>CM053276.1:64454070-64559070 GCA_028583415.1 Protea cynaroides
CGCACCAGTGTCAAAAGCACCTTATAGAATGGCTCCTACGGAACTGAAGGAATTAAAAGTGCAACTACAAGAACTACTGGACAAGGGTTATATTCGACGCAGTATATCTCCATGGGGGGCACCGCTGTTGTTCGTAAAGAAGAAGGATGCTAGCGTTCGATTATGTATCCACTATCGGGAGTTGAATAAACTGACAATCAAGAATCGATATCTACTACCTCGGATCGATGACTTGTTCGATCAGTTACAAGGAGCGAAAGTATTTTCTAAGATCGATCTTCGATCGGGCTATCATCGATTGAAGATTTAAAGAAGGTGATATTCCGAAGACAGCTTTCAGGACCAGATATGGACATTATGAATTTTTGGTTATGTCTTTCGGATTAACTAATGCACTGGCAACGTTCATGGAAGTTATGAACCAAGTCTTCCACGATATGTTGGATACGTCGGTTATAGTATTTATTGATGACATATTGGTATACTCCAAGGACAAGGAAACCCATATCAAGAACCTAAACGCAGCCCTACAGCGTTTAAGGAAAGAGAAGTTATATGCCAAATTTTCAAAGTCCGAGTTTTGGCTAAGTGAAGTCGCCTTCTTAGGCCATGTAGTATCCAGAAGGAATCAAAGTGGACCCCAAGAAGATCGAGGCTATTGTAAAGTGGGAAGCACCAAAGAGCGTTTTGGAAATCAGAAGTTTTCTGGGTCTAGCTGGTTATTATCGGAGATTCATAGAAGACTATTCTCGGATTGCCATACCTCTCACCAGTTTGACTAAGAATGGTGAAAAGTTCGTGTGGACTGATAAATGTGAGAAGAGTTTCCAAACGCTGAAGTCCAGATTGATATCCGCTCTGATTTTGACTATTCCTATTCCAGGATAGACATTTACCTTATACACTGATGCGTCGGGACTGGGATTAGGATGTGTGCTTATGTAAGGAGAGCAAGTAATTGCTTATGCTTCAAGACAGTTAAAGGTACATGAGAAAAATTACCCCACTCATGATTTGGAGCTAGCGGCAGTAGTACATCCCGCCAAGATATGGAGACATTACTTATATGGAGAGAAATTTCAGATTAAGTCGGACCATAAAAGTCTTACTTATTTATTTAATCGAAGGAGTTGAATATGAGACAAAAGAAGATGACCGGAACTATTGAAAGACTATGATTGTGATATCCAGATCATCCGGGAAAAGCAAACGTAGTAGCGGATGCATTAAGCGTAAAAGCAATGATAAAATCTCAAGGAGAAGTTAGCACGACCGGCAAAGAATGTGTACTACCGAAATGGTATTTAATCACGTCAACGAGCAGTATGTGATAGATACAATGGATGGATCAGCCAACCAAGGGTTTATTCATCGGTTTTCGAATATGTTCGCGGCATTGAAGATTATACCGGATATAGTGGATGAAGTGAAGACAGCTATCAAAGCAGATCCTTATCCGAGAACAAGGACAAGAAGATATCATGGAAATGGGACTGCATCACTATGAACTTCGTCATGGGACTACCATTGACTCCTCGAGTAGTTGATGCAGTTTGGGTGATTGTGGACCATCTGACTAAAATAGCTCGCTTCATACCTATACGACCTCAGTAAAGACTGAAAGGTTAGCGAAGCTATATGTGGATAATATTGTTCGATTACATGGCGTTCCAGAAAGCATTGTGTCGGATAGAGATCCACGATTTACTTCCAAGTTTTGGAAAGGATTGCAAAAGGCTATGGGTACAACATTGAAGTTTAGTACTGCATTCCACCGGCATGGATGGACGGACAGGAGCGTACAATTCAGATTCTAGAAGATATGCTACGAACATGTGTAATTGATTTCAAGGGATCATGGGATGAAAGATTACCACCGACGAAGTTCGCTTATAACAATAGCTATCAGGCTACTATACAGATGTCACCTTATGAAGCACTGTATGGCAGGAAGTGTCGAGCTCCCTTGTTCTAGAATGAAGTTGGAGAACGTAGTATTGTTGGACCGAAATTTGTTGAAGAGACCTGTCGAGTGGTCGATATCATCAAGGAAAGAGTGAGAACAACTCAGAACCGTCAGAAGCAATATGCGGATACTCGACGAAGAGATCTGGAGTTCGCCGTAAGTGATAAAGTATTTTTGAAGGTATCGCCCATGCGAGGATTGAAGAGGTTCGGACAGAAAGGGAAACTAAGTCCAAGATATGTCGGGCCGTATGAAATTCTAGCTAAGCATGGAAAAGTGGCTTATCAGTTAACACTACCACCATCTATGTCAAGTGTGCATGACGTATTTCATATTTCCCTATTGAAGAAGTATGTCAAAGACCCAACGCATGTTTTGACAAGGATTTGCTCGAATTGACCGATGATATGACATTTGAAGTAACACCAACAGAAATCACTAATCGAAAGGTTCAACATCTACGCAAATGGAGATATCTACTATGTTAAGGTCACATGGAAAAGTAGAGACATGGAAGAAATTACATGGGAAGAAAAAATGCTATGCGGAAGCAATACCCTCACTTATTTGATTCGGAAGGTACGCACAATTTCGAGGACAAAATTTTTATAAGTTGGGGGGAGTTGTAAGACCCGTGGTCGGCCTAACCCGGTCTTACCACCTTGAACCAGGTTTACCCATCATGGTCGAGTCAAATGGACCAAGGGCGTAAGGAGATCGAGATACTGTATCAAATCGACCCAAAAAACACTTAAAATAGGGGAAGGGTCGCATACCCAGCTAAGCGGGTCGGACCTCCCAAAAAAAGAAAGTCGGACACTCGGTTTTGAAGGGAGGGTCGGATAGCTTAGGACCCTAGGGTCGACGGGATCATCGACCCTCCCATCGACCCTCGGTTGTCGAGAAGAAAATAAAATTAGGAAATTTCCTAATTTTTGATTGGGATTCTTTTCTAATCTCAAAGGGACTTATTTTAGGATATTCCTACTCTATTTAAAGGACGTCCCTAAGCCACTTTCACTCCTTTCACAACCCTAATTGAATTGAGAGAAAGAGAGGAGAAGGAAAAGAAGGAAGAAGAAAGGCAAGGAAGAGAACTTAGCAAAAAGGAGAAGAATTTCAGAGAAAAAGTAATCTTCTCAGGTATGGATACTAATTCCATGAGTTTCTACAGACCTTAGGATAGTTATTGGAGAGAGTGTGATCTCGGAGAAATCCAAACCATCAAGCTATGGTTAGGTTTTCATGGAAAACCATAGAAGAATGCATGAAAGCTATCTAGGTGGATGATTCGTGGTTCCAGACCATGGAATGAGTGTTTAATGGAATGTAGAAGCAAGCCATAGGACCCCAAACACGAAGAATGGATTAAAGAGAGGGAATTGGACCAAAGTGCACAGAGGGTCGCACCGAGGGTCGATGACCATTCGACCCTAGGTGTTCCTGACCATCGACCCTCAGTGTTCATGAAATTTAGAATCTGGGGAGGGTCGCACCCAGGGTCGATCAGGACTCCGACCCTACCTCCGACCCTCAATTAACAGAGTGGTTTTTAAATCTGGAATTAATTCTAATTAAATTCTATCGACTTTGTTAGGTTTTCTAGCAATATAATAACACTGTAAAGGTGATTCTAAAGCTTGGAAAAGCATCTTATAGCAAGCTAAGGTGAGGAACCAGAACTCCAAACTAAATTGGTTAATAACAAAAACTGTTTTCTATTTCTTGAGTCCTATGCCATGCTTGATTCTATGCGAATATGTTTGTAATGTGCATACAGTATGCCATCCAATATTTCTATTACTTATTCATGCATAGCTACTTTATTGTTTATAACATGATGATGATGATGATGATAGGAATAGGCATGTGCTTGTATGTGTGTGGTTGATGTACTTGATGCGAGCGAGTATCAGGGGAGATGTGATGAGAACGTCAATAAACGTTAACCTTTGGCGGATCTCAGCACTTTAGCTCTATCTCTAACTCAAGTCTTGTGCATTAGCATCGTCGTATCGCCATTACTTTAGCAGAACTATTATGTCGTAGAGTATCAGGGGAGGTGGTCTCGGTCCTTGTAGTCTTTGACTCTATCGGGGGGCCTTAGCTCTATCTCTATGGACATTCTGAGGGATGCTGGGGTGAGGCCTTGGATACACTTTTGGCATTAGGATTGGTTAGTTGCGAGCCCAGTTTGCAGCCCTCGCCAACAGGGGCTTACGTGTTGGTATGACACTATATAGCAATAAACGTAACCTTTGTTATATAATGTTCATGATTGGGTGCATGTGAGTTGACGATAAACGTGATCTTCGGGTGATGTCACACACTCGTGTATAGAGGAGGGGTCAATAAACGCGACCTTTGACTACCTAAACCTTTCTATTGCATACTGCAAACTTTAAACCGGACCAAAGATATAAATTGATTGCATGCATATGTATTGTTGCATTATTTTGGCTACTCACTGAGCCGTGATATGTGCTCACCCCTCGACGTCGAATATTTTTAGTTGATGATGCATGTTATACCGTTGAAGACTATATGAACGCGTCTACGTACGGGAACGTGGCAGCAATGGGAAGCGGAAGTGGGATACACACGACCCCTTGCGAAGTGCAACTCGTATGTATTTGATTAGATATTTTATAGGTTTCTTTATTGGATTTATTAAGACATGTATTTGGTATTTAAATATTTATGTCTCAGTTGAAAACAGAATAATTTGCTATTAAATTATTAATATTATCTTAGTTTCTCAGTTCATGTTATTATAAGACTTCCGCTATTGTGTATTTACGCTGATTACGATTACGGATGTGTGTAAGTTTAGATAACGCGGGGATAGCCTATTTGAGATCCTGGTTGAACCGTTGGTTTATTAGCGGTTCATCACACCATTCTGGTTAGTCCAAAATTGGGGTGTGACAATTACAGAAGTTAAGACAGGAGAGATTGTAAGCAAAATTCAAGAAATGCAAGTTTTGGCTGAAGCAAATGGCTTTCTTGGGCCACATTATTTCAACTGAGGGTTTAGCAGTGGACGCAAGTAAGTCAATGCAATTATGGATTGGAGTATGCCAAAGATCGTTACAAAAATCAAGAGTTTTCTGGGGTTAGCTGGCTACTACAAACATTTCATTGAAGACTTCTCTTCTAACGTCGTACCCCTAACAGGATTGACCAAGAAAGTGGTGAAGTTTACATGGTCCGACAAGTGCAAAGAAAGTTCCTAGAAGTTAAAATAGAAACTTGTCTCCACATCAGTCTTGATCCTTCATTCAAAGACAGTCCCGTTCACTATGTGTACAGATGCATTAAAGTTCGGATTGGGTTTTGTCCTCATGTAGGCCGACAAGGTGGTCGCTTATGCTTCAAGGTAGCTAAAGGTACATGAGAAAAACTACCCTACATGTGACCTAGAACTTACAACAATTGCCTTCGCCTTAAAGATATGGAGGCACTATTTGTATAGTATAGCATTCTATATAATGTCAGATCATAATAGTCTAGTTCATCTTTTTAACTAAAAAGAATTGAACATGAGGTAACGAAGGTGGCTAGAGTTATTGAAAGACTACGATTGTGATATCCTGTCACACCCCAATTCTGAACCAAGTAGAATGGTGTGATGAACCGTCTATGAACCAATGGTTCAATCAGGATCTCGTATAGGCTGTGTCTATTTGATTAAACCAGATACAACCACAACCATAATCAGAGTAAATAAACAATAACAGAAGTCTTTAATATAACTAAACTGAGCATAATTAATTATCTAATTATCTCCAAATGTCTAAAGACATAAAATAAAATAAAGTAATCTATAACATGTTCTGATAATCCAACAACTAAATCTAATAAAAATACATGAGTTGCACTAGCATGACGAATCATGTGACTCCACCATAGCTCCCACATCCATCGCAGCAACATGTCCGTACATTGGTGCATTCATATAATCTTCCACGGTAGGACCTGCATAATCAACTAAAATATTCAACGTCGAAAGGGTGAGAACACATCATGGCTTAGTGAGCAAACAAAACAATGCAACAAACATATGCATACATTCAATTCATATCTTTGGTTTGGTTTATAAGTTTACAATGTGCAATAGAAAGGATTGGTGGCCGCCGCACCTCTATACACGAGTGTGTGAAGCCGCCCAATGGATCAAATACCATTGTCGTCCCACATGCACCCATCATGGAATAGAGATAGAGCTAAAGTGCCCGAATCAAACACCGCATAACACTTCCCCTGATGCCCTACCCATACCAACACGTAAGCCCCTATTTGGTGAGGGCTTACAAACTGGGCTCGCAACTAACCAATCCTAATGTCAAACAGTGTATCCAAGGCCTCACCCCAACATCCCTCAATATGTCCATAGAGATAGAGCTAAGGCCCCCCGATAAAGTCAGAGACTACACGGTCCAAGACCATCTCCCCTGAAGCCCTACGACGTAATAGTTCTGCTAAGGTAATGGCGATACGACGATGTCAATCGACAAGATTTGAGTAAAGATAGAGCTAGAGTTTGGTGACTAAGATGAACCACAATATCACATCTTCCCCCTGATGCACCACTCACATTAAGCACACTAACCACACATATACATTCACATGCCTATTCCTAGCATCATTATCATCATCATGTTATAAATAAACAGAATTAAATATGCATGAGCAGTAATAGCAGGAATATTGGATGACATGTGAAATACACATTACAAGCATATAAGCATAGAATCATTCATGGCATTGAACTCAATAAGTAAAATAATTTATTATTAGCCAATTAATTTAGGTCTTGTTCCCTCACCTTTGGTCGATGGTTGTTCCTCTTCAAGCTTTGTAAATCACTTTTAGACTACTTGGAAACCTAACAATTTATAGATTTTAAATTAGAATTTATTTCCAGCAATTCAGACTTCCAAAGCTGAGTGGTTACAAGTGTGGCTGCACCTGTGGTCTCAGTTTCTGCGACCACAGGGTGTATGGTCGCAAGGTGTGGTCGCATATCATGCCACCACACATGCACCACCCCTCCCTGGAACTTTTCAAGGGTGTGTGGTCGGTTATGTGTGTCTCGTGTGGTCGCATATCATGCGACCACAAATGTGATGGTCGACTTTTCCACTCCCAACTCAATTCCTTCATGTTTTGATTCCTTGGCTCATCATCATGGTCCTTCCTATGATTGTTCTATGGCTTAAAATTCATATTTTACACAATCCATCATCCTAATAGATTCCCTCCATGGATCTCTTAGAATTTGTCCATGGTTTGATGATTGGGGTCTCACTTTGAATCACTATCTCCTCCATGATCTATTCTAGGTATTCAACTGATGTGGGGGATGATTTCATACCTTATACTTGTTGAAGATTCAGAGTTCTCTCTGAATTTCCTTCTCTTAATCTTCCTCTTCAATTCTCTTTCTCTTCCTCCTCTTCTCTTCGTCTCTCTTTCAGTTTGAGTTCTCAAAGGATGAAAGAGGCTAAGGGATGTCCTATATATAGAGGAAAACCTTCCATATAGAGTCCTACTTAGATTAGGAAAGAACCCCCTTCGGATTAGGAAGGTTTCCTAATCACGGAGTCTGTCTGACTTCATGTGGTCACAGGTGTGGTCGCAGAACCCGTTGACCACACAGCCAAAAACTGCGACCACAGAACACGTCCTAGACTTCTGTGGTCGCTTTATTCTGAGGTGTGGTCGACCACACCTATTTAGGTATGCGACCACACGCTCCTAATTAGCTAATTTCGGGTTCAATTTCATAACTAGCCTTGTGGTTTCTTCACGCACTTGGTCCGCTTGGCCCAACCATGATAGGGAGACCTGATACAAGGTGGTAAGATAGGTTAGTACGATACGGGTCTTATAACTCCCCCCTCTTATTATAAATTTCATCCTTGAAATTTGTATATAATACAAACCTTCCGAGTCGAAAAGGTGAGGATATTGCTTTCGCATAGCATTCTCTTCTTCCCATGTGATCTCTTTTACATCTTGGCTTCTCCAAGTAACCTTAACATAATAAATGTCACGGTTGCGTAGACGTTGAACCTTTCGGCTGGTAATTTCAGTTGGTGCTACTTCGAATGTCAAATCATCAGTTAGACCCGGTGGATCCCCTGTTATCTTGTGTATTGGATCTCTGACGTACTTCTTCAGTAATGAGATATGAAATATATCATGCACACTTGACATAAATGGGGGTAGTGCTAACTGATACGCCTCTTTCCCACGTTTAGCTAGAATTTCATATGGCCCAACATATCTCGGACTTAGCTTCCCTTTCTGTCCGAATCGTTTTAAGCCTTGCATAGGTGATATTTTCAGGAATACCTTATCACCTACGATGAATTCAAGGTCTCGACATCGATTATCTGCATACTATTTCTAACGGTTCTGAGCTGTTCTAACTCTTTCCTTGATACTGTCGACTACTCGACAAGTCTCTTCAACAAACCCTGGTCCAATAATACTCCGTTCTCTAACTTCATTCCAAAACAAAGGAGTTCGACACTTCCTATCATACAGTGCTTTATAGGGTGACATCTGTATAGTAGCCTGATAGTTGTTGTTATAGGCGAACTCGATCAATGGTAGTTTCTCATCCCATGATCCTTTGAAATCAATAACGCAGGCTCGAACCATGTCTTTTAAAATCTAAATGGTACACTCTGACTGTCCGTTTGTCTGAGGATGGAACGTCGTACTGAACTTCAAAGTTGTATCCATAGCCTTCTGTAATCCTTCCCAAAACTTTGAGGTAAAGCGTGGGTCTTTGTCAGACACAATGCTTTCAGGTACACCATGCAATCTGAAAATATTATCCACATATAGCTTGGCCAACCTCTCTAGGATATACTGAGGTCGTATAGCTATGAAATGAGCTGTCTTAGTCAAACGATCCATAATCACCCAGACCGCATCAACTACTCAGGGAGTCAATGATAATCTGGTGACGAAATCCATAGTGTTGCAATCCTTTCCATGCTAATTCTGGCAGTGGCTGCAACAATCCTGCAGGTTTTTGCCTTTCAGCCTTTACCCTCTGACAATTAGGTATTGAGACACAAATTTAGCTACATCCGCCTTCATTCCTCTCCACCAATATAGCTTCTTCAGATCATGATACATCTTCGTACTTCCAGGATGTACCGAATAAGTAGTGGTGTGAGCTTCCTTCATTAATCTGTGTCTAATATCCAAGTCTTCATTTTCTAGAACACATACTGTTCCTTTGTATTTTAGTACCTTTTCAATGTCCAAGGTGAACTCAGGAGTAATCCTACCTTTTTTGATGTCTTCTTGCACCGTTCTCAAATAAGGATCTGATTTAATAGCGACTTTCACTTCCTCTAATATATCAGGTATAATCTTTAATGTGGCAAACAAATTTGAGAATCGATGAATAAATCCTTGGTTGGTTGATCCATCCGATGTATCTATCACGAACTGCTCATTACCATAATTGAATACTTTTTCTGTAACACACATTGCTGCATTCGTGTTAACTTCTCCCTGAGATTTGATCATTGCTTTTCTACTTAGCGCATCAGCAACTACATTAGCCTTTCCTGGATGATACTGGATATCGCAATCATAATCCTTCAATAATTCCAGCAATCTTCTTTGTCTCATGTTCAACTCCTTCTGATTAAAAAGATAAGTGAGACTTTTATGATCTGATTTAATCTAAAATTTCTCTCCATACAAATAATGTCTCCATATCTTGACAACATGTACTACTACTGCTAATTCTAAGTCATGAGTGGGATAGTTCTTCTCATGTGTCTTCAGTTGTCTTGAGGCATACGCAACTACTTGTTCTCCTTGCATAAGTACACGTCCTAATCCTAACCCAGACGCATCAGTGTACAAGATAAATGGTTGTCCTGGGATTGGAATAGTCAAGATGGGAGTTGATATCAATCTAGCTTTCAATGTTTGAAAACACTCTTCACATTTATCGGTCCAAACGAACTTTTCTCCTTTCTTTGTCAGACTGGTGAGAGGTACCACGATTCTAGAGTAATCTTCCACATATCATCGATAATAACCAACTAAACCTAAGAAACTTCTTATTTATGCAACATTCTTAGGTGCTTCCCATTTTACAATGGCTTCAATCTTGCTAGGATCCACTTTAATTCCTTTAGCGGATACAACATGGCCTAAGAAAGTGACTTCATTTAGTCAAAACTTACACTTTGTAAATTTGGCGTAAAGCTTCTCTTTTCTTAGTCGCTGCAGAGCGGCTCTTAGATCTGTGACATGAATTTCTTTGTCCTTGGAGTAGACTAATATATCGTAAAGAAACACAATGACTGACGTATCCAACATATTATGGAATACCCGATTCATAAGTTCCATAAAAGTTGCGGGTGCGTTGGTTAATTCAAAAGACATGACTAAAAATTCATAATGTCCATATCTTGTTCTGAATGCTGTCTTCGGATTATCACCTTCCTTAATCTTCAACTGATGGTATCCTGACCGAAGATCAATTTTGGAGAATACCCCGGCACCTTGCAATTGATCGAACAATTCATCGATCCGAGGCAACGGGTATCGATTCTTGATTGTAAGCTTATTCAATTCCCGATAGTCTATACACAGTCGAACATTATCGTCCTTCTTTTTCACAAACAATATCGGCGCTCCCCATGGTGATATGCTGGGTCTGATATAACCCTTGTCTAGTAATTCCTGTAATTGTACCTTTAGTTCCTTCAGTTCAGTAGGAGCCATTTGATAGGGTGCTTTAGATACTGGTGCGGCTTCGGGTATAAGATCTATAACGAACTCTATCGCTCGATCGGGTGGTAGTCCTGGTAGTTCCTCAAGAAATATATCCGAAAAGTCACGCACAACATCAATATCCTTCATTCGTAGTGCTTCCTTTGTGAGATCGACCACGGTTACTAGATATCCAATTCCTCATTTCTCAAGGCATTTTCTAGCCTTTAATGCAGAGAGAATGAGTTTTCGTTTATGGGAAAGTTTGGTTCCCACAAAACTAAATTTTGCTCCTTCCTTGTATTTAAATGTCAGTTTTTTTCTACACATAATAGGTTTGCAGAGTGCCGAGCTAACCAATCCATTCCCAAGATAACGTCAAAGTCTACCATCTCGAGTTGAATTAAGGTTGCATCCAAAATCTTTTCGCCGATAAGAACTGGACATGGTCCATAACCTTTTTCTAGTTCCACTTCTAATCCCATAGGCGAACGTACCAGCAATTTGTAGTCTAAAGGTCTGAGGGGTAGATTTAGCTTCTTTCTAAATAACACATATATAAAGAATGAGTAGCTCTAGAATCAAAGAGTATTCTGGCGGGTATGCCATTAATAGGTACGATACTTGTGATTTGATTTAATTTAGTCTACATGCTCACACAAGGTAATACAAAATGAAAGGTTCAGGTCATACCTGTGACTACATCAGGCGATGCGACAACATCCTCAGATGTAATTGCATAAACCTTTCCTTGCTGTAGCTGCTTCCTGGGCTTAGGACACTCCCTTGAATAATGTCCTATTTGATTACAGTTAAAGCATTTTACTCCCTCACTACTTTGCTTCTGTTGAGGTTGGACTGTTGGAGTAGTCTCGGCTACAGTATTGAAGCCTTGAGTACGGAAGGGTTTAAAGGTCTTTGTGTTCCCTCTGTTATATGAATTTCCATTAGGCCTTTTGATACCTCTGTTCTGAGCAAAATAACTTTCCCTCTGGCTCGATTCCAGTACTCGAGCAATTTGTACCGCTTCATTATAAATCTTCTTTTCTAGTCCCAATACATGCTCATGGATACTTCCCCTAAGTCCCATGACGAACCTTTGGATTTTGATATTTTCCTCCTGCATGCTAGAGGGAGCAAAGGAAAACAGCTCTTCATAATGCTGTTGATACGCATCCACAGTCATCTATCTTTGATACAGACTCAAAAACTCTCTTTCCATCGTATCTCTGAAACTTCTGAAAAAATACTTCTCGAAGAATGCTTCTTTATACATAGCCCAGGTCAATTGGGCGTGCTTCGTTAATAGATAACTTCGAGTAGACTTCCACCAATGATGTGCATCGCCCTTCAGCATAAATGTGGCACATAACACTTTTTTCTCTTCATTTACAGTCATCATCATGAAGTTCCTTTCCATCTCGTCGATCCAGTGAGCTGGCCACAAAGGATCCACTGGCTTGCCATTAAATTCCTTAGGCTTCATCTTCAGGAAATGCTCGATTAGTTGAGAATGGCCCAACTGATACTGAGCATATGCTCCTTATATAGGCTGTTGATACTGGTAATTGCGTTGGTTGTATATGCCTTGAGCTACTTTAGGGTTTTGTACTTGAGCTTGTACAAATGGCGTTTGAGGTGCTTGAGGTACCGTGTTATTCATAGTCGATGCTTGGGACACGGTGTTGCTACCCCCTGGTACGGTACTAGCTTGTCCCACCGGTAAAGGTGTAGTGTTTACAGCTTGGAAAGCCATTCCCATAGCAGTTTGCATGTTGGCTTGCACTTGCTGTATTTGCTGCAACTGTTGTGCTAGATTCATCACCGCAGTAGCCAAATCTGTAGGTGGGGCTAGCAAGTTTGTAGGGTTAGCCTAGTCGTTGACTCCTGGCGGCACCACATTCTGATTCTCCTATTCCTCAGGGTTTTCATGGCCATTTTCCTCTACATGTGGTGGTGGTGGAATTGGGTTACGTCCTCTCCTGGTTATTCTTCGCCTAACCATTTCTTGTTTCCGGCGGTGGTAGTGTCTGAAAGTCGAAGAACTTATGAGGCAATCATAATATACATTATTCTCATGTTAAAATGCAAATAAACAAGGTAAAATTTCAATTTTTAAAGTCATTCAGTCAAAACAGAGTATTTTTCATCGTGTGGTCGATGGTGGGGTCGCAGTATATGCAACCATAGGGTATGTGTAAGCACCCCATTTTTGCCATCCCAGCTAAACAAAGCCCTGCGGGCGTGTGGACAACAAAAGGAGAAAGATGATCGAAAGTTTGGATTTTTGACTGCGAATTTGAGAAAGTTTTCAATGGGTCTGTGAATTTGAGGATGTTTTCAATGGGTCCACAGCAAGGTCATGGGTTATAATTTTGCATGGATGCATAGGTCATAGAATTATCTTCGAAATGAGACCAGAATTGCTCAATTCTGATATCAAATGAAGAAGATATGACCATTTAGTCGGATGATACATATAAGGGAGGTTTATGAAGTTATTATAAATTATCCCAGGGGCTTTCGTGCAAATTATCCTAAGTCGGATCGTTTGAATTTCAAATCATCATATCTTAATCATCCGACATCGGATTCAGATGATCCCAAGACCATTATTCTTCATTCATGATTTTCTACAAAGTGGACGTAAAAAATTCCGGGTAGAAGTCACCAGTGGGTCCCATGCAAGCTTGCATGCAAAATTATCGTCAGAACTTCAAAGCTGCATATCTTTTCCGTTCTACATCGGATTCAGGTGATTCCAGTTCCTATATTCCTCATTTTTAATGTTCTACAAAATGAATGTAAAAAATTTGGAATAGAGGCCATCGGAAAATTCCATGCGGGATGACAGAGGAATTGACCCATGAAATGACAAGGAGAGAAAACCCAGTTAATTCCAATTAATCCAGTCAACTCAGTTCAAGCTAGTTTTGGTCCAACCTAGCTCAACCCATATCAGTTTAACTCAGTCAACCTAAGTCAGTCTCAACCCGTTTCGAACCAGTTCATTTATGTGCATAGTATTTATATATATTATATATATTATATACTATATATATATATATATATATATATATATATGTGTATGTATGTTATTAAATATATGTGTATATATGTATATAATATATATTATTATATGTAAATGATAATCCAAAAGATTTTGAGAAGAAAAAAGGAAAGAGGGGAGAGAGAAACGTGAAAGTGAAGGGGGATTTTGGTTTTGGAGATAATCCAAAAGATTTTTGAGAAAAAAATGGAAAGAGGGGAGAGAAAAATGTGGAAGAGAAGGGGATTTAGGGTTTTGAGATAATCCAAAAAGATTTTGAGAATAAAAGGAAAGAGGGGAGAGAGAAACGTGAAAGTGAAGGGGGATTTTGGTTTTGGAGATAATCCAAAAGATTTTTGAGGAAAAAATGGAAAGAGGGGAGAGAAAAGCGTGGAAGAGAAGGGGATTTAGGGTTTTGAGATAATCCAAAAGATTTTGAGAAGAAAAAGGAAAGAGGGGAGAGAGAAAACGTGAGAGAAGGGGATTTAGGGTTTTGAGATAATCCAAAAGATCTTGAGAAGAAAAAAGGAAAGAGAGAGGAATAAAAGAAAAAAAGAAAAGAAAAAAGGGGGAAAAAGATTCCCCTTCACGTTTTCTAGAAAAAAGGATCTTCTAGAAAATGAGTGAAAAATTATAAATAGGCAAGAGGAGGATCCTTTTTTCCAGAGCAGAGAGAGAGGGGAACGTGGGTGAGAGAGAGAAACGTGAGTGAGAGAGAGAAAACGTGAGAGAGGAAGAAAGAAAGAGAGAGAAAAGAGAAAAGAAAGAAAAGAGAAGAAGAAAAGAGAGAAAAAGAATAGAGAAAGAAGCAGAAGAGAGGAGAAGGAGGATTCACATTCAAAGGGGATTGATACAACCCCCAATCACCCTTCATCAACGGTTTCGCTCGATTTGAGCCCAAGGTTAGTACTCTAAACAAATTTAGAGGTCGTTATAATGCCCGAATGCCAATTTTGCTTGAAAAAGGCTAATTTTCATGAAATCTCAATCATGAATGCTCTATTAAATGCTTGTTAATGTTAGGATTCCTATGCCTAACATTTTTCATGAATGATAATTTGTCTAAGCTATTCAATGATGAATTTTTGATTGATATACAATGATGTTTGATGTTTTTTTGTAAATTTCATAAAGTGATTTTCTGATCTGAAAATTCCAGATTTAGGGTTCAAATTTAGGACGTACATCATACATATTTTTTCTAAGATTTTGAAGCCCAAACTTTTATGGGAGTCTCTCTGATATGATATAAGACTACCTTAAAAATTTCGTTCCATTTGGAATTGGGAAAATATATCAAAAAATTTGTCTTTGACATTGCTATTTTTCTCGGATGTAATGCAATCCTCCATCGGAAAGTCTCTAGACAAAGGCCTTATGGCCATAATCAGAAACTCTACTTAACATGAACTTTTTAGACATGAAAGTCTTCTAAAAACTGGCACTGGTTTTATATTTTTTCCATTTTTCGTTGAATTGATATCAATTTTTAAGTGCATAGTGCTTTGATTTCAGATCTGTCATGATGTGCTGATTTGCATGATTGAAAAGAGTCATTTTTCACAAAGAAAATATACTGTGTTAACTTGTTTTTCTTAATGAAATTTTAGATCAGACAGTTATCTACATAGATATATGTCTGTATTTAATTTTCATTAAGAATAGAATTTTATTTGGAATTTATGGTGCAACTGGTCAAAAATATGGAACAGACCTGACCAGTGTATTTGCCTGTACTTGGGGAATATTTTCGACCTGCCTATGGTCTCTTTTAGGATTATCTTCCTTGAGACAAAATGTTGGCCTCTGAGTCTTCTTTCCAGGGATATCTTTTAAGAATTTTTTGAGTAAGTATAGTGCCCTATGTGCCCATTTTGGTCCAGCCTGACAAAGCTGTCATCTTGCTACGTGTTCCATCATGTTTTGATTGATTCTCATATGCTTTGGTTGTTTTTCACATGCCATATTTGATGCTATGCTATGTTCGGATGCTCGTATGCATACACTACTATAATTGGAATGGTCACACTGCCATAATTGGAATAGTCACACTGCCATAATTGGAATGATCACACTGCCATAATTGGAATGATCACATTGCCATAATTGGAATAATCACATTGCCATGATTGGAATGCTACACATGCTTATTGCCATATTTGTCTACTACACTTGCTCACATATTACTGCCATGTTTGGAAGCACACTTACCATGTTTGTATTGATTCACATGCTCACTTGCCATTTTTGACTGATGTGTTGCTAAATTTGAATATATTTCCAACATGCTATATTTGGATGCTTACACTGCTATATCTAAGCTCACATTGCTTTGTTAGATTGTTTACATTGTACAACAACTAGGGCAAGATACACCCTAAGATGGAAAGAATTGAACAATTAGGGTAGTGAAACCCTAAAAATGGAAAGAATAATTAGGGCAAAATAAACCCTAGAATAAAGAGAATAATTAGGGTATGAAACCCTAAAAAAATGAAAATCACAATGAAAAGGGATAGGAAACCCTAGAAACCTAAAAATGGAAACAATTAAAAATGGTAGGAATTTAGGTCTCATCCCTAGATCCTATTGACAAAATTAGAAATAATTTGGTACACATCCCAATTAAAAATGGTAGGAATTTAGGTCTCATCCCTAGATCCTATTGACAAAAATAAAAAGAATTTGGTACACATCCCAAATAAAAATGGTAGGAATTTAGGTCTCATCCCTAGATCCTATTGACAAAATTGGAAGGATTTGGTACACATTCCAAATCCGACTCTCACAAATTTCGAACTACGTCGTACCTGATTTCTAGGGCAAACCCTAGAATACGTAGGCAATTTGGGAATCCCAAATACGGTACAAAGCCACTCATCAACCATCCATTCAGCATAAACTTCAACTTGAACAACAAAGAATCTAATTGAAGCAAATGCATAAATCACTTCCATAATCTTTAATCACACAAACCGTTTCGAACTACGTTTTTGGACTTGATTTCCAGGATTGGAATACGTAGGCAGTTTGAGATGTCTTACACATCTCAGATTCAGTCCAAGACCGAACCATCTTTGGTTCGGTTCACTGTATAATATTGTACATTACATTTGCTTGTTTATTTACTTTAAAACATGATTGGCTGAACCCTAGGTTAGAATAACTTAGCAACTTGGTTTAGGATATCCCCCATTGAACCCTAGTCATCCAGTTGACCAAGCACAGTCAAAATTAGAATTTAAGGAAAGTTTAGGAGGCCGATAATGATCGGGCGGTTTGGGTGCCTAACACCTTCCCATAACCGTACCCTGAATACTTACCTGATCTCTTGCAGACCAAAGAATCGATACATTGGGTCACGAGTCAATAGAAGTCTTACCTTAGGGTGAGGCTACATTTTTATAGGTCCTAGACCTTAATCTAGGTGGCGACTCCAACAGAACAAATCGATCTTCATCGATACAGGATACACATGTCCATCCCGAGGAGGATCACGTCGATTTTCCATTGTCCTCACAGTATGTGACCACACAAACCCTGTCAACTTACCGAGAGCCTATGGTTGATTGTGTGGTCGCACTATATGCGACCACAGGGTTGCGACCACACAAAACCTGTCAACTCCCCGAGAGCCTGTGGTCGATTGTGTGGTCGCGTTTTTGGTCAAATTTTACGACCACACGACCCCAAGTCAGGTTTTTAAACCTGATTTTTGGAGCCATTCTCCATTTTTCTCTTTTGTCTTCAACTCAACTCGCCTCTACTGAGTTGCTACAGTGTTGACCACACAAATTTGGTGATTCTTTCATCGATCCACGACCTACTTCCATTCTTCCAGGTATGTTCCCTACTCTTTCTCCTTTTTAAGCTTTCATACCTAGGTTTTTCTCCATTTATAGGGTTTTCTTCAAATTACTATTTTTCTGATCGTAAAAGTTTGATTTTTATTGGGGGCTTTTGCTATTGACCACCCAATCGATGAAAGCTCTCAAGAAAATTTGAGTTTCATCGGTTAGTTTATTAAAAACTTAAAAATTCCCACTTTTGACCTAAATTTTGGGGTTTTTCCCAATTGTCAAAATTTCTTCAAATTCGACCTACCTAGTTTAAATTTCTGATTGTATGAGCCTTGCAGGATGGTTTGGGACCTATGTAAGTCCTCCTGCCCAACTGTTTGGGTGAAAAGTGAGGCTTTTGGCCAAATCACGCCTTCATAATGTCAAAATTTTGAATTTTCACTATATCTGATGATTGCTTGTTGGTCTATGTCTTTGCAGATAACATGGTTCATACTAAAGTCCCCAGAGTTCGTGATCCCCATCGCTTTCGGTCTATTGAAACAGAAGCACAGTATGCTCGGTAAGAGCATAAGAAGGTGGAAGGGGGTCGTTGTGTCAACTTAGCCAACCTAGCCCTATTTGATGTGGAGGGAGCTTTCGATGATATGGGCTGGCTCCCAGTGATTCTGTATGAGGAATACACCTGTCCTAAGTTGGAGAAACAGTTTTAATGTAGCTTACAGGTGGAGGGTGACCCAGAGGACATAGATAGAGGTAGAGAGCTCAGGATCACCAGTTTAGTTAAAGGTGTGGAGAACTCCTTTAACTGCCAGGAGTTGGCTGATCTCCTGGGTATCTCAAATGATGGTCCTTTGGTATAGTGTGCACCCAAGGAACCTCAGTTCCTGTCAGTGAGAATGTGCGCAGAGATTGACAACCAGATTCTTAGGGATGATCACTGGCAGATGAAGGCAATCAACCTATGGCCAGAACCCCGAGTGTATTGCAAGATCATTCAGCACAACCTAATTCTCTAGAGTGGACACTATGAGAAAGTTTCATAGTTGACCCAATACCTTCTATACTGCATCTGTACTAGGCAACCTGTCTGCCTTCCTTATATCATAATCAGGACCATGCACCGTGCCACGACGCCTAGTCTAGTGGGTAACCTACCCTATGGGCGTTTGATCACCACTCTGCTCACTCACCTGCAGGTCGACTTGGTCGATGAGAGGATTCATAAGGACACTTTTTTTACTGACCTTGACTGGGAGGCCATTTGCAGGATGGGGATGCGAGATGCGCAGGTCAGTAACGAGGAGAGAAACGCTATGGTGCATCCCCATACTCGAGTAGAGATAGCAGACGTAGAGGTGATAGCAGCAGCAGTAGCAGAGGTCCACGAGGGCGATGATGAGGACGATGATGATAGGATGTTCATGGACGTGGACGCCATACCTCCTCCATCACCACAACATTCTACTGGAGCTGGCCCTTCTCTGGTTCCTTCCCACTTAGCTGATCCTTTGCACCCACCACCAGATGACGTGATGGGGTTGCTGCATGAGATTTGAGAGGCCCAGCGTGCTACTGATCAGCGGGTGGTGGATCTGACAGCTAGTCTCCAGGTGACCCAGACTCAGGTAGCCTGGCTTACTAGGGTATATGCTGAAGATTATGATCGAGATCGTGAAGCACCTCCTCCTCCAGCACCCCCAGCTCCATGATGCGTTTATTTCTTTTTACTTCCTCCTCCAGCACCCCTAGCTCCATGATGTGTTTATTTCTTTTTACTATATACTACACAGTAACTGTCCGGATTATGGACTGTACTCTGATTCGGATATATGTTAATTTTATTTTCATTTGATATATACATAGAACTTGTTTCTCCTTTTCATATGTGCATTATTCTCTGTCTTAGTTATTGTTTCATACAACACAGGTGCTTATGGTGTGTTCTTATTAAAATTTTTAAATTTTATCCTAACTCAGTTCACGAACTCTTGTGGAAGTATACATGTTTAATAGATAGAGCCCGAGAGCTCTGATACCAAGTTGTCACACCCCAATTCTGAACCAAGCAGAATGGTGTGATGAATCGTCTATGAACCAACGGTTCAATCAGGATCTCATATAGGCCGTGTCTATTTCATTAAACCAGATACAACCACAACCATAATCAGAGTAAATAAACAATAGCGGAAGTCTTTAATATAAATGAACTGAGTCCAGCATTCTACAGTCCAACTACTCTGGCTAACAACATTCTCCAGCCAACTCCAAGATCGTCGGCATCTTTGGTAAATTCACCATTTCCTCTCTCTTGTTCTTTCTCCATTTTACTTTCTTCTCTCTCGCCACACGGACCAACATAGATTTTCGCCAGAGTCATGACAATCCAAATTACTTTAGCCCCACTTTGGCCTAAAACTCAACTTTGGGTTTGGTACTTCCCAAAACAATTGATCGTGGTTCCTAAGGTTTTTCATCCATTTGATCTCCACCCACAGTGATAACATAATTATCTAATTATCTCCAAATGACTAAAGACATAAAATAAAATAATCTATAACATGTTCTGATAATCAAACAACTAAATCTAATAAAAAATACATGAGTTGCACTCGCATGACGAATCATGCGACTCCACCAAAGCTCCCACATCCATCGCAACAACATGTTCGTACATTAGTGCATTCATATAATCTTCCACGGTAGGACCTGCATAATCAACTAAAATATTCAATGTCGAAAGGGTGAGCACACATCATGGCTCAGTGAGCAAACAAAACAATACAACAAACATATGCATACATTCAATTCATATCTTTGGTATGGTTTATAAGTTTGTAATGTGCAATAGAAAGGATTGGTGGCCGCCGCACCTCTATATACTAGTGTGTGAAGCCGCCCAATGAATCAAATACCATTGTCGTCCCATATGCACCCATCATGGAATAGAGATAGAGCTAAAGTGCCCGAATCAAACACCGCATAACACTTCCCCTGATGCCCTACCCATACCAACACATAAGCCCCTATTGGCGAGGGCTTGTAAACTGGGCTCGCAACTAACCAATCCTAATGTCAAACAGTGTATCCAAGTCCTCACCCCAACATCCCTCAATATGTCCATGGAGATAGAGCTATGGCCCCCCGGTAGAGTCAGAGACTACACGGTCCGAGACCACCTCCCCTGATGCCCTACGACATAATAGTTTTGCTAAGGTAATGGCGATACGATGATGTCAGTGGACAAGACTTGAGTAGAGATATAGCTAGAGTCTGATGACCAGGATGAACCACAATGTCACGTCCTCCCCCTGATGCACCACTTGCATCAAGCACACTAACCACACATATACATTCACATGCTTATTCCAAGCATCATTATCATCATCATATTATAAATAAATAGAATTAAATATGCATGAGCAGTAATAGCAGGAATATTGGATGACATGTGAAATGCACATTACAAGCATACAAACATAGAATCATTCATGGCATTGGACTAAATAAGTAAAATAGTTTATTATTAGCCAATTAATTTAGGTCTTGTTCCCTCACCTTTGGTCAGTGGTTGTCCCTCTTCAAGCTTTGTAAATCACTTTTAGACTACTTGGAAACCTAACAATTTATAGATTTTAAATTAGAGTTTATTTCCAGCAATTCAGACTTCTAAAAACTGAGTGGTCGCAGGTGTGGCTGCACCTGTAGTCTCAGTTTCTGCGACCACAGGGTGTGTGGTCACAAGGTGTGGTCGCATATCATGCCACTACACATGCGACCACACCCTTCCTGGAACTTCCCGAGGGTGTGTGGTCGGTTATGTGTGTCTCGTGTGGTCGCATATCAGCAACCACACATGCGACCACACATGTAATGGTCGACTTTTCCACTCCCAACTCAATTCCTTCATGTTTTGATTCCTTGACTCATCATCATGATCCTTTCTATGATTGTTCTATGGCTTAAAATTCTATTTTACATAATCCATCATCCTAATAGTTTCCCTCCATGGATCTCTTAGAATTTTTCCATGGTTTGATGATTGGGGTCTCACTTTGAATCACTATCTCCTCCATGATCTATTCTAGGTATTCAACTGATGTGGGGGATGGTTTCATACCTTATACTTGTTGAAGATTTAGTGTTCTCTTTGAATTTCCTTCTCTTAGTCTTCTTCTTATATTCTCCTTATCTTTCTCCTCTTCTCTTCCTCTTTCTTTCAGTTTGAGTTCTAAAAGGATGAAAGAGACTACGGGACATCCTATATATAGAGGAAAACCCTCCATATAGAGTCCTACTTAGATTGGAAAAGATTGGATTAGGAAGGTTTCCTAATCACGAAGCCTGTCTGACTTCATGTGGTCGCAGGTGTGGTCGCAGAACCCATCGACCACACAGCCAAAAACTGCAACCATACGTCTCAGACTTCTGTGGTCGCTTTATTCTGAGGTGTGGTCGACCACACCTGTTTAGGTATGCGACCACACACTCCTAATTAGCTAATTTTGGGTTCAATTTCATACCTAGTCTTGTGGTTTCTTCACGCACTTGGTCCTCTTGGCCCGACCATGATAGGGAGACCTGATACATGGTGGTAAGACTGGTTAGTACGATACGGGTCTTACATATCCTGTATCACTCGGGAAAAGCCAATGTGGTGGCTGATGCTCTAAGTAGGAAGGCATTGGTCTCAATCGAAGGAGAGGACCTTGAGACCACAAAATGTGCTGAGGGGTGTAACATGGCCCATACCTTGGTCACCACCCCTTCCCCGATTGTTGAAGCTTCTACTACAAATACCGTGGTGTCAAATTGGGTTGAAACAACCACAGAGTTACTCAATGCCTTAACCATCCAACCCACCCTGTTGGATGAAATCAAATAGGCAATCAACAATGATATTCAATTAAAGACTCTTAAGTAGGACCTTGAGAAAGGTAAGCAAGACCCAGATTTTTCTTTGGACAACAGGGAATAATTAGATACAGAGGAAGATTATGTGTGTCAAAAACTATTAAAACTTTAAAGGAAACCATCATGATTGAAGCTTACTCCTCTCCTTACATAGTTTGTCTTGGTAGTACCAAAATGTACTAAGACTTTAAGGAAGTTTATTGGTGGAGAGGTATGAAGCCTAATGTGGTAGATTTTATATACAAGTGTCTTACTTGTCAGCATGTACATGCAGATTGTCAGAGGCTGCCTGGGTTGCTTCAATTGATACCAATCTTGGAGTGAAAATGAAATCACATTACTATGGATTTTGTGATGGGTTTACCCTTGACTCCGAACTCCATCGATACAGTTTGGATAATCGTGGACCACCTCACTAAGGTAACCTGTTTCATAGCTGTCCGACCACAGTACACCATAGATAGGTTGGCCAAGTTGTATGTGGATAACATAGTGAGGTTACATGGAGTACCAACAAGTATAGTGTCGGATAGAGATCCGAGATTTACATCCAAGCTATGGGTAGTTTGCAAAGAGCAATGGGAACACAGTTAAAGTTTCGCACCGCGTTTCATCTTGAGACAGATGGATAGTCAGAGCACACTGTTCAAATATTAGAAGACATGCTCCGAGCGTGTACCTTAAATTTTAAAGGCAGTTGGGATAAATATCTATTTTTGATCAAGTTTGCCTATAATAACAGCTTCCAGGCTACCATTGGTGCTGCTCCATATGAGGTGTTATATGGTAAGCGATGTAGAACCCCTCTGTATTGGAATGAAGTGGGAGAGCATAGAATACTGGGGTCAAATATTATTCAGGAAACATGTGATAAGGTAGATCTGATCAGAGAAAGAATAAAAGTAGCCCAGAGCAGGCATAAAAGTTACGTTGATGTACTGCATAAGGACTTAGAATTTTAAGTTGGGGATAAAGTTTTCTTGAAAGTGTCGTCCCACTGAGGCATTTGGCGCTTTGGTAAGAAAGGGAAACTGAGTCCTAGATACATCAGTTTGTATGAGATCTTGAAGAGATGTGAAAAGGTGGCATACAACTGGCCTTGCCTCCAGTACTGTCGAAAGTTCATGACTTCTTCAATATTTCACTCCTTAAGAAGTATGTCCATGATCCTTCTCATATACTAAGTGCAAAAGTCCCCTAGATTGACCAGGATTTGTCATGTACCATGGAACCAGTGGCAATCTTGAATAGAAAGGTTCAACAACTACGAAACCATTATATTCCCTTTGTAAAGGTCCATTGGAGTAGTTGTGAGACCCACACCTGAAATCCTTAAGGATTCGGATCCTTTATACCAAGTCTCACTGTGCCAACCCTTGGCACCTGGATATCTTGACCTTTACTTTGATTTCGGGTCAAACCCTTGAGTGATTAATGTTAGATGAGTATGAGTAATAAGACTTAATAGACCTAGGAAGTGTTTCCAATGGCTAGGGCCCATCAAACCAAGCCCAAGCCCATGAATTGGCTCAACTGGTAGATCGTACAACCAAACCAGTTAACCACAATAACAGGTCAACCACGTGAACTGGTCAACTGCAGGAATCGATCTCACGTAATCGATAGACCACTACTGGTAGCATGAACCGGATGACCGTTCACCCTGTAAAACCTCCAAAAAACCTTCTGGAACTCTACTGTTATAACAGTGTGTTAAACCAGATGACCAACCGATTGAACGATCAACCACCTCTTCTACTGGTCACTAATAATTAAACTTTCCTAAGTGTTGAGTGGTAGACCAAACTGGTTGACCGCTCTACCGGTTTCATTTGTCGATTCAGCCAATTTGGCCTATAAGCCTAGTCTGACCTTGGGAATGTTATCCCTTCGGTTTCCAACCTACATTGGGACCCGTGTATAGACCCTAGGACTTGTTTGCATTGGTTTAAAAACTATTCATCAATCTAATCAAGTTATCTAATAGAATAGGTAAAACATCGCGGGTAGTGGGCGAAGTCTTTTGCCAGCTTCAAGGTTTTTTAGCACCTTTGGTATCTACAGGTGAGGGGAATTGGGTACTCGTAGTGTTTGAGCATTTGGGTGTTTGGTGATGATTGTTGTTTTTATTTTCATAACATGTCATCCAATAAACTGTATTAACTATTCATGCATTTGCATTATATATCAATTACAATGTATGTTAGAAATATTGTATCGTGGTCGTGTGGAGTATGGGAGTACAATACATAGTCCACGAGATGTAGGATGAGAAATGTATGTTGTTGTGCGCATGACCATGTATGGTAGCCGGGTGATGTATGGGAGTAGATGCACACATGCTGCATTGATCTGCTTGTATTCTAGTGGGGACACGGTGATCTATGGGAGTAGTGATCCGGGGATCGCCATTGGGGTGCAACCCATGTATGGTGGTTCCTGTAACGTGTGACTTCATGAATTCACGTTGGGATTTGACTAGTCCACAATGGAGCATGACGAACTATGGGAGTAGGGAGTCAGGGTCTCTATTGGGACCCAGCCTTGTTATGTCCATATATGATGGACGTACAGAGGAGATGTCACACCCCAATTCTGGACATGTCACATCCCAATTCTAGACTAACTAGTAGTGTGATGAACCGCTATAAGAACCAACGGTTCAAGCTAGGATCTCGTAAGACTGTTTCAACAATCTAAACCAAACGCATTCCACATCATAATTTTAGATAATAAAATAAATAACGGAAGTCTTTATCAATAATGAACTAAGTATTTACAATGATAAGTAATTAAATAATCTAGTTATCTCCAAATAACCATGACATAATTATAACAAACTATTACAAATATCAAACTACAAAAGTCAAACACTAAGCGTAAACATAGTTGAAACACTCGCTTGATGAGTCATATTCGTCGTCTATAGCTTGCTCGTCCATAGCCACCACATGTCCATACTTGGCGCATTCATGTAGTCTTCAACAGTACTACCTGCATCATTAGAAACTAAAAATAATTACTCGTGTGAGGGTCAACTCTCCAACATGAGCTCGTGAGTAAACAAAATAATGCACAAACATATGCATGCATTCAATTCATATCTTTGGTTTGATTTTAAGTTTGCAACTGTGCTATAGAAAGGATTAGCGACTATCGTACCTCTATACAAGAGTGTGTGAATCAACCCAATGGATTAAACACCATTACCGTCCCACATGCACCCATCATGGATTAGAGATAGAGCTAAAGTGTCTGGATCACACACCGCCAACACTTTCCCTGATGCCCTATCCATACCAGTACATATGCCTCTACTGGGGAGGGCTTGCAAACTGGGCTTAGCTAACCAATCCTAATGCCATCCAAATGTATCCAAGGCCTCACCCCAGCATCAATACATCCATAAAGATAGAGCAAAGGCCCCTCGACAGAGTCCAAGACCACACGGTCTGAGACCATCTCCCCTGATGCCCTACGACGTAATAGTTCCACTAAAGTAATGGTGATATGACAATGTCAGTAGGTAGGACTTGAGTAGAGATAGAGCTAGAGTCTAGTGACCAGGCTGAATCACAATGCCACATCCTCCCCCTGATGCTCTACTCGCATCCAACACACCAACCACATACACAATCACATGCCTAGTATTCCTAGCATCAACATCATGTTATAATAAACATAAATAAATATGCATGAGTAGATATATAACAAGTATTGGATGACATGTGAGATGCACAAACAATCATACAAGGCATGACATCATATTACATAGTAGAAAATAAAAGGAAAAAGATAGCTTGTTATTAGTCAATTAGTTTAGGTCTTGTTCCCTCACCTTTGATTGATGTTTGTTCCTCTTCCAAGCTTTGGAAATTACTTTGAATCTATTGAAAACCTAAGAAATTTATGGATTTAAGTTAGGATTCGATTGTACCAAGTTATAGTAGTCAAAAATTTTGTTTGGTCTCAAAATATGCTTGCTAAAACTGTGTGATCGACCCCTATGGTCTCAGTATATGTCAACTACACAATGTGTGGTTGACCCCTATGGTCGCACTACATGCGACCGCAGCATGTGACCACAAGATTTTTGGGAACTTCCTGAATAGCTATAGTCTATAGTATGTGACCACATGATTTTTGGTAAGTTTTTCTCATACAATCTGAGTTCTTCCTGAGCCGATTTCTTCACTCATCAGTAGGGTTCATCCTATGGTCAACCTATGGCCATTAAATCACAATTTTACATAATTATATACCCTAACCTATTCTCCATGATCCCTTTTAAGGTTTGCTTAAGAAACCCCATAGTTTAGACCTTACATTGGGTTTGATGTCTCAATTTATAATGGAAACTCCTTTTCTATGTGTTCTACGGCTATAGAGACGAGTTCCATTCCTTAAGCCTGTTGTAGAGAGTCTAAACCTTCTCTGCAAAAACCCTTCTCCTAGCCTTTCTCTCTAAGCCTCCTTCTTTTTCTCTTCCTCTCCCAGGTTTAGGGTTTGAGGTTGCTCCAAAAGAGCAAGAGAGGGTAGAGGGACATCCCCTATATAGAGAGAAACTCTCCATATAGAGCCCTCCAATAATTAGGAAAGAGATCCCCTTTGATTTGGAAAGTTTCCAAATCACGGAGTCTGATCTGGCAACGTGCGATCGACTCGTGTGGTCGCAAAATCCGTTGACCACACAATCCAAAACAGTCGACCACACATGTGTGGTCTCATGTGGCCGACCACATGTATCGACCACACAAACCAAATTTGTTGGTTTTTAGTTTTTGACTGGTTTGCTCACCTGGCTTTGTGGTTTCTTCATACGATTGGTCCATCGAAGCCGATTATGATGGGAAGACCTATCATGACATAGGAACGTAAGGTTAGACCGGGTTCATGGCATGCAGGTCTTACAACTCCACCACCCTTAAAAGAAATTTTGTCCTCAAAATTTACACGTACGGATCTTACAACTCCCCCACCCTTAAAAGAAATTTCGTCCTTGAAATTTGATTGTACTTCAGAGTCGAATATGCAGGATTACTATTTCCACATGGCATTTCTCTTCTTCTAATGTAATATCTTTCACGTCTTAGCTTCGTCAGGTTACCTTCACATAATAAATATCCTGGCTTCGGAGATGATGCACTTTCCAACTAATGATTTAGGCTAGTACCACTTCAAAAGTTAAGTCTTCTATCAAGTTCTGTAAATCCACGGTCAATACTCGTGATGGATCTCTAACGTACTTCTTCAATAGAGACACACGAAATACATCGTGCACACTAGACATGGATGGCAGTAAAGCTAGCTAATATGCAATTTTTCCATGTCTCTCTAAAATTTTTATAACTCTGACACAGCTTCCTATTCTTACCACACCATTTCAAACCATGCATAAGTGACATCATTAAGAACACTTTTCCATTTACGACAAATTCGAGGTCTTAGTGTCTCTTCTGACAACCTTGAGCTATTTTGGCCCTTTCTTTGATCTTGTATGCCACTTGACAGGTTTCTTCAATAGACTCAGGTTTTATAATTCCTTGTTCTCCGACTTCATTCCAAAATAGGGGAGTTTGACATTTCTACCGTACCATGCTTCATAGGTGACATCTATATGGTAGCTTGGTAGTAATATCGATCAGCGACAACTTCTCAACTCAAGCTCTTTTAAAAATAATTTCACAGGCTTGGAGAATACCTCCTAGGATCTATATAGTCTGCTTCGACTATCCGTCGATTTGAGGGTGAAATACGGTGCTAAACTTTAACTTTGTTTCCATCGCTTTTTATAGTCCATCCCAAAACTTCGAGGTAAAGCGTAAGCCTCTATCAGACAGTATGCTCTTAAGCAAATCATTCAGTCTGACAATATTATTTGCATACAGTCTTACTAGCCGCTCCAAGGTATACTGAGGTCGTATAGCAATGAAACGAGCCATCTTTATAAGGCGATCAATAATCACCCAAATTGCGTCAATTGATCTGGGAGTCAATGGTAAACCGGTGACATAGTCCATTGTAATGCAGTTTCACTTCCAAACTCGCTCCAATAGTGGTTGTAGTAAGCCTACTGGTCTTTGTCTTTTAGCCTTTACTTGCTGACAATTTAGACATTGAAACACGTACTAAGCCACATCTGTTATCATTCCTCTCCACTAGTATAATCTCTTCAGGTCATGGTACATTTTAGTACTATCGAGATGTACTGAATACGGTGTAGAATGAGCTTTTAGCATTATTCTCTGTCAAAGGTCCAAATCTTTGCCTTTAAGTATGTTCAACCATCCTCTATATCTTAGGACCTTATCTGTATCTAAATGTAAAATCAAGATTTGATTTACCTTTCTCTAAATCTTCTTGTATTGTCCTCAGATAAGGATCTAATAGAATTGCTGCCTTTACTTCGTCTATCAAATCAGAGACGATCTTTAATGCTACGAACGCAAGTGAGGAACTATTGCTTTAATAAGTTTATCCATAAGTTCTCCTTCAATTGGATCATCATGAGTTTCTATTATATGCTGCTCTTTTTCCTAATCTGAAACAGTTGCTGCAGAGCATAAGGCGACGTTCGTACTAGGTCCTCCTTCTGGCTTCATTATCATCTTTTTGCTCAAAGCCTTAGCTACCACATTAGCCTTGCTCGGGTGACACTGAATATCCTAGTCTTAATCCTTCATGAGTTCCAACCATCTCCTTACCCTCATGTTCAATTTTTTCTGGGTGAAGAGATAAGTAAAACTCTTGTGATCCCATTTAATCTGAAATTCTTCTCCGTATAGATAATATCTCTATGTTTTGATTGCATGAATCACCACTGCTAACTCCAAGTCATAAGTAGGGTAACTCTTCTCATGTTCTCTCAATTGTCTTGACACATATATACAATCACTTGTTCTCCTTGCATCAGCACACATCTCAAACCTAATCTAGAGGCATCGGTGTTAGGGTAAAGGGTTTATCAGATGTTGGATTGGTCAAGATGGATGCCAATATCAGTCTTGCCTTCAGAGTTTGAAAATACTCTTCTTATTGGTGGGTCCAAATAAATTTCTCTCCCTTCCTGGTTAGCTTAGTAAGAGGTATGGCGATCCTAGAGTAGTCGAATCGTTTGTAATAACTAACTAAACCCAAGAACTTCTGACCTCCACAAGGTTTTTAGGTGCTTCTCATCCCACAATAGCTTCTATTTTGTTGGGGTTTACTTTTATTCTTTTTGTAAAACTATGTAACCTAAGAAAGTCACCTCATTTAACCAAAACTCACACTTCTTGAACTTGGCATAAAGCTTCTCCCTTCTCAACAGTTGTAAGGCTGCTTTAAGATTCATTCCATGACTTTCTTTGCCTTTGGAATAGACCAAAATATCATCGATAAAAGCTATGACCAAGTGTCCAACACGTCATAGAATACCTGGTTCATAAGCTCCATAAAATATGCTAGTGCATTGGTTAGTCCAAAAGACATGACATGACCAGAAACTCATAATGTCCATATTTGGTTCTGAAAGCTGTCTTCGGAATGTCACTATTCTTAATCTTCAATTGATGGTATCCTGACCGTAGATCGATTTTGAAAAACACCTTCGCTCCTTGCAACTGATCAATTAAATCATTAATCCGAGGTAGGGAATATCGATTCTTGATCATGAGCTTGTTCCATTCCTGGTAGTCTATACATAGTCGAATACTACCGTCCTTCTTCTTGACAAATAACACTGGTGCTCCCCAAGGCGATATACTTGGTCGGATAAAACCCTTGTCTAATAACTCTTGTAGTTGAACCTTCAATTCCTTCAGTTTAGTTGGAGCCATTCGTATGGTGCTTTGGATACAGGTGTCGACCCTATTATTAAGTTTATAATGAACTCTATCGCACGATCAGGTGGCAACCCAGGTAAGTATTCTAGAAACACATAAGGGAATTTACACATCCCATCAAAATCTTCCATCTCTGGTGCCTCTTTGGTGTCATTTATCACAGATACCAGATATCCAACTCCTTCCTTTTCAAGGCATCTCTTCGCCTTAAGTGCAGAGAGGATAAGCTTCCGCTTCCTAGGCAATATGTTTCTAATAAAAATTAAATTTTGTGTCATATTAGTTCTTGAATGACAACCTCTTCAATGCACATAATAGTTTTGTAGAGTGTTGAGACAACTAATCCATTCCCAAGATGACGTCAATGTCTGCCATCTCAAGTTGAATTAGGTTGCATCCAAATTTTATCCATCCATACGATTCAGACATTGTTCATAACACTTATCTAATACAACCTCTAGTTCAAAAGGGCTTAAACTAGCAAACTCTAGTCTAAAAGTCTTAATGGCACGTCTAACCTCATTTTACCTCTTAGTTTTTCAAAGACTATCGCCAATAATCTCATATTGCACTCATTAGTTAACATATCTTTTATCACTGCTGTTCTACCCTGATCTATCTATCATACATCTTAAAAAGCATCTTTTGATTGGTTACTCTCTACATATCCTACATGTCTACTTATAAGCATTATGGTATATGCTTATATTTTTATTAATTCTGCCAAACTCTCTTTTGGTCTTTACTCAATCATCTCATTTGACCTTAGGAGTAACTCAATAGTAATTGTACTAAACCGAGTACTATCAATGCCACTACTCTTGATTCCATCCTTATATTTACTCTTTGATATGCTTTTAGAAATCTTTTGTCTTGTCAAGATTTATACCGATATAGCCATCTTTAACTTTGTTTGAGCGCTATCTACTCTGTACTGGCTACTCCTGGTAGTTCTCATTTCTTGATCATGCACTCCTTTAAACCCATGATTCAAATCTATCTATCCAGCAATCTTAAAATAGATTCTCCATTACTTCATCTGAGGTTTCTTGGCTATAGATACTAATCTAAATTCATTCATCTTCCCTTCAATAATTTTCCTTATTAACTAAGTATCTTTATCAACGGAGGTTGAAAATATAAGAATCAGAATGTTTATCCAAAAGCAATTCATTTTCTTCTTTCAAATTTAGTATGATAACAAACACTTGTTTTATCTAGTGAATCTAGATTTGAAGGATCAAGAGTAAATCTATGGTAACCCAACCGACATCCAAAGGTTGTTAGGTTGCATGGTGGTCCAAGTATGTAAAAATAGAGGTTCTACAGCTCTTAACCTCCTGGTTAAAGGTTCTTTTGAGTATACAATGCCATTGGTCAAGCCATTACATGAGTAAATCTTTGAGAAAATTTTGGTACATCAATAACTCAGGTATAAATCAGAAAAATATACATTTCGAAATGATTAAACCTTTAACTGTTCATTCGGTTCACATTTGTATTCATGTTTTCGATCATGAGAGTAGCTTAGATTAGTATGATCAGGGCCAATTATAAGGAAACAATATCTATAACTTCAATTGACATGTTGAATCGAAAAGGTATCCTGTTAAGGCACGATAATTTAGAATCAAGTATGTGCATTCTCTATAATCATAAGGGTAAGTCAACGATGCACCGCATCCTATATACACCTGTCTAGTTATATGGCCACAATAGATATGATCCCTTGCTAAAATTTTTTGAGGCTTCATCTTCAAAAAACATTCCTTAACCATTGTTGGATCATTTTACCATGGTACAACTATCCCATACATCGATGGCTGATAAGGGTAACCACCTTGATACACTGCTTGTTGTGCACCAAGATTCTATACTGGGGTATACGTTACTAGGACCTACTGTATGGTAGGCACTGTGTTATAGCTAACAGGTGCTGGAGATACAGTGTTGCTACCAACTAGTATCATACATGGTCTGACCTAGAGGTGTTGGTGTAGCATTGGTAACTTGGGTAGTGGTTCCCATGGCAACTTGCATAGCCAGTATCATTTGTTGTTGCTTTTACATTTTGTCGGGCCAAGTTCATTACAACCATGGCCAAGGCACTTGGTTGTCCAGGTAGATTGGCTGGACTGGCCTGGTTGTTCACCCCTTTGACTTGTTTCAGTTTAATTATCATTATTTGGCATCTACTCAGACGGGTTCTCATTATCAGATCTCGACCCAGATAGTGGTGGGGTCGGGTTGTGACCTCTTCTTAATGCTCAACGGTAATGGATCAGTGTATGGTAGATCTCACTCTAAGTCTCTACGTCATCCAGGAGTATAGCTTTATCTTCTTTTTATAGTTACTCTTATTTTTTGGTATGTGGCCATTGTTCTTCTATTTCTGTTGGATTCAGCCCAAGATCTTTCCCTTTACCTCTGCACGGATTTAGGCTTTACTAGTCATTTTCCTTATTCCTCTGTCATACATCGAATTTCCACATCTTGTGAGTACCAACTCGATATTCCAATTTTTTTATGCTTTATAGATGCTCCTTTCTTACTATTATGTTATATCTTTTGTATACTCAAGCAACTGTCTGATTTGTAGGCTGTACCCTATGTTATTTATTTTTTAGGATACATTTAGATCTTTTTTTTCTGTCTATATATACATATGGTTCCACCTTTTATATATACATTATTGTCTTGTTTAAGTTCTGCCTCAACCAACACATGTGTTTATGGTGTGTTTGTATTAAGGCTTTTAATTTTAACCTAACTCAGTTCATGACTCTTGTGGAAGTATTTATGTTTGATGGGTAGAGTCTTGAAGCTCTGATACCAAGTTGTCCCACCCACTAACCAATAGTGTAATGAACCACTATAAAAACCAACGATTCAAGCTAAGATCTCATAAGACCATGCCAACAATCCAATCCAAATACATTCCACATCATAATCAGAGACAATAAAATAAATAATGAAAGTCTTTATTAATAATGAACTGAGTATCTACAATGATAAGTAATTAAATAATCTAGTTATCTCCAAATAATCATGACATAATTTTAACAAACTATTACAAATAACAAAATGCAAAAGTTAAACACTAAGCGTAAACATAGTTGAAACACTCTCTTCATGAGTCATATTCATCCTCCACCGTTTGCTAGTCCATAGCCACCACATGTCTATGTGGCGCGTTCATGTAGTCTTCAACGATACTACCTACATCATTAGAAACTAAAAAGAATTACACACAAGAGGGTCAGCTCTCCAACATGAGCTTAGTAAGTCAACAAAATAATGCGCAAACATATGCATGCATTCAATTCATACCTTTGGTCTAGTTTTAAGTTTACGACTGTGCTATAGAAAGGATTGATGGCCACCGCACCTCTTGCACGAGTGTGTAAATCTACCCAATGGATCAAACACCATTGTCGACCCACATGCACCCACCATGGAATAGAGATAGAGCTTAAGTGTCCGGATCACACACTGCCAGTACTTCCCCTGATGCCTTACCCATACCAGTACGTATGCCCCTACTGGTGAGGTCTTACAAACTGGACTCGCAATTAACCAATCTTAATGCCATCCAAATGTATCCAAGGTCTCACCCCAACATTCCTTAATGCATCTATAGAGATAGAGCTAAGGCCCCTCGACAGAGTCAAAGACCACACGGTTCGAGACCACCTCCCCTGATGCCCTACGATGTAATAGTTCCGCTAAGATAATGGTGATAAGACAATGTCAGTGGGTAGGACTTAAGTAGAGATAGAGCTAAAGCTAGAGTCTGGTGACCAGGTTACAATGCCATGTCCTCTCCCTGATGCTCCATTCGCATCCAACACACCAACCATATATACAATCACATGCCTATTCCTAGCATCAACATCATGTTATAAATAAACATAAATAAATATACATGAGTAGATATATAACAAGTATTAGATGACATGTGAGATGCACAAGCAATCATACAAGGCATGACATCATATTACATAGTAGAAAATAAAAAGAAAAAGATAGTTTGTTATTAGTCAATAAGTTTAGGTCTTGTTCCCTCACCATTGATTAATGTTTGTTCCTCTTCCAAGCTTTGAAAATTACTTTGAATCTATTAAGAACCTAAGAAGTTTATGGATTTAAGTTAGGATTCAATTGTAGCAAGTTTCAATAGTCGAAAACCTTGTTTGTTGTAAGACCCGTATCGAACTAACCGGTCTTACCACCTTGTACCAGGTCTACCTATCATGGTCGAGCCAAGTGGACCAAGTGCGTGAAGAAACCACAAGACCAGGTATGAAGTCTAACCCAAAAATAGTCAAATATGAGGGTAGGGTTGCATGCCTAAATAGGTATGATCGACCCCACCTCAAAAGAGTCAAACCCATGACTTTTTAGTCGTGGGGTCGCATGACTAGAAAAACGTAGGGTCGACGGATTCTGTGACCCTACATGCGACCCTATGATAGCAGGCAGAATCCAGAAATTAAGAAACCTTCCTAATTCAAAGGGGGTTTTTTCTTAACTCATTGGGACTTATTATGGAGGGTTTTCTTCTATAAATAGGACGTCCCTTAGCCTCTTTCACTCCTTTAGAACCCTAATTGAAAGTGAGAGCAAGAGAAAGAAAAGGAAGAGAAGAAGAGAAGGAAACTTGAAGAAGAAGACTAAGGAAGAGGAGGAAGTTCAAAGAAACCTCTGAATTAAGGTATGAACCTAATTCTCTACCTGAATAAGAGAGCCTAGAATAGTTTATGAAGAACATAGGATTAGGAGAAACCCAAATCATCCATCCATGGATAGATTCTAAGAGATTCCATGGAGGAAATCATTATGGACAATGAATGGTGTATAAATTGTAGTTTTGAGCCATAGAACAATTATAGAATGGACCATGATAGTAAGCCAAAGGATCCAAACATGAAGGAATGGACTGTAGAGTGAAAGGTCGATATAGAATACGTGTGGTCACACGTAGGGTCGAATGATATCCGACCCTACGAGACCATATGATTGACCACTTGCCCTCAGGAAGTCCCAGGGAGGGTGTGATCGCACGTAGGGTCGAATGGTATTCGACCCCACCTGCGACCCTACACCCTGGGGTCACAGAAACTGCTACCCTATGTGCTACCCCACCTGCGACCCTACAGTTTCAGTTAGTTTAAACAAATTGGAATTAATTCTAATTAAAATCTATCGACTTGTTAGGTCTTTCCAGTGGTTTAAAAGTGAATTATAAAGCTTGAACGAGGATCTACTAGCAATCAAAGGTGAGGGAACAAGACCTAAACTAATTGACTAATAATAAACTGTTTTTGTTTATTGAGTCCAATACTATGAATGATTCTATGCTTGTATGATTGTAATGTGCATATCACATGTCATCTATTATTCATGTTATTACTGGTCATGCATATTTAATTTCGTTTATTATAACATGATGAAGATGATGATGCTAGGAATAGACATGTGAATGTATGTGTGTGGTTAGTGTACTTGATGCGAGTGGAGCATCATGGGGAGGACGTGACGCTGTGGTTCATCCTGGTCACCAGACTCTAGCTCTATCTTTACTCAAGTCTTGTCCACTAACATCGTCGTATCGCCATTACCTTAGCAGAACTATTACGTCGTAGGGCATCAGGGGAGATGGTCTCGGACCATGTAGTCTGTGACTCTGCTGGGGGGCCTTAGCTCTATCTCTATGGACGTATTGAGGGATGGTAGGGTGAGGCCTTGGATACACTGTTTGACATTAGGATTGGTTAGTTGTGAGCCCAGTTTGCAAGCCCTCGCCAACAGGGGCTTACGTGTTGGTATGGGTAGAGCATCAAGGGAAGTGTGATGCGGTGCGGTCCTAAGCACTTTAGCTCTATCTCTATTCCATGGTGGGTGCATGTGGAGGCGGCAATGGTGTTTGATCCATTTTGCGGTTCCACACATTCGTGTATAGAGGTGCGGCGGCCACCTATCCTTTCTATTGCACATTGCAAACTTATGAATCAGACCAAAGATATGAATTGAATGCATGCATATGTTTGTTGCATTATTTTGTTTCCTCACTAAGCCGTGATGTGTGCTCACCCTTTTCGAATTCGAATATTTTTAGTTGATGATGCAGGTACAATAGTGGAAGATTATATGAATGCTCTAACATACGGGCATGCAGCGGTAATGGAGGCAGAAGTGATGATGGAGTCACATGATTCATCATGCGAGTGCAACTCCTGGATAATTTATTTACTTTATCACAGCTAGACTCTCAGTTCATTTAATATTAAAGACTTTCGCTATCGTGTATTTATTCTGATTTTTGTTGTAGATGCATATGGTTTAAGCAAATGGACACAGCCTATTCGAGATCCTGGTTGAACCATTGGTTTATTGGTGGTTCATCACACCATTCTGAATAGTGCAGAATTGTGGTGTGACAACTTGGTATCAGAGCTCTCGGCCCTGTCTATTAAACCAGTATACTTCCATAAAAGTTTATGAACTGAGTTAGAACAAAATTTAAAAGCTGTAATAAGAACACATTATAAGCACTTGTGTTGTATGAGACAAAATTAAGAAAGAGAATAATGCACTATTAAAAGGAGAAAAATACATCAAATAAAAAGAAACGTTTATACATATCCAAATCAGAATACAATCCATAATCCGGACAGTTACTCCGTAGTACAAAGAAAAACAAAAAGAAAAATGTACATCATGGAGCTGGAGGTGCTGAAGGAGGAGGTGCCTCACGATCCCAGTCATAGTCCTCAGCATACACCCTAGTCAACCAGGCTACCTGAGTCTGGGTCGTCTGGAGACTAGTTGTCAACTCGGCCATCCACTGATCGAACGCACGTTGAGCATATAGAAGCTCGCATACTCTCCCATCAGTCGTGCGTTGAGCATCTAGAAGCTTGCCTACTCTCCCATCAGTCGCGCGCTGAGCATCTAGAAGCTCTCCTACTCTCAGTTTAGTCACGCGCTGAGCCTCTCTAATCTCACGTAGTAGCCCCATCATATCATCAGAGGGTGGGTGTAAAGGACCAGTAGTGTGTGAAGGAGCCCGAGATGGACCAGCTCCAGTACAATGTAGAGGTGATGGAGGAGGTACGGCGTCTACATTCATGAACATACGATCTTCATCCTCAGCATCACCCCCATGGGCCCCTACTCCTACTACTGCTGCTCCCACCTCAGCGTCTGCTATCTCTACTCGATTATGAGGATGCACCAGAGTGTTCCTCTCATCATCACTAACCTGAGCATCCCGCATACCCATCCTACAGATGGCCTCCTAGTCAAGGTCCGATGAGAAGGTCTTCTCTTGAATCCTCTCATCCAATAAATCAACGTGTAGGCGTGTGAGCAGTGTAGTGATCAGACGTCCGTAGGGCAGGTTGCCTAACTGACCAGGCAGCGTAGCGCGGATCATCGTCCGGATGATAATATAAGGAAGGCAGATAGGCTGCCTGGTGCAAATGCAGTAGAGGACATACTGAGTCAACTGAGAAATCCTATCATAGTGTCCGCTCTGGGGAATTAGGTTATGCTGGATGATCTTGCAGTACACCCGAGTCTCTGGCCGTAGGTTGATCGCTTTCATCTCCCAGCAATCACCTCTAAGGACCTGACTATCAATCTCAGCACGCATCGCCAAGGATAGGAACTGGGGTTCCTTGGGAGCACAATACACCAAAGGGCCGTCATTTGATATGCCCAAAAAATCAGCCAACTACTGGCAGTTAAATGAAACCTCCACCCCTTTTACATAGCTAGTGATCCTGAGCTCCCTACCCCTCTTTGCGTCACTACGATCCCCCACTACCTAGAGATTGTAATAGAACTGCTTCACCAAAGAAGGATGAGTACAAGCCTCATAGGTGATCACAGGAAGCCAGCCCATGTCACCAAAAGCACCCTCTACGTTAAACAAGGCTAGACTAGCCAAGTTTACACTGCGACCCCCTTCTACTTTCTTACGCTCATAGTGAGCACACTGAGCTTCTACCTCATTGGAGCGGAAATGAACAGGGTCATGAGCCCTAGGAACCTTGGTACGTGCCATACTATCTGCCAAGACAAAAAAATAAACAAGATATTAGTAATGGTGAAAAACTAAAATTTTTTGGCATTATAACGGCATGATTTGGCCAAAATCCTTACTTTTCACCCAAACAACTGGGCATGAGGACTTACATAGGTTCCAAACCATCCTACAAAGCTCATACAGTTGGAAATTTAATCTAGAAAGATCGAATTTGAAGAAATTTCAATAAATTCAAAAAATCTCAAAAATTAGGTCAAAAATGGAAAAATTCAAGTTTCTCGATAACCAACCGATGAAACTCAAATATTTTTGAGGGCTTTCGTCCATTGGGTGACCAATAGCAAAAGCTCCCAATAAAAAATAAAATTTTACGGTTAGAAAAAGTTTAATTTAAAGAAAATGATGTAAATGGATGAAAACCTAGTTTAGAAAGCTTAAAAATGGGAAACAGTAGAGAGCATACCCGAAGAGACAGAGCGGGAGTCGTGAACGGAAGAAATAATCACCAAACCCTAGGGGTCGATATTGTAGCAACTCAGGGGAAGCGAGTTGAGTTGGAAGAAAAGAGGAAGAATATGAAATGAATCCAAAATTAGGTTTAAAAACCTAATTTTGGATCGTAGGGTCGCAGAATTCGACAAAATGTGCGACCATACGACCGACCCTACCATCGACCCTAGGCTCTCAGTGATCTGATAGAAATCATGGGTCGGACCTAGGGTTGGACATATACAGACCCTACGATCGACCCTAGGCTCTCGGTGAGCTGATAGGGTTTCTGGTGTCTCATACCCTAGGGTGGCATAAGGAGCGACCCTACCATCGACCTACGATGGAAAATATAGTATTTTGTCAAAATGACTTGAAAAATTGGAAATTTATATTGATTAGTTGGATTTTGACTTGGGAACAACTTATATGGATTGCCTCACATGTTCTATGATTGTTTTCAAATACTACTACCACCAGAACAGGAAATGGCTGGGCGAAGAGTGACCAGACGAGGCCGTAACCCAATTCCAACACCACCACCTATGGAGGAAGACAGCCATGTAAATCATGAAGCACAAGAGAATCTGAATATGGCACCGACAGTAGCTAATGGTTAGGAAAATCTTACAAACTTACCAGCCCTACCTATGGATTTGGCTATAGCCGTAATGAACTTAGCACAACAGCTGCAGCAAATACAGCAGGTGTAAGGCAATATGCAAGCTGCTATAGGAATGGTTTTTCTAGCTACACATACGACACCTATGCCAGCAGGACAAGCTAGCACAGTACCAGGGGGAAGCAACACAGTATCCCATGCACCTCAAATACTAGTTATGCAGGCTCCAGTGCAGAATCCTGAGGTAGCTCAAGGTAGTTACCAGTACCAACCACCTATGTATGGGGCCTATGCTCAGTATCAGCTGGACCACTCCCGACTGATCGAGCATTTTCTGAAAATGTAGCCTAAAGAATATAATGGTAAACCAACTGATCCTTTATGGCTAGCACATTGGATCGACGAAATGGAGAGGAATTTTATGATGATGACAGTGAATGAGGAGGAGAAAGTACTGTGTGCAACCTTCATGCTGAAAGGTGATGCACACCACTGGTGGAAGTCTACATGGACTTATCTTCTTTGAGAAGTACTTCCCCAGAAGTTTCAGAGATTCGATGGAGAGAGAGTTCTTGAGTTTATATCAGGGGAAAATGACTGTGGATGCATACCAATAGCGTTATGAAGAGCTGTTCTTCTTTGCACCCGCTAGCATGCAAGAGGAAAATACAAAGACCCAAAGGTTCGTCATGGGACTCAGGGGAAGCATCCATGAGCATGTTCTGGGATTGGAAAAGAAAGTGTACAACGAAGTAGTACAGATTGCTCGAGTAATAGAGTCGAGCCAGAAGGAGAGCTACTTTGCTCAAAATAGGGGTATTAAAAGGCCAAACGGAAATTCATACAACAGAGGGAATACAAGGACATTCAAACCCTTCCGTAATCAAGGCTTCAATACTGCAGCCAAGACTACTCCAGCAGCTCAACCGCAACAAAAGCAAAATAACGAAGGAGTAAAATGCTTTAACTGCAACCAAGTAGGATATTATTCAAGGGAGTGTCCTAAACCCAGAAAGCAGCTACAACAAGGAAATGTTTATGCTATTACATTTGAGGATGCTACCGCATCGCCTGATGTGGTCACAGGTATGACCTGAACCTTTCATTTTGTGTTACATTGTGAGCATGTAGACTAAATTAAAATAAATCGCAGGTATCGTACCTATTAATGGCAAACCCGCTAGAGTATTCTTTGATTCTGGAGCTACTCATTCTTTTATATCTGTGTCATTTGGAAAGAAGCTGAATCTACTCCTCAAATCTTTGGACTACAAACTACTTGTGCGATTACCTATGGGATTGGAGGTGGAATTAGAAAAAGATTATGGACCATGTCCAGTTCTTATTGACGAGAAGACTTTGGATGCAACCTTGATTCAACTTGAGATGGCAGACTTTGACATCATCTTGGGAATGGACTGGTTAGCTCGGCATTCTGCAAACCTATTATGTGCAGAAAAGAAGCTGACATTTAAAGACAAGGAAGGAGTAGAGTTTAGTTTTGCATGAACCAAAATTCCCCGTAAATGAAAACTCATCCTCTCTGCATTAAAGGCTAGAAAATGCTTCGAGAAAGGAGGAGTTGGGTATCTAGTATCAGTGGTCGACCTCACCAAGGAATCACCACGAATGGAGAATATTGATATTGTGCATGACTTTCCAAATGTATTTCCTGAGGAACTACCCGGACTACCACCTGATCGAGCTATAGAGTTCATTATAGATCTGATACCCGAAGCCGCGCCAGTATCTAAAGCACCCTATCGAATGGCTCCTACTAAATTAAAGGAATTAAAAGTACAGTTACAGGAATTATTGGACAAAGTTTATATCAGACCTAGCATACCACCATGGGGAGCGCCAGTATTGTTTGTAAAGAATAAGGACGGTAGTGTTCGACTGTGTATAGACTACCGAGAATTGAATAAGCTTACAATCAAGAATCGGTACCGTTGCCTCGGATCGATGACTTGTTCGATCGGTTGCAAGGTGCCAAGGTGTTCTGCAAGATAGATCTGCGGTCAGGATACCACAAATTGAAGATTAAGGATGGTGATATTCCAAAGATAGCATTCAAAACAAGATATTGACATTATGAATTTTTAGTCATGTCTTTTGGATTGACTAATGCACCTGCAACTTTTATGGAACTCATGAACCGGGTATTCCATGATATGTTGGATACATCGGTCATTGTATTTATTGATGATATATTGGTCTACTCTAAGGACAAGGAAACTCATGTCATGAATCTAAGGGCCGCTCTGCAGCGATTGAGAAAAGAGAAGCTTTACGCCAAATTTACAAAGTATGAGTTTTGGCTAAATGAGGTCGCTTTATTAGGCCATGTTGTATCCGTTGAAGGAATTAAAGTAGATCTCAGTAAAATTGAAGTCATTGTGAAGTGGAAAGCACCGAAGAGCGTTGCAGAAATTAGAAGTTTTCTAGGTCTAGCTGGGTATTATCGATGATTCGTGGAAGACTATTCTAGAATTGTTTTACCTCTGACCAGCTTGACTAAGAAAGGAGAAAAGTTTGTTTGGACTGATAAATGTGAGAAGAGTTTCTAAATATTGAAGGCTAGATTGATATCTGCTCCGATCTTGACTATTCCTATTTCAAGACAGCCATTTACCTTGTACACCGATGCATCTGGATTGGGTTTAGGATGCATACTTATGCAAGAAGAAAAAGTAGTTGCGTATGCTTCAAGACAGCTGAAAACACATGAGAAAAATTATCCTACTCATGACTTGGAATTAGCGGCAGTAGTACATGCTGTCAAAATATGGAGACATTATTTATATGGAGAGAAATTTCATATTAAATCAGATCATAAGAGTCTTACTTATCTTTTTAATCAAAAGGAGTTGAACATGAGACAAAGAAGGTGGCTGGAATTATTGAAGGATTATGATTACGATATCCAGTATCATCCAGGAAAGGCTAATGTAGTTGCTGATGCGCTAAGCAGAAAGCAATGATAAAATCTCAAGGAGAGATTAACATGACTGCAGCGATGTGTGCTACCGAAAAAGTATTCAATTATGATAATGAATAGTTTGTGATAGATGCACCGGGTGGATCAACCAACCAAGGGTTTATTCATCAATTTTCAAATATGTTCGCAATATTGAAGATTGTACCAGATATAATAGATGAAGTGAAAGTCGCTATTAAATCAGACCCTTATCTGAGAACGGGTGAAGAAGACATCGAAAAAGGTAGGACTATCCCTGAGTTCACCTTGGACGAGGAAAAGGTACTAAAGTAAAAAGGAAGGGTATGCGTTCCTGAAATGAAAAACTTGGACATTAGACATAGACTAATGAAGGAAGCTCACACCACCGCTTATTCGGTACATCTTGGAAGTACGAAGATGTATCATGATTTGAAGAAATTATATTGGTGGAGAGGAATGAAAGCAGATGTAGCTAAATACGTGTCTCAATGCCTAAATTGTCAGAGGGTAAAGGCTGAACGGCAAAGACCTGCAGGATTATTGCAGCCGCTACCAGAACCAGCATGGAAATGGGACTGCATCACTATGGATTTCGTCACCGGGTTACCGTTGACTCTTCGAGTAGTTGACACGGTCTGGGTGATTGTAGATCGTCTGACTAAGACAGCTCGCTTTATAGCTATACAACCACAGTATACCCTGGAGAGGTTAGCCAAGATATATGTAGATAACATTGTCAGATTACATGGTGCACCTAATAGCATTGTGTCTGATAGAGACCTACGCTTTACTTCAAAGTTTTGGAAAAGATTACAAAAGGCTATGGGTACAACGTTGAAGTTCAGTACTGCATTCCATCCTCAGACAGACGGATAGTCGGAGCGTACTATTCAGATTTTAGAAGGCATGCTTCGAGCCTGTGTTATTGATTTTAAAGGCTTATGGGACGAGAAACTACCATTGATTGAGTTCGCCTATAACAACAGCTATCCGGCTACTATACAAATGTCACCCTATGAAGCATTGTATGGTAGGAAGTGTCGAACTCCTCTGTTTTGGAATGAAGTTGGAGAACGTAGCATCGTTGGACCAGAGTTTGTTGAAGAGACTTGTCGAATAGTCGACATTATCAAGGAAAGAGTTAGAACAACTTAGAATCGTCAGAAACAGTATGCGGATACTCGACGTCGAGAGCTTGAATTTGTCGTAGGTGATAAGGTATTCTTGAAAGTGTCAGCTATGCGGGGTTTAAAATGATTTGGACAGAAAGGGAAGCTAAGTCCGAGATGTGTCAGGCCATATGAGATTCTAGCTAAATGTGGAATAGTGGCTTATCAGTTAGCACTACCACCATCTATGTCAAGTGTGCATGATGTATTTCATATCTAATTATTAAATAAGTACGTTAGAGATCCAATGCACGTTTTGACAGTGGATCCACCAGATCTAACTAATGATTTGACATTCGAAGTAGCACCAACTGAAATCACTAGCCGAAAGGTTCAACGTCTACACAACCGTGACATATGCTATATTAAAGTCACTTGGAAGAGCCGAGATATAGAAGAGATCACATGGGAAGAAGAGAATGTTATGCGAAAGCAATATCCTCACCTTTTTGGCTCGAAAAGTATGTGTAAATTTCGAGGATGAAATTTCTAATAAGAGGGGGGGAGTTGTAAGACCCGTATCGAACTAACCGATCTTACCATCATGTACCAGGTCTACCTATCATGATCGAGCCAAGTGGACCAAGTGCGTGAAGAAACCACAAGACCAGGTATGAAGTTTAACCCAAAAACAGTCAAATATGAGGGTAGGATCGCATGCCTAAACAGGTATGATCGACCCCACTTCAAAAGAGTCCAACCCATGACTTTTTAGTCGTGGGGTTGCATGACTAGAAAAATGTAGGGTTGACGGATTCTGCAACCCTACATGCAACCCTATGATAGCAGACAGAATCCAGAAATTAGAAAACCTTCCTAATTCAAATGGGGTCTTTTTTAAACTCATTGGGACTTATTATGGAGAGTTTTTCTCTATAAATAGGACGTCCCTTAGCCTATTTCACTCCTTTAGAACCCTAATTGAAAGTGAGAGCAAGAGAAAGAGAAGGAAGAGAAAAAGAGAAGAAAACTTGAAGAAGGAGACTAAGGAAGAGGATGAAGTTCAAAGAAACCTCTGAATTAAGGTAGAACCTAATTCTCTACCTGAATAAGAGAGCCTAGAATAGTTTATGAAGAACAAAGGATTAGGAGAAACCCAAATCATCCATCCATGGATATATTCTAAGAGATTCCATGGACGAAATCATTATGGACAATGAATGGTGTATAAATTGTAGTTTTGAGCTATAGAACAATCATAGAATGGACCATGATAGTAAGCCAAAGGATCCAATCATGAAGGAATGGACTGTAGAGTGAAAGATCGATATAGAATACGTGTGGTCGCACGTAGGGTCGAATGATATCTGACCCTACGAGACCATATAATCGACCACATGCCCTCGGGAAGTCACAGGGAGGGTGTGGTCGCACGTATGGTCGAATGGTATCCGACCCCACCAGCGACCCTACACCCTGGGGTCATAGAAACTACTAGCCTATGTGCTACCCCACCTGCGACCCTACAGTTTCAGTTAGTTTAAACAAATTAGAATTAATTCTAATTAAAATCTATCGACTTGTTAGGTCTTTCCAATGGTTTAAAAGTGAATTATAAAGCTTGAATGAGGATCTACTAGCAATCAAAGGTGAGGGAACAAGACCTAAACTAATTGGCTAATAATAAACTGTTTTCATTTATTGAGTCCAATACTATAAATGATTCTATGCTTGTATGATTGTAATATGCATATCACATGTCATCTATTATTCATGTTATTACTGTTCATGCATATTTAATTTCGTTTATTATAACATGATGATGATAATGATGCTAGGAATAGATATATGAATTTATGTGTGTGGTTAGTGTATTTGATGTGAGTGGAGCATCATGGGGAGGACGTGACACTGTGGTTCATCCTGGTCACCAGACTCTAGCTCTATCTTTACTCAAGTCTTGTCCACTAACACGTATCGCCATTACCTTAGTAGAACTATTACGTCGTAGGGCATCAGGGGAGATGGTCTCGGACCGTGTAGTCTCTGACTCTGCCGGGGGGCCTTAGCTTTATCTCTATGGACGTATTGAGGGATGCTGGGGTGAGGCCTTGGATACACTGTTTGACATTAGGATTGGATAGTTGTGAGCCCAGTTTGCAAGCCCTCGCCAACAGGGGCTTACGTGTTGGTATGGGTAGAGCATCAGGGGAAGTGTGATGCGGTGCAGTCCTAAGCACTTTAGCTCTATCTTTATTCCATGGTGGGTGTATGTGGGGGCGGCAATGATGTTTGATCCATTGGGCGGTTCCACACATTCGTGTATAGAGGTGCGACGGCCACCTATCCTTTCTATTACACATTGCAAACTTATGAACCAGACCAAAGATATGAATTGAATGCATGCATATGTTTGTTGCATTGTTTTGTTTGCTCACTGAGCCGTGATGTGTGCTCACCCTTTTCAAATTCAAATATTTTTAGTTGATGATGCAGGTACGACAGTGGAAGATTATATGAATGCTCCAACATACGGGCATGCAGTGGCAATGGAGGCAGAAGTGATGATGGGGTCGCATGATTCATCATGCGAGTGCAACTCCTGTATTTATGATTAGATTTTGTTTAAGTTGTACAGACAATGTAATTGATTTAATTATTTTAATTTATGCCTTAGTCCTTTGGGAGATAATTGGATAATTTATTTACTTTATCACAGCTAGACTCTCAGTTCATTTAATATTAAAGACTTCTGCTATTGTGTATTTATTCTGATTTTTGTTGTGGATGCATATGGTTTAAGCAAACGGACACAGCCTATTCGAGATCCTGGTTAAACCGTTGGTTTATTGGCGATTCATCACACCGTTCTGAATAGTGCGGAATTGGGGTGTGACAGTTGTGGTCTTAGTATATGTCGACCATACACTGTGTGGTCGATCCCTGTGGTCACACTACATGCGACCACAGCATGCGACCACACTATTTTTGGGAACTTCCCGAATAGCTATGGTTGACCCTGTGGTCGCATATCATGCGACCACACAATTTCTGGTAAGTTTTTCTCTTTCAGTCCAATTTATTCTTGAGTTTATTTCTCGGCTTATCAGTAGGGTTCATCCTATGGTCAACCTATGGCTATTAAATTATAGTTTTACATTATTATATACCCTAACCTATTCTCCATGATCCTTTTTGAGATTTGCTTAAGAAACCCCATAGTTGAGACCTTACATTAGGTTTGATGTCTCAATTTACAATGGAAACTCCTTTTCTATGTGTTATATAGCTACTGAGACGAGTTCCATACCTTAAGCCTATTGTAGAGAGTCTGAACCTTATCTATAAAAACCCTTCTCCTAGCCTTTCTCTCCAAGCCTCCTTCTCCTTCTCTTCCTCTCTTAGGTTTAGGGTTTAAGGTTGCTCCAAAAGAGTGAGAGAGGGTAGAAGGATGTCCTTTATATAGAGAGAAACTCTCCATTTAAAGCCCTCCAACAATTAGGAAAAAGATCCCCCTTGATTTGAAAAGTTTCTAAATCAAGGAGTCTGATCTTGCAACATGCGGTTGACTCATGTGGTCGCAAAATCCGTCAACCACACAATCCAAAATAGTCGACCACACGTGTGCGGTTTCATGTGTGTGGTCTCATGTGGTCGATCACACATATCGATCACACAAATCAAATTTACTGGTTTTTGATTTTTGATTGGTTTGCTCACCTAGCTTTGTGGTTTCTTCATACTATTGGTCCGTTAGAGCCAATTATGATGGGAGAACATGTCACGACACAATAACGTAAGGTTAGACCAGGTTTGTGGCGTATGGGTCTTACAGTAGAGGTGTACGAAGCACGTGCGATGTTGGCAAACTATACTCAAGTGGGGAGGAGTAGGACAGGGATTCTTGCTGGAGTGTAGATTTATTTAGCACATGCCATGTTAAGTGATTGTTAATTTGGGTATGATTGTGCTGTGGGTATATGATGTGTGGAGTATGAGAGTATGATACACGATCATTTTCCCGGTTACACCTTAGTGGGGACATGGTTAGCCTATGGGAGTAGGACGGGGATCTCTATTGGGGTGTAACCCTCTTGTTGTTATACTTATCATGCATCATACATCAACTTGATCAAATGACTTGTACTTTAGCAAATTGGGTGGATGAGCCACTGATTCATGGGTTTGCCTCGAGATCAGGGGTGTCATTGATTGTCTGGGTCTGACTCGAGATCAATGACAGTTCATCCAGTGACAAACCACTGATTTGCAAGGATCTGCCTCGGGATCAGGGGTGTCATTGATTTTCTGGGTCTAGCTCGAGATCAATGACAATCGAGTTAGTATACAGGCCGACCATGAATTACATACACACTTGATTACTACTCACAATTGCTTGTTTATTTGCTACTGTACTGAATTCATAATATTATTGTAGAGGATTGCATGAGTTTCTAATTCTTCTCATTGAGCTGGGATGTGAGCTCACCCCTTGATATCGAATATTTTTTAACTTTGATTGCATGTACCTCTTCTGTATCTGCTGCTATGAATCCTATTAATATTAAGGGCATTCTCTTAGTGGAGGGCACTAAAAGGTCATGTCGAGGGCTGTACCTGTAAATACTGTGTTACGGGACCTGATTAAGTGCCTCGCCTTTATTTTGATATCCGTAGATAGATGCGGTTTGGTCTATCTACAGTATGTTATTTCAGATTTACTCTAGTTATTTAGTACGGAGTATATGTAATATGAATATTACTTGTGAAACGGTTTGTAAGAGATAACAGACTTATTATATAATGATATCAATAAAAGCATTTATTTTCTATTGTGATTTTGCTGCAACTCTTATTATTCTGCTACAATGATTATTAATAGTGTAGACTGTGGGGTTTGCTAGTAGATCATTTTGGTTGTCGATCGCCTGAAGATTCGGGTTGTCTCTTGGATGACTTGGATATCACGCTCGATTCCCTAGAATGAGCTGTGACAACAGTTATGCTATTGAGGAAGCCACTTGGGAAAGTGAGAATGAGATGCAGGAAAAGTTTTTGCATTTGTTTGAAGACCCAAGTATGCTTTAATTTTGGGGACGTTATTATAAGTGGGGGGGATTGTAAGACCTGTAGCCAGAATCCATTACTAATCCAGATTCCTTTTCTGCTAGGTCTTCCTATGTCGATAGGTATTGTATCTAGCATGGATCCAATGATGTATCCAAGTCTTAGGTGAGTTTCACTATCCAAACATAATGGGTTAAGCATTATGGTGGACCATAGGTGGCCCATTAGGCATTCCAATGCATCGGGGCCAGTTAGCTGATCAAGGGGCTGTATTTTGGCCCAAGTAGCGATAGTGCCAACAGGTGTATCACCTGGTTGTCAGCCGTTAGCTCGAGTTCAAGAGTCACACTCTCTCTTTCCATGGGTTTCTATAAATAAGGAGCACAAGGCTCCTTATTTCCCTTCTTTGCCTTGTGGTGTATAAGAGTGGTGCTGTGGGGAGGTTTGGAGCTCAATCTTAAAGCTCAAGCCTTGTTCTTCTCCTTTAAGGTACGAACACTCATCTTTCCCCCTTTTTTATGTTGTTTAATGCAAAGGACCAAATGGTGGTTGCTCCACCATTAATGGTTTCCATTAATGGAGACCAACCCAAACCCTAAAAGGTTAGGTTATTCACCCACCTCCATAAATAGAGATGTAAATGGAGTCTTGATGACTCCCATTTAGTGTACCAAGGGTAGAAAAGTGATTTTCGCCAACCAAAGTAACTACAAAGGGGTGGGGAGTCAAAGCTCCCCATTTTTGAGCTTGGTTCCCCCGCTGAATCTGGTTTCCCAGACTCAGCCGGTGGACCTGTGTTGGAGGATAGGCCATTGCCTCTATCTCCAGATCTGCCAAGGCTCTCCCTCCGCAAGGGTTAATGCCTTAGCCATATTTGGGTGGAGTTGAGCCTAAGGCTATACCGGTGGACACATTATCCACCAAAGCCTCCAACTAGCTCTCTGCAAGTGAACCCGCTGCCAGTTGGTGTTAAATTTGGGGTTCATAACTGGAGACACTATATCTGGAGGCATGACCCTCCGGGTGACAACCTTCGATTAGTCTGTGGATTGACCCACAGGGTCCAGATAGACTTATGTGTTATCCAGAGGCAATGCCCGAGGAAACACCACCCAGCAGAGCCTCTCCATTGCTCTCTGGAAGCCTCCTGTTATGATAGTGCACATCCTGATGCAAAGCCAGATGCTTGACTAATCAATTGATTCCTCAGTTCAAACTTAGGTAGAAAAACCAGTGTCAGTCGGTGGGTAATTTTGGATGATGCATCCCCCAGAATCATCTGCCGCCTTATGTACTGATTGGCCTGACTATTTAGTGAAATTCATCGGGGACCAACCATGGGGTTTTTAGCTTATCTTGGGACCTGTGTATAGACATTTAGGACCTATTTATTCTGGTTAAAAGTTACACAACTAACCTAATGAATTTATTATATTAAATAGGTATATTGACACGGGTAAGGAAGAAGCCTTCTACTGGTTTCGAGGTTCAACAGCACTTGTAGTGCCATCAAGTGAGGGGTAACTAAGACATATGACGCTTGTCTATGATTTATGTTTATAACATGCCATCTAATAATTATTTATATCTTAGTATACATTTGCATTATAACAATTATATTTGGTTGGATTGTATGTATGTTTGGGTATGATGGTTCGTGTGACGTGTGAGTACCCAAAGAAAGGTGACGTAAGGGTACACGGACCATATTGATGACGCTAATACCTTATTGGGGGCAAGGTGGTCCATGGGAGTGGTTCCTGGGATCTTTGCTGGGGTACAACCTTATTAATATTAATGTGTGTTCAACTATGTATGATGGCTTGTGTGACATGCGGTTACCCAGGGGAGGGTGGCTCACGGTTACACGAAGTACATTGGAATTGCTAGCACCTTAGTAAGGGCATGGTGGTCCATTGGAGTGGTGCCAGGGATCTCGGCTGGTGTGCAGTCCCATTTACTTTTATTCACATAATAAACATAGGTGGTATCATTTCCCCTATTTTTACACCATTTCTAGTAGGGGTTTAGGTATTGGTATAGACTCTACTCTCTCGGTCCGGGACCTGGCAGGGAGAATTGGATCGGCCTAGGGTCTTCGATGTTAGATGGGGTCTATGGTGGGAGGTGAAGAGCTTGAGCGTCAGGGACCTACTGGGGGGTTCGCTTATAGAAGTAGTTTAATGGTTCAGAATTGTGTATTCTGCTTCCACCTTGCCCGGTATATGAGAGTTGTAGGCCAAGGGACCATAGGTAGGGCCAAAAGCATTGGTCGAATCTCAATAGGATATCAAGTACAAACATTTACCCAGAGACTTATAATAAGGAATTGCATTCTATTTTATTGTATGATTCATGAATGTCATACCTGATTTCTTACTGAGCTGGGATGGGAACTCACCTTTGTATTGATACTTGTTTTCAGTTTTTGATGCAAGTGAATACTTTGTGGAGGATTATATGGAGTCACCGCTAGTAAGCAACGCAACTAGGGCTGAGGACTTTGGCGGGGAGCACGGCGAGGGCTGTACTTGCAGCAATTGCGTCTATGCATGACACTACCCTTTCCATACTCTTTCTTCCTCTCCTTTCAAATTATTTTGTAGATAGATAGTGTAAGACCCGTATCGAAATAACCGGTCTTACCACCTTGTACCAGGTCTACCTATCATGGTCGAGCCAAATGGACCAAGTGCGTAAAAGAAATAGGGAAATCAGGTACTAAACTGACCCAAAAATAATGAATTGGAGGGCAAGGTTGCATACCTAGGTAGGCAGGGTCGACCCCCCCCACTAAGAAGTCAGACCCCTGATATTTAAATGGGGCTCGCACAACTTAGAAACTGAGGGTCGACGCGATCTCCGACCCCCTCATCGACCCCTTGTTTGCCGATAGAAACCGCAAATAGGAAACATTCCAAATTTCAATGGGATTCCTTCCTAATCTCAATGGGACTTATTTTGGGAGATTCTACTCTATAAATAGGATGCCCCTAAGCCTCTTTCACTCCTTTTGAAACCCTAATTGAAAGTGAGAGAAGGAGAAGAGAAGAAGAAGAGAAGAAGAAGAGAAGGAAAGTTGGAGAAGAAGACCTAATTGAAGAATTCAGAGAAATCTCTGGATCTCAGCAAACCTAAGGTATGGGAAAGTTTCCATTGATGATCTCAGACCTTAGAATAGTTCATGAAGAGGGTATGGTCTAGGAGAAACCCAAATCATACATCCATGGGAAGATTTCAATGAAATCCATGGAGAAATCATGGTAGGCAAAGTAAGGAAGAAACCTAGAGTTCTAAGCCATAGAACAAGCCTAGAATGGATTGTGGAAGTAAGCCATAGGACCCAAATATGAAAGAATGGACTGAAGACTGATTTTCTCGACTCAACCCATGGGGGGTCGCACGTGGGGTCAATTTGGAATCGACCCTACCAGACCACAAGATTGACCCCCAGTATTTAGGAAGTCCAGGAAAGGGGTGGTCGCACCCAGGGTCGATGGAACATCCGACCCTGGCATCGACCCTACCCTAGGGGTCGCAGTAAACTGCTACCCTACCTGCGACCCACCCTGCAACCCGTGCTTAAAAACAAGCCTAAAAGTTCCAGAATGATTTTTAACCAAAATCTATCGACTTGTTAGGTTTTCCTATTGATATAAAAGTGGGTTTTAAAGCTTGAAAGAGGATCAACACTCAAGCAAAGGTGAGGGAACAAGACCTAAACTAATCGACTAATAATAAACTATTTTTATTTTCTTGAGTCCAATGCCATGACTGATTCTATGCATGTATGCTTGTAATGTGCATTCAACATGTCATCCAATATTCCTGCTATTAATGTTCATGCATATTTAATTCTATTTTGTTTATAACATGATGATGATGATGCTAGGAATAGACATGTGAATGTATGTGTGTAGTTAGTGTGCTTGATGCGAGTGAAGTATCAGGGGGGGAATGTGACATTGTAGTTCAGCCTGGTCACTAGACTCTAGCTCTATCTCTACTCAAGTTTTGTCCATTGACAACGTCGTATCACCATTACCTTAGCAGAACTATTACGTCGTAGGGTATCAGGGGAGGTGGTCTCGGACCGTGTAGTCTTCGACTCTGTCGGGGGGCTTTAGCTCTATCTCTATGGACGTATTGAGGGATGCTGGGGTGAGGCCATAGGTACACTGTTTGAAATTAGGATTGGTTAGTTGCGAGCCCAGTTTGCAAGCCCTCGCCAGCAGGGGCTTACGTGTTGGTATGGGTAGAGTATCAGGGGAAGTGTGATATGGTGTGGTCCTAAGCACTTTAGCTCTATCTCTATTCCATAGTGGGTGCATGTGGGACGACAATAAACATTAACCTTTGGACGGATTCACACACTCGTATATAGAGGTGAGGCGGACACCGAACCTATCTGTAGCACATTGTAAACTTATAAACCAGACCACAGATATGAATTGAATGCATGCATATGTTTGTTGCATTGTTTTGTTTGTTCACTGAGCCGTGATGTGTGCTCACCCTTTCGACGTCGAATATTTTTAATTAATGATGCGTATCACGGTGGAAGACTATATGAATGCCTCGTAATACGGGCACATCGCTGCGATGGAAGCTGAAGACTTAGTGGAAACGCATGACTCTTCATGCGAGTGCAATGCATGCATTTTTTATTAGATTTTCATTTGAATTATTAAGGAAATGTAATTGATATTTTATTTACATATGTCTCGGTTGATACAACATAACTTGATATTTTATTTATGATTATCACAATTAGATTCCTCAGTTCATTATTATTAAGACTTCCGCTATTGTGTATTTATTCTGATTATGGTTGTGGATGTGTATGGTTCGATTTAAATGGACACAGCCTATTAGAGATCCTAGTTGAACCATTGGTTTATTAGCGGTTCATCACACCGTTCTGAATGGTGCAGAATTGGGGTGTGACAACTTGGTATCAGAGCTCTCAGGCCCTGTCTGTGAAACCAGGATACTTCCACAAAAGTTCGTGAACTGAGATAGGATAAAAATTTAAAGCTATAATAATAACACACCATAAGCATCTGTGTTGTTTGAGACAAAAATTGAAAGAGAATAATCCATCTATTAAATGACAAATAAATTTATATACACCCAAAAGAAGAACAAATATATATATACACAACTAAAGCAGAGTACAGTCCACAACCCGGACAGTTACTCTGAAGTACAAAAATAAAGATAAAAGAAAATACATCAAGAAGCTGGAGGTGATGGGGGAGGCGGTGCCTCGCAGTCTCTGTCATAATCCTCAGCATAGACTCTAGTCAACCAGGCTATCTGAGTCTGGGTCATCTAGAGACTAGCTGTGAGATCAGCCACCCGCTGGTCAGTCACGTGCTAAGCATCCCTTAGCTCTACCACCCGCTGATCTGACAAGCGTTGAGCATCCAGAAGCTCTCCTACCCACTGATCTGACATGCGCTGAGCAACCAAAAGCTCTCCCACCCGCTGATCGGACAAGTGCTGAGCATCTAGAAGATCTCCCATCCTCAAATCAAACATGCGCTGAGCCTCTTGTATCTCATGCAATATCCCCATCATGTCATCAGAAGGTACATACGAAGGACCAGCTGCGTGTGAAGGACCAGTTGCATAAGAAAGACCAGCTCCTGTAGCATGAGTAGGTGATGGAGGAGGTATGGTATCCACATCCATGTACAAACGATCATCATCACCCCCATGAACCCCTGCTCCAGCGGCTACTGCTCCTGCCTCAGCATCAGCCATCTCCACTCGAGTACGTGGACGCACCAGAGCGTTCCTCTCCTCGTTGCTGACCTCGGCATCTCGCATGTCCATCTTGCAGATGGCCTCCCAATCCAAAGGTGATGAGAAGGATTTCTCCTGAATCCTCTCATCCACCATGTCAACACCCAGGCGGGTCAATAGCATAGAGTTCATGCGTCCATAAGGCAGGTTGCCAGTATGACCGAGCAACGTAGCATTGATCATCGTCTGCATGATGATGTAAGGAAGACAGACGGGCTGCCTAGTGCAGATACAATACAACAGATACTGGGTCAACTGGGAGATCCTCTTGTAGTGCCCACTCTGAGGTATTATGTTGTGCTGAATAATCTTGCAGTACACCCGAGGCTCTGGATGAAGGTAGATCGCTTTCATCTCCCAGTGATCCTCTCTGATGATCTAATGATCAATCTCGGCTCTCATCTCCAATGAAAAGAACTGGGGCTCTCCAGGAGCACAGAACACCAAGGGGCCGTCATATGAAATGCCCAACAAGTTGGCTAGCTTTCGATAATCGAATGAAATCTCAACCCCCTTGACATAGCTGGTGATCCGAAGCTCTCTACCCCTCTCGGTATCGTTGTAATCTCCCACCACCTAGAGATTACAGTAAAACTGTCTCACCAAATCCGGCAGTGCAGGCATCATAGGTGATCACAGGAAGCCAACCCATGTCACCAAAAGCCCTCTCCACATCGAACAAGGCCAAGCTAGCCAAGTCTACCCGACGACCTCCCTCTACCTTCTTACGAGAGTAGCGGGCATACTGTGTCTCCGCCTCGTTAGAACGGAAGCGGACTGGGTCATGAACCCTGGGTACTTTGGTATGAGCCATAGTATCTGTAAAAACAAAGAGAAATAGATATTGGGTTAGTAAAGATGAAAAACCCAAAAATTTTGATAGTATAACGACATAAATTGGTCAAAAGCCTCACTTTTCACCCATACACGTGGGCAGGAGGAATTATAAAGGTTTTAAACAATCATGTAAGACTCATACAGTTGGAAATTTCATTTAAAAAGATCGAATTTGAGGAAATTTCAAGAAATTCAAAAATCTCGACAAATTAGGGCAAAAATGGGAAATTTCACGTTTCTCGATAACCAACCGATGAAACTTAAATATTTTTGAGGGCTTTCGTCCATTGAGTCACCAACAACAAAATCCCTCAATAAAAATCAAATTTTTACGGTTGGAAAAAGTTTAATTTGAAGAAAACGAGTTAAATGAGCTAAAACCTAGTTAAGAAAACCTAAAAACATGAAAATGTAGAGAACATACCTGTAGACAAGGAGTAGACGTTGAAATAAGAAGCAAATAACACTAATGAGTCCGAGTTGGCACTGTAGCAACTCAGAGGGACGAGCCGAGTTGGAAAGGAGGAGGAAGAATGAGAAATAGATTCAAAATCAGAAATAAAAACCTGATTTTTAGTCCGAGGGTCGGAGAAGACATCCGACCCCCCCTCCGACCCCCTCATCGACCCTTGGCTCTCGGTAATCTGGCAGAGAACCAGGGGTCGAACCCTGGGTCGGACACCCATCGACCCCCCCCATCGACCCCTGGCTCTCGGTAAGAATCAGTGATTTCTCAGGGAAGCATACTGAGGGTCGGACACCCATCGACCCCCACCATCGACCCTGCAATGACAATACAGTATTTTCGATAGAATGATCTGAAAATTTTGAATTTTGCACTTGTTAGTGGATTTAAAATATGAGAATGAAGTATATAATGATTACCTCACGTATTCTATAATTTTCAGGCATTCCCACTACCAGAACAGATAATGGCTGGACGCAGAGTGACCAGACAAAGCCGTAACTCTATTCCACCACCACCATCTGTGGAGGAAGACAACCATATACACCCTGAAACACAGGAGAATTCAAATATGGCACCGTTCGTATTTAATGGGCAGACAAATCCTATAAATCTGTCAGCTCCACCTACAAACCTGGCTACAGTCGTAATGAATTGGCCTAACAGCTACAGCAAATACAATAGGTACAAGCTACTATGCAAGCTGTCATAGGCATGACTTTTCCAGTGGCACAGACGACACCGATGCCAGCAGGACAAGCAAGCACAATACTAGGGGGAAGTAACACAGTACCCCACGCACCTCAGACTCCCATCATGCAGGCTCAAGTACAAAACCTTGAAGTAGCTCCAGGTGGATATCAATACCAACCACCTATGTATGGGGCTTATGTTCCGCATCAACTGGATCACTCCAGACTGGTGGAGCATTTTCTGAAGATGAAGCCTAAAGGGTATAGTGGTAAGCCAGTTGATCCTTTGTGGCCAGCACACTGAATCGATGAGATGGAGAAAAATTTCACAATGATGACAGTGAATGAGGAAGAAAAGGTATTATGTGCAACGTTTATGTTGAAAGGCGATGCACACCACTGGTGGAACTCCACACGGACATATCTGATGACAAAGCACACCCAATTGACTTGGGATATATATAAGGAAGCATTCTTTGAGAAGTATTTTCCTATGAGTTTCAGAGATTCCATGGAGAAGGAGTTCCTGAGTTTATATCAGGGACAGATGACTGTTGATCCATACCAACAACGTTATGAGGAGCTGTTTTTATTTGCACTAGTCAGTATGCAGGTAGAAGATACAAAGACCAGAAGGTTTGTCATGGGACTTAGGGGAAGCATACGCAAACATGTTCTTGGACTTGAAAAGAAAATCTACAACTGCCAGTAATTGGGACATATGGCAAGGGAGTGTCCTAAGCCCAAGAAGCAACTACATCAAGGAAGAGTTTACGCTGTTACAACTGAGGATGCTGCCACATCACCTGATGTGGTCACAGGTATGACCTGAATCTTATCATTTTGTGTTACATTATGTGAGCATGTAGACTAAATCAAAACAAATCATAGGTATCATACCTATTAATGGCATTCCCGCCAGAGTACTCTTTGATTCAGGAGCTACTCATTCTTTTATATCTGTGTCATTTGGAAAGAAGCTAAATCTACCCCTCAAATCCTTAGACTACAAACTGCTTGTACGATCGCCTATGGGATTAGAAGTGGAATTAGAAAAAGGTTACGGACCATGTCCAGTTCTTATTGATGAAAAGACTCTGGATGCAACCTTGATCCAACTTGAGATGGCAGAATTTGACGTCTTGGGAATGGACTGGTTAGCTCGGCATTCTACAAACCTATTATGTGTCGAAAATAAGCTGACATTTAAAGACAAAGAAGGAGCAGAGTTCAGTTTTTTGGGAACCAAACTTCCCCGTAAACGAAAGCTCATACTCTCTGCATTAAAGGCTAGGAAGTGCCTTGAGAAAGGAGCAGTTGGGTATCTAGTATCTGTGGTCGACCTTACCAAAGAAGCACCACGAATAGAGGATATTGATGTCGTACGTGACTATCCAGATGTATTTCCTGAAGAACTATCAGGATTACCACCCGACTGCGCTACAGAGTTTGTTATAGATCTGATACCCGGAGCCGCACTAATATCTAAAGCACCTTATCGAATGGCTCCTATTGAATTGAAGGAATTAAAAGTACAACTATAAGAACTACTGGAAAAGAGCTACATCCGACCTAGCATATCACCATGGGGAGTGCCAGTATTATTCGTGAAGAAGAAGGACGGTAGCATTCGATTGTGTATAAACTACCGAGAACTGAATAAACTGACAATCAAGAATCGATATCCATTGCCTCAGATCAATGACTTGTTCGATCAGTTACAAGGTGCCAAAGTGTTCTCCAAGATCGATCTTCGGTCAGGTTACCATCAGTTGAAGATTAAGGACGGTGATATTCCCAAGGCAGCATTCAGGACCAGATATGGACATTATGAATTTTTTGTCATGTCTTTCAGATTGACGAACGCACCAGCAACCTTTATGGAACTTATGAATTGGGTATTCCACGATATGTTGGATACATCGGTTATTGTATTCATCGATGATATATTGGTCTACTCCAAAGACGAGGAAACTCTTAAAAAGAATCTAAACGCCGCTCTGCAATGATTACGAAAGGAGAAGCTCTACGCCAAATTTACAAAGTGTGAGTTTTGGCTAAAGGAAGTCGCTTTTCTAGGTCATGTGGTATCCGCTGAAAGAATTAAAGTGGATCCTAGCAAGATCGAAGCTATTGTGAAGTAGGAAGCACCAAAGAGCATTGCAGAAATTAGAAGTTTCTTAGGTCTAGCTGGGTATTATCAACGATTTATGGAAGACTATTCCCGAATTGCCGTACCTCTTACCAGTTTGACTAAGAAGGGCAAAAAGTTTGTTTGGACTGATAAATGCGAGAAGAGTTTCCAAACATTGAAGGCTAGATTGATATCAGCTCCAATCTTGACCATTTTGATTCCAGGACAACCATTTATTTTGTACACTGATGCATCAGGACTGGGATTAGGATGTGTACTTATGCAAGGAGAACAAGTAATTGCTTATGCCTCAAGACAATTGAAGACACATGAGAAGAACTATCCCACTCATGATTTGGAATTAGCGATAGTAATACATGCTGTCAAAATATGGAGACATTACTTGTACGGATAGAAATTTCAGATTAAATCAGATCATAAGAGTCTTACTTACCTCTTTAATCAGAAGGAGTTGAATATGAGACAAAGTAGATGGCTGGAACTATTGAAAGACTATGATTGTGATATCCAGTATCGACTAAGGAAGGCTAATGTGGTTGCGGACACACTCAGTAGAAAGGCAATGATGAAATCTCAAGAAGAGGTTAGCACCACTGCTGCACTGTATACTACCGGAAGAGTGTTCAATTACGATAACGAGCAGTTTGTGATAGAAGTACCGGGTGAATCAACCAACCAAGGGTTTATCCATCAGTTTTCAAATAAGTTTGCCACATTGAAGATTGTACCCAACACTTGAGGAAGTGAAAACAGCGATTAAAGCGGACCCTTAACTAAGAACGGTACAAGAAGACATCGAAAAAGGTAGGACTATTCCTGAGCTCACCTTAGATGATGAAAAGGTACTGAAGTACAAAGGAAGAATATGTGTACCCGAAATAGAAAGTTTGGACATTAAACACCGACTAATGAAGGAAGCCCATACCACCGCCTATTCGATACACCCTGAAAGTACAAAAATGTATCATGACCTAAAGAAATTATATTGGTGGAGAGGAATGAAAGCAGATATAGCCAAGTTCGTGTCTCAATGCCTAAATTTTCAGAAGGAGAAAGCTAAACGACAAAGACCAGCAGGACTATTACAGCCGTTACTAGAACCAGCATGGAAATGGGACTACATCACTATGGACTTCGTCACAGGGTTACCATTGACTCCCCGAGTAGTTGACGCAGTTTGGGTGATTGTAGACCGACTGACGAAAACGGCTTGATTTATAGCTATACGACCTCAGTATACACTGGAGAGGTTAGCTAAGTTGTATGTGGATAACATTGTCAGATTACACGGTGTACCTGAAAGCATTGTGTCCGACAGAGATCCACGATTCACTTCAAAGTTTTGGGAAGGATTGCAGAAAGCTATGGGTACAACATTGAAGTTCAGTACTGCATTCCATCCTCAGACAGATGGACAGTCGGAGCGCACCATTCAGATTCTAGAAGACATGCTCTGAGCCTGTGTAATTGATTTCAAAGGATCATGGGATGAAAAGTTACCATTGATTGAGTTCTCTTATAACAACAGCTATCAGGCTACTATACAGATGTCACCCTATGAAGCACTGTATGGCAGGAAGTGTCGAACTCCTTTGTTTTGGAATGAAGTTGGAGAACATAGTATTGTTGGACCAGAATTCATTGAAGAGACTTGTCGAGTAGTCGACATTATCAAGGAAAGAGTAAGAACGGCTCAGAATCGTCAGAAGCAATATGCAGATACTAGACGCCGAGACCTTGAATTTGCCGTAGGTGATAAGGTATTCCTCAAAGTGTCACCTATGCGAGGTTTGAAACGGTTCGGACAGAAAGGGAAGTTAAGTCCGAGATATGTCGGACCATATGAGATTCTAACTAAACGTGAAAAAGTGGCTTATCAGTTAGCACTACCACCATCTATGTCAAGTGTGCATGACGTATTTCATATCTCCTTATTGAAGAAGTATGTCAGAGACCCAACGGAGACCCAACCTGAACGAGGTATTGACAGTAGATCTACCTGATTTGACTGAGGATTTGACGTTTGAAGTAGCACCAACTGAAATCACCAGTCGAAAGGTGCAACGACTACGCAACCATGACATTTATTATGTTAAGGTCACCTGGAGAAGCAAAGATATAGAAGAAATCACATGGGAAGAAGAGAATGCTATGCGAAAGCAATACCCTCATCTATTCGACTCGGAAGGTATGTACAATTTCGAGGACAAAATTTTTATAAGTAGGGGGGAGTTGTAAGACCCGTATCGAACTAACCGGTCTTACCACCTTGTACCAGGTCTACCTATCATGGTCGAGCCAAATGGACCAAGTGCGTGAAGGAAATAGCGAAACCAGGTACTAAACTGACCCAAAAATAGTGAATTGGAGGGCAGGGTCGCATACCTAGGTAGGCAGGGTCGACCCCCCCTCACTAAGAAGTTAGACCCCTGATATTTAACTGGGGCTCGAACAACTTAAAAACTGAGGGTCGACGGGATCTCTGACCCCCACATCGACCCCCTGTTTGTCGACAGAAACCGCAAATAGGAAACTTTCCAAATTTCAATGGGATTCCTTCCTAATCTCAATGAGACTTATTTTGGGAGATTTTAATCTATAAATAGGACGTCCCTAAGCCTCTTTCACTCCTTTTAAAACCCTAATTGAAAGTGAGAGAAGGAGAAGAGAAGAAGAAGAGAATGAAAGTTAGAGAAGAAGACCTAATTGAAGAATTCAGAGAAATCTCTGAATCTCAGCAAACCTAAGGTATGGGCAAGTTTTCATTGATGATCTCAGACCTTAGAATAGTTCATGAAGAGGGTATGGTCTAGGAAAAACCCAAATCATACATCCTTGGGAAGATTTCAATGAAATCCATGGAGAAATCATGGTAGGCAAAGTAAGGAAGAAACCTAGAGTTCTAAGCCATAGAACAAGCCTAGAATGGATTGTGGAAGTAAGCCATAGGACCCAAACATAAAAGAATGGACTGAAGAATAATTTTCTCGACTCAACCCATGGGGGGTCGCACGTGGGGTCGATTGGGAATCGACCCTACCAGACCACAGGATCGACCCCCAGTATTTGGGAAGTCCAGGAAAGGGGTGGTCGCACCCAGGGTCGATGGAACATCCGACCCTGGCATCGACCCTACCCTGGGGGTCGCAGTAAACTGCTACCCTACCTGCGTCCCACCCGGCGACCCGTGCTTAAAAATAAGCCTAAAAGTGCCGGAATGACTTCTAACCAAAATCTATCGACTTGTTAGGTTTTTCTATTGATATAAAAGTGAGTTTTAAAGCTTGAAAAAGGATCAACACTCAAGCAAAGGTGAGGGAACAAGACCTAAACTAATCGGCTAATAATAAACTATTTTTATTTTCTTGAGTCCAATGCCATAACTGATTCTATGCGTGTATGCTTGTAATGTGCATTCAACATGTCATCCAATATTCTTGCTATTAATATTCATGCATATTTAATTCTATTTTGTTTATAACATGATGATGATGAAGATGATGCTAGGAATAGACATGTGAATGTATGTGTGTGGTTAGTGTGCTTGATGCGAGTGGAGTATCAGGGGGAAATGTGACATTATGGTTCAGCCTTGTCACTAGACTCTAGCTCTATCTCTACTCAAGCCTTGTCCACTGACATCATCGTATTGCCATTACCTTAGCAGAACTATTACGTCGTAGGGTATCAGGGGAGGTGGTATCGGACCGTGTAGTCTTCGACTCTGCCGAGGGGCCTTAGCTCTATCTCTATGGACATATTGAGGGATGCTGGGGTGAGGCCATAAGTACACTGTTTGACATTAGGATTGGTTAGTTGCGAGCCTAGTTTGCAAGCCCTCGCCAGCAGGGGCTTACGTGTTGGTATGGGTAGAGTATCAGGGGAAGTATGATACGGTGTGGTCCTAAGCACTTTAGCTCTATCTCTATTCCATAGTGGGTGCATGTGGGACGACAATAAACGTTAACCTTTGGGTGGATTCATACACTCGTGTATAGAGGTGAGGCGGCCACCAAACCTATCTATAGCACATCGCAAACTTATAAACCAGACCACAGATATGAGTTGAATGCATGCATATGTTTGTTGCATTATTTTGTTTGCTCACTGAGCCGTGATGTATGCTCACCTTTTCGACGTCGAATATTTTTAGTTGATGATGCAGGTACCACGTTGGAAGACTATATGAATGCCTCTGTGTACAGGCATGTCGCTGCGATGGAAGCTGAAGACTTAGTGGAAACGCATGACTCTTCATATGAGTGCAATGCATGCATTTTTTATTAGATTTTCATTTGAATTATTAAGGAAATGTAATTGATACTTTATTTACTTATGTCTCGATTGATACAACATAATTTGATATTTTATTTATGATTATCACAATTAGATTTCTCAGTTCATTTATTATTAAGACTTCCGCTATTGTGTATTTATTCTGATTATGGTTGTGGATGTGTATGGTTCGATTTAAATGGACACAGCCTATTAGAGATCCTGGTTGAACCGTTGGTTTATTAGTGGTTCATCACACCGTTCTGAATGGTGCAGAATTGGGGTGTGACAGATAGTGTGATCTATCTAAACACTGGATACGCTTTATTCTTTTTGATTTGGTTATGTGTATATGAGATACATTATTATTTTGGTGAAAGGATGATATGTAATTCATAACTAACTTATTTATGTTAAGATATCACTATAGTCAGCATCTGTTATTTATTAGTGCTTTCTCTATTATTACTCTGCTTTCTCTTTATTGTTATGGATATTGCTTGTGTAAACTGTGTAGTTTGTATGGTAGATCATTATGGTTGTCAATCCCTGGAAGTATTCGGGTTGTCTTGTGGGTCGACCCAGATATCAAGTCTGATTCCCATAATGGACTGTGACATTTGGCATTTCAATATGAATCAGAGTAAATAATAATGCGAAAGTCTTCAATTAATATCAAGCTAAAAGTCCACATGATAATAGTAATAATAACAAAACAAGTTTATGTCAAGATTCAAATATCAAGATATAAGATAGTCTTAGCAAATAAACAAATACGCCTAGACATAAACTGGCTCAAAAGCCCAAAAATAAAGCTAGCCTAGACTAAAGTTTGACTAAGTTAATTTCAGTTAAAAAAAAAGTATGACTAACGCTTCTAGCCATAGATACACTTAATACACTCGCAAGTAAGACCAAGAGTTGTGTTGTCACACCCCATTCTGGTTAGTCACACCCCATTCTGGTTAGTCACACCCCAATTCTGGTCTAACCAGAATGGGGTGATAAATCGTCAATAAACCAACGATTCACCCAGGATTTCGTATAGATCGTACCCACCATATCAAACCAAACACACATTCCATATTAATAATCAGAGGTAATAAATAAATAAGTAGAAGTCTTATAGATAATGAACTGAGAGTCTAACAGTGATAAATAAGTATTTAATCCAATTATCTCCAAACCACAAGACATAAAAAAATAATCAATTACATATCTAATGTTCAAATTATAACTAAACTTAAGTAAAAACACATTGGTTGCACTTGCATGATGAATCATGCGCATCTTTTTCAGTTTCTACGTCCATCACAGCAAAGTGTCCATACGTCAACGCATTCATATATTTTTCAACAGCAGGACCTGCATCATCAACTAAAAATATTCGACGTCGAAAGGGTGAGCACACATCACGGCTCAGTGAGCAAACAAAACAATGCAACAAACATATGCATGCATTCAATTCATATCTTTGGTCTGGTTTATAAGTTTACAATATGCTATAGAAAGGTTTGGTGGCCGCCGCACCTCTATATACGAGTGTGTGAATCTGCCCAATGGATCAAACACCATTGCCATCCCACATGCACCCACCATGGAAAAAAGATAGATCTAAAGTGTTCGGATCAAACATCGTCAACACTTTCCCTGATGCCCTGCCCATACCAACACGTAAGTCCCTATTGACGAGGGATTGCAAACTGGGCTCGCAACTAACCAATCCTAATGCCAAACAGTGTATCCAAGGCCTCACCCCAGTATCCCTCAATACGTCCATAGAGATAGAGCTAATGCCCCCCGACAGAGTCAGAGACCACACGGTCCGAGACCACCTCCCCTGATGCCCTACGACATAATAGTCCTGCTAAGGTAATGGTGATACGACGATGTTAGTGGGCAAGACTTGAATAGAGATAGAGCTAAAGTTTGGTGACGAGGTCGAAGATCACCATGCCACGTCCTTCCCCTGATGCTCTACTCGCATCCAACATATCAATCACACACATACATTCACATGCTTATTCCTATCATCATGATCATGATCATGTTATAAATAAATAGAATTAAATATACATGAATAGTAATAACAGGAATATTGGATGACATGTGAGATGCACATTATAAGCATACAAGCATAGAATCAATCATGGCATTGGACTCAATAAAAATAAACAGTTTGTTATTAACTAATTAGTTTAGGTCTTGTTCCCTCACCTGTTAACAATACTCGATGTCCTTCTAAGCCTTGAAATTCTCTTTGAATTGATTTAACAACCTAAAAGTTATATGAATTTAAGTTAGGATTCATATGTGACATGTTACAGTAATCGAGAATCAAAACAGAGCACTAATAGGTGTTTGATTAGTCCTATGGTCTCATGCTGTATCGACCTGACTGTCTACGGTCGATGCCCTACGATTGCATATGGTGTGACCGTAGCTGCGACCATATGATTTATGAAATCTTCCCAAATGCCTATGGTTGATCCTCTGGTCATACTGGTCATGCTATGGTCAACCGTAGCTGCGACCTTGAGATTTCTGGTCACAGTCTACATGAAATTCAAGTTCTTCCTGGGTCAATTCTTTGTTCTTCAATGGGGTTTATTCTAAGGTCATCCTATGGCCATCATTAGTAATTTCTTATCAACCCTAATCATCAAATTCACTCCTCATGGTTCTCCTTGAGATTTTCTCAAGGAAATCACATAGATCATAATAGTTTGATATTGCCTATCTTCCATAGAAGTCTTATTCCTTAGAGTTTACATCTCCAGAGATTCATTTCATACCTTTGCCTGTGATAGAGAGCCAATCTCTTCTCAGTAAATTCTTCTCCTTAGTTTTTTCCTCTTCTCTTTCTCTTCCTTCTTTTTCTCTCTTCCTTCTCTTTCTCTAGGGTTTACTAATGTTCTAAAATAGTGAAAAAGGACTAAGGGACGTCCTTTATATAGAGGAAAACTCTCCATATAATGTCCTCTTTCAATTAGAAAAGCAATTCCTTAGTTTAGGAAAGTTTCCAAAACATAGAGTCGGATCTGGGTTCTCACGGTCGATCATTCGGTCGCATAAACCGTCGATCGTAGGATCGAAATCATCGACCGTGGGGTTCTAGATTTGAGATTTTTGGTTCCCTTCCTTATGGTCGACCATACCTACCCAGGTATGCGACCTTAGGTATGTTTTTAGTGTTTTTAACTCGATTCTCATACCTAGTTTGTGATCTATCTTTACACGCTCGGTCCACTTGGTTCATGAATGATGGGAAGACCTGACACAATACGGTTAGACCAAGTTAGTGGAGTGCTGGTCTTACATGTGTCCTCGCAATCATCATCTTCCTCAGGTTCATCATCGACATTATTAGTAATAGCAGCAACATTACCTGCAACACACTTTAAGAAAAATATATACCCAGAGAGGTGGGCAACCAACACACTCAGTAAGAGAATCAACACATGCAATCAAGCAGATGAATGCAATAATTGGTCTGTGGAAACATGCATGTGCTATGGATATCAGCAAGCACAGGAGATACTTTTCAAGCACGGTGAGGTAAATAACCCACACTTTACTCCTTGCCAAGTATGTACTACTCCTTTTACCAAAAGAAAAGTATGTACTATTACCCAAAGAATGAAGACAATCATCAAAACCACGTCAAGGCACTACTAGCATTCCCCTAGGTTAGGCTTTGTCATGGCATCAAGAACCTTAAGCCTCAACCCTTTGCTAGGTATACGCTTAATCCCTGAGGAACACCCTTCATTGGGTAACACGTCCAGACCGTGAGGAAAAGCACCTAGAACTTTGATAGCATCCCTAGAATCAATTTCATGGAACTAGAGGAAGACCACAGATCTATGTTTGGCTCCCTTGCTTTACTCTAACTGTGAAAGGGGAGCACCGCATCCCATGATCGGGCATCTGGTGTTAAGCCTATACCAATACATAAACCTCTATCAGTAAGGAATTACGTGCCACGGGATATGATAAACCATGAATCATTACTAATGCAGGGTCTCATACTCCAGCTTTAGATCAAGACTCCGGTGAAAGTGTGAAACTGTGGGTGTGGTCGTGTGGAGATTCTCTTATACTGTCTATTAGTATTGTTTTTTACATTCATCAAATAAACTTAGCCTATTGACAATAAGTAAGGCCATGCTGAATAATTAGCATTTGTTAAATATGCTGCAGCTTACATGAACTGGTGTTTTAAATTAGTACTTAGACTTGGAGTGCCTTATTTATGTTACATAGTTTATCCCTCACGAACCAGATGTCACCTTTGTCTATAGTGTAAATGAATTTTGTGGTTAACAATATCTCCATCAATAAGGGGAGTGTAGGATGTATCACTACAAGAATGTGGGGAGGCATTTTGGTGGAGGGATACAACGGCATTTCCTACGAAGCGCACCTATTGATAGTATCTACGGTGGTGATTCCTATGAAATGCAGCTATTGATATTCTCTAATACAGTGTTTCTTGTGGATCGCAGCTATTGTTAAATGCGGCTTTTCATATAAATCGCGGTTATTGATGTTTTCTAATACGACGTGAAACGTCGCTAAATCTATGGTATAAAACGGCGTTGCCGTGGAACAAATTGAAGGGGTAGAAGGGATAGCTGTGGAGGAGATTATCAGGTTTATTGACCAATTAGACTATTAGAGGTTGCTCAGCTTGGCTCTTGTTATGCTGAACCGGCTCAACATTCAGTTCACATGGGGTGTAAATGATTAGGTGTTCTGTACAATGGCGTGGGGTTCCCCGGGGGGGGGGGTCGGGCCGGGGGGGGGGGGGGGGGGGGGGGCGGGGCGCGGGGGGGGGGGGGGGGGGGGGGGGGGGGGGGGGGGGGGGGGGGGGGGGGGGGCATGAAAGTAGTCTTTGATTGCACAAGGTGGTCAGAAGACCTGCTGTACATTAGGATGGTGGACCCTCACCTCAACGTCATCTCTAAAACTGACAATCTCCTTTGGACCTTTGGCCTTAGAATCTTCTTAGGATGGTTTGATCTTTTTCTGGTTCTATTTGTTAAATAATGAAACTTATCTTGATTTACACAACTAACAGGTTTATAAGAAAAAAAAAAATTTTTTTGGGACATATTATTTCCTTGGTTCAAACTATGGGTCCTATCTAAGTAATTACAGGTTCTATTTAGAACAGAAAAATTTTCTCGTTTCACATTTAATATTCATCTCTTTTGTTTTTGTTTTTTGTTATATAGAATCTTCTGTGACATCAAAAAAGTCTGTGAGCCTTGGAACTGTTATTGGAGCAGCAATGGGAGGATTTGGAACCATGGGTCCTTTCGATGTAATTAACCTTTTGGTAAGTCCATGATCAACTTAAAGGCTACATGATCTTTTTCCATTTAGGATTTGGAACTATATGTGGGTTGTTCTTTGGTTCTTTCTGTTTTTCTTTTCCAACGCGTTCTTATCATGTCTGGCTTATTGCAAATGCAGCATCGTGGGACTTGAGTTAGTGTTCCTCAGTAAAAAGAAGCCAAATGGTTCTCTTTTGAAGAACTGAAGAAATGCACCAGTGATCAGAGGCCAGTAAGATTACAGGGAGTTATGGGAAGGTTAATCATGGTTACTTTTTCTGTCCAATCAAATGGTTTTTAAATTAAGTAATAATTACTTCAAAAATAGGCATTTCAAACCACTTATTGACATACATTCTCTCTCATAGAACTGCTTGAACATTTCCTGCTTATTTTCTGATCTTGTTCTTGGATTGGTTAGAGAATAACTAATGTGTACCTCTTACTCACTGAGATTGGTGGTATTTATGTTAGTAGGTAGATTAAATTTTTTTGTTGGCCGATAATGCAGTTTCTTTGAAATTTAACAGTACTAAAGGTAATAATGGTACTAAGGGTAACAACGGCTCTCATCTCCTCCTCTACAAGTGGACATCCCCTCTCACAAAGCAACAACAACATGGTGACAAGACTACCGCCAAGGATGACAATGCTGCTATTGCTGCTGGTGCTACATAGGAAGAGCCACCACAAAGGAAATTTCGAAATGTCCCGGTAATGATGATGATCTATTGCGGTGCTTCTTTCATTGTTTCATATTTTTAGTTTTGTTTTCTGATCATTGATCATCGAAGGATAGAAATTAAATACTATTGATCTGGTTCTTTTACAGTTTAAGCATGGCCTTTTTGATAAATCCATAAACAATGAAGATTAGAGGTATATATGCTTAAGAGTAAGATCCAAACAAGCTGGTCTGGATGTTTTGGAATTCCTTCATAAAAAGGTTTTTAGTTTGTTTTTCTACAAATGGCAAACTTGAAGCCTTCCAATTAGGAAGGCACAATCACTTAAGCCCTACTTTTTTTTTACTGATGCAAGTCACCAATGGGATGTTTTGGATTTTCCGATATTATAATTATGATGGTAGTAATAACAATATTATAAATGAGGTATATTGTTAAAAAAAATAACAATAAGTTATTTATTAGAGATTCAGTTTACGTGCCTGCTTACTTTGCTGAAACTTTCTATGGTTTTTGGTGGGTAAGCTGGACCCTAATATGTTACCTCATGATTGGCTGCAATAAATTCTATAGTTATGTACCATCCCAGAGCTTATGGGTGAGTAACAATGAATGTCATTCTAAGCAATAGTGTTTTTGTTACCCTTTCGGGTTCGTGTTTTTGTCAATCAATGCATATTTACTGTTTTAGTGTTCCAAAAGAGCAGTTGTCGATCTTGTTGATCTGATAAAAAAAACCCGAACAAAGCTGAGGCTTTCAAAATACATAACTCTTTTGTCAAGGAGAAGAAATGGATCAATGAAACACTCTGAAATGTGAATCGATTCTCCTGGCAAAAGAATGAGCTATAGAATTAGCATCCCTTGAAACATACTAAAATGGGTAAAGTACATATACATCCCAGTATGTAAGCCAAAAGACACCAACCTTCCCTATCACGTTTAACCAAACACTCAATTACCTACCATGGACTAATGGTGTTGACATTATCGGGTAAACTGACTTATTCACCATCTTTAAATCCATATAAAAGCCCCTCTACAACCTTTTAATAAACCTCTCTATAACTTTTTTTTGTTAATTTAAAAAACCCCTTTGCGTTTGCAAAGGGTTTAGGGTTCTTGCAATCCCATCGGCGGCGAGATGGGATTGCAATGGCGACTTTTTGATAGGAGCCCTCGTCATCTTCTCTTTCGCTTCTCTATTTCTCGTCTTCTTCTCCCGTTTTTTTTATCTGATGAGGAGCCCGTTATCCGGAATTTGGGTTGTTGGTTTAAAATTCCGGTGGCTTCCAAGATCAAGATCTTAATGAGGAGTATCTACATTCTCTTCACAATTGCAGCCTCAATGAGACGTGGAAGGATCGCAAGCACGAGTTATTGTGGAAACCCAACATCACAAATGGCTTCGTTAGAGAAAAGAGATCGAATTTATAGATTTATAAATTTCTAATTTCTGCAACATGCACGTATGAGAAAAAAAAAACATATCTTACTGTGAACATCTCCACCACAGGAAAAATGAAGAAAAATAAAACTAAAACATCTGGATAACAGAAATGTTGTCGATGGATTCCGTTCAGCCTCCCAGATCGAGCCACGTAGCTAAAATACAAACACAACAGGAAAGTGGGCGGGATATACCCCAGGACCACTCCGATGCCAAAGTTAGGGAATTCCGAAGACAAGCAGAATGGAACTCTTAGTGAAACACTAGAGCTCCTTAGAGATGGGGTTCCTTGAGATACAGGAGCTTCAGTAACATTCCCCTCTTTTCCGGTGAGATAGAACTTAGGGTAAAAATGGAGAAGAAATCCTCAAATGGCCGTGTTGAAATAATACCTGAATGAGATGTTCTCCCTTCGTGATGGGAAATTCTGGATCCGAATCCCTTGCAGTCGATATTTTTTCACTACTTATAGGTCCAATTGGGGGCCTTTCCAACAAGTTCCTCCCCACTTACCACCATCACAATCACCTGTCGCCTAGAGAACAAAAGGTTAGAGGGATTACGACCCCTTAGGACAGCGCTAGGATGTTTTGTCAGCCACTTACGACCCCTCTCGACCTTCTTTGACCCCCTTTTAGTCCACGTCTCCCATATCTTCTGATAACTGTATCTGCCCTTGCACTTTTACCCAGTGTCAATCTTGCTTTTTGCTGATTTGGTCCACGATATGGTGACTTGGCCAGTCAAATCCGTCTATTTGGCATTTATGGTTGTTGTCAGTATTTATAAGCTTTAATGGCAGATCATTAAATGCCCAGCTACCTCCATCAATCTGTCCAATCATAGCCTGATCACCCATGAGGGGGTCGAACACGAGGTCATCTTCCGAACATCTCTTATTCTCATGCTTTATCCTTTGGATGCGTGCCACGTGTCCCATTCTTCAAGGACTGTCATAGATCCTTCATCTATGGTCTGAGTTGAATCCATGATTATTTTCCCCCAATGAAACCCCTTTGCCTCCTCTGTGTCATATCGACCGAAGGAGACACATTTATGGGGAAAATAATTTCCTTCCTCCGCACGCGGAGGTATCTCCGCAGATTCCCTGTCGTTATAGTAGTTATGAGCCACCTTTTCTTTTACTTTTCCAAAACTTGAATGTTCACTTCCCTTGTGCAGCGCTTGTAATGTTTCGTAACGGTTTGAGTTAGCCCTGATTGAATGCGCCTGGTAACGTTTCTGGTTTGATCGAGCCGTCACTTTGAACTATCGACGTTAATCCCACCATTTCTCATCCATCGGGACAGTCCACGCGTCATTTCCCTGTCCAATCATCACATTTACAGCTTGAGTGATGCTCACACCTTGAAACCATCATGACTGTCAGATAGGACCCACCTGGCAGCAAACTTATAAAAATCCAGCCTTCTTCCTTCATCTTCTTCCTCATAATGGATCATCTATAGTGTTTTCTTAGAGTTTGCCTTTCATTAAGCTTTCCCATTCGGTGTATTCAATCTTGTGCAGAGCGCTCCTTTTCCTTCGCGAGGAGTTCCTGGGGATCCACTTGTTCTTTGAGTAAGTCACGAGCTTTCTTCTTTTTTTTTTATATATATATATATATATATATATATATATATATATTATATATATATATATATATATATATATATATATATATATATATATTATATATATATATATATATATATATATATATATATATATATATATATATATATATATATTTTTTTTTTTTTTTTTTCATATTTAACCGGTCATGGCTTGCGATAAGGCTACATTGTCAGTCGTGCTGCTGAGCCTACTCTGCATCTATCGCACCTTCGGCGATCTACCTAGGGTGAAGGTAGCTCACGTGGTAACCCTGAAAGTCCTCCCCAGGACACTTCCAGTGCGGCGGGTCCTCACTGTGTGACTTCTTCCATGAAACCCCCTAATGACCGATGCCAAAATTCAGGATGTTAGGGCTTCCTTTCTTATCCTGGATTCCGTCGAACTAATAACTCCGTACCAAGAGGATCGGGCATGTCACCCTTATTCTCATAGGATGATAGTTAACTACAACATGTTCTTGTCCGATTTTTGCTTCCCTTGCCATCCTCTCGTATTAGACATCTTGGGCTACTACGGCTTGGCCCCTACCGAACTTCCACCCAATTCCTGGGCTCACATCCATTCCTTCATCATCTTCTTTCTCCATTGCTGAGAGCCTCCCACCCTGAGGTTCTTCTAGTTTTTATTCGACATAGGAGTGATCACTTGGACCAACTCTCAGACCCACAAGACTGAGCCAAGTGGCACCTATTATTTCTTCTGTTGAAATTTAGATGAGGTTCCCCCAATGATCGAGTCCACTCCTTCCTCAGTTCCCCATTGGAAGGAGAAATTCTTCGCGGCCATAGTGAGGCGAGGCCATAGCCTAATGGGCATGCATGCCTTCCCCATCGGTAATCGATGGCAGTTCATTGACACTTCAGCGGTAGGGGTTGCCCCGATCTTAACACCGCTCGAGATGAAGACCCTTCAGAGGATAAAAGAAAGAGGGAGAGCGGTCCAGTACAAGGACCTGAGCAACAACAAGTTTTTGTTCTTGTACGGACCGAGTAAGTTCCCTTTTGATCCCTGACCATACTAACTGATCGTTCAATATTCTTCATTTTGTATTTTTATTTGACTCCTGACACTAGATTATTGGTTCTTTGAACAGTGGAGGACCTAGATGACAGTATGTGGGAAGATCTGATGGGGGCGGACCTGTTCTGCCATCAGAAGAGGGAAAGAGAGGAGATAATCGCCATGGTGGCCCAGAAACTGAAAGCTCTTGAGAGAGCCGCTAATACTGCTCCTGCCCTTCCTGCAGAAGTTCCTCCACCACCTTCCGAGGATGCAGTCCCATCTTTCGACCCTACAACCAGGGGCTATCTTTTTGATAAACCTGAGCTGGCGGGCGAACCATCTTCTTCTCGAGCCTTCGACCCCCTTGCCTCTACGGAAGAGCCTGTTGCTCCTCTAATCATCGACCTTGCAGAAGATGGTATGTTATGCTCTTTTTTACTTTCTATCTTTTTATTCTGCTGTTTCGATTATGCTATTTCGACCCCCAATCTTTAGTTATGAGTGTTTTTCCTTTTCTATTTTTACAGAGGACGACAACCAGATGACTGTTTTAGAGACATTGCATCAGTCGAAAAGGAGGAAGATCACCTCTGAGACCCCCAGGCTCATCTATCTTGAGGGCACTCCTCAAGATATTCTACAGAGGATTCTGACTGGCCCTCAGCCACTGTATTCCCTGCCACCATCAGATGTGGCCATCCACTTTGCTCCCGCCAATCTTTCGAGCAGCGCTTCTCTCATCCCCACTACTACCATCATCCCAGAGGTTCCTCACGCCCCTCCTAGTGCCACAGACACAAGCTTTGGGGCTAACACACTTCTTACTACAGTGATTACACCAGCAATAACAACACCACAGCTTGCTGGCCTGGCACCCACAACATTACCATCTATACCTACCGATTCGACGGTAGTGACCTCCTTACGGCCCATTTTAGCAGATTTGCCCACCGTAGCTCCATCCACCTTTCCCCAGATAGCTACACTGTCTATTCCAGTACAGTCTTCTCCCTCAGGCCTTCCTGTAGATGTCTCTGCCAAAGGTAAGGGTCTGGCTCTGACGTCTCCAGTGTTTACTCGCTACCCTACTTCGACCCCAAGTGTGAGAGCTCCATAGCAGCCTCGAGCCAAAGTTTAACTCCCTCTCTCGCCGGTTTGAGCTCCACAGCACTATTTACTCCCCCTTAGAAGGTCCTTGCCACAGACAATGGCTTATTGAACCCATCTGTGGCCCAGGAAATAGTTCACCACGCCTGCCTATCCGTAGATGTAGACTTCCTTAGGCATGCCAAGCTTGAGAACATCGATCAAGGCCAATGCGGGGCCTTGTACCAGGTGAGTTATTCTTCTGTTCTCGCTATGTTTTCTTTTATCTTGCTTCTTTTTTTGACTTATACATATCTGATATCTGCTTCTGGCTTATTTCGTAGTTGATGTGCGGAACGAACTACTACCGTAAGATGTTAGTAGGGCCCATCCGCAAGCTTAAGGAAGTGCAGGCCTTGGCTCAATAGAGTAACGAGCTTCTTTCAACCGCCCTAGTAGAGCGCGACCAGGCCATTCTTGAAGGATATGTTGCCATTTTGGCTCGGACCGAAGCTAAGGAACACTGGATCGAAGAGAGAGATAACCTGTCCTCAGAAATGGAATTGGTTGAACAGGAGAGGGATGGCGCCGAAGCCCACGCTAAGGAGGCAGAGGATCGAGCTAATGATGCCGATATAAAATGGCGATCCACCGAAGCATCTTTGGACTTGAACAAGAGGTGGCTTGCCGACGAAAAGACCAAGTATAGGAGGCTTGATGAGCATTTTACCACTCCCGCAAAGGTCTTCGAGGCTGCCCAGAAAGAATTGGCAGATGTGCGACTATCCAATGAGGTTATGGCGGATCAGCTTGGGGCAACCACCGCCCTCAACAATCAGTTAGAGCAAGAGGTTAAGGATCTCCAAGAGGCCCGTGACACACTGATAGGAAAGAAGGCAAACCTGTTGGTGAAGAATGATAGGTTATAGGCTGAGTTGACTTCTTCTGACAACTGTATCTACCCTTGCACTTTTACCTGGTGTCAATCTTGCTTTTTGCTGATTCGGTCCACGATATGGTGACCTGGCCAGTCAAATCCGTCTACTTAGCATTTATGATTGTTGTTGGTATTTATGAACATTAATGACAGATCATTAAATGCCCAGCTATCTCCATCAATCTGTCCAATTATAGCCTGATCACCCATGAGGGGGTTGAACACGAGCTCATCTTCCGAACATCTCTTATTCTCATGCTTCGTCCCTTAGATGCATGCCACGTGTCCCATTCTTCAAGGGCTGTCATAGATCCTTCATCCATGGTCTGATTTGAATCCATGATTATTTTCCCCCAACAAGAAATTACGTGAGGCCAATACCTGTTTGTATCATTAATCAAGCACCAGAAAAGGAAAGACCAACCAAAAACGAACTTTCCTTCAAAATTTCAAAGCAACCGGATGGTTGTTTTTTATGTAATTGAAATTTTAAAAATAAAAATCTGTTAGTATGGTTCTTTCATAACCTCCAAATCCATTTCTATATTTTCCAGTTGATAACAGCTTTCCGATGTGTGTACCAATCATCGGTAACTGAAGTACTTTAGTTCAACCAAAAACGATCAGTCCCTGAAAGTTTGAGGTATTTTTTGTACCCCTTTTCCGGCCAAGAACTTGGACGTAAACATTCATTCAACAGAAAGACTCTTTTTCTTCAGTTAACGAGGTCATAAAAATACCTGAAGGAAAAAAAAAAAAAAGAAGGTAAAATGGACCTACTGAATGCAAAGCACTGGAAAAAATAACAATAGAAACGGATTGGAAAAGATGGGAATGAACTAACCTTTGAGAATGTGAGTGATTTTGTTGCAAGTGGCTTCAATGTCGAGTGCTTTTGCTGACTCTGAACCACCTTTGTCTTCATCACCATCTTCCAAGGGCTCAGAACTTGCTTCCTCCTCCTTCTCCTCCTCTTTCCAATCACCATCTTCCAAAGACTCAGAACCTGCTTCTTTCTCGTCATCATTGTCGTTCCAATTACCATCTTCCATGGACTTGGAAGCTGTTTCCTCCTTGTTCCAATCGCTCCCATCGTCGCCGCAATTACCCCCCTGAAATTCTGTTTTCAGATTTATGGTTTTGTTCTTTGGTCATCTTAGAACTCTCCATAGCAACCACAAGTGGCCGCTGCAAGTGTTGACACTAGAAGTAACCTCGCAGCCAATGCGATTGCACAAATGGTTGTTTTCTATAAGGATAGTATGGTCATTATAATTAATTTAACTACGTGACATCAGCAATTACCATCCTCCCATTGACAGACTATATTTAAGTGTCATGAATTTCAAAATTGAGGGAAAGATTGTGTCTGGTTAAACATGACCGGGGAAGTTAATGTCTTTTAGCCTAAGTACAGGGGAGGTTTATGTATTTTACCCAAAAAGAAATGTTTTCACGAAAGGCAGTGTAACAGAATTACTAAGGAAGAAGGAAGGTTAAGAAAGAGATAGTATATTTCGAGGATAGACAGCCTCCTAAGAATCAAGACAAAGAAGAGAAAGTTCTGTTAATTCTCATTAATGCTTCTTTACATGTTCTTTATACATTTATACTAAATTTCTTAACAGACTAATAGTATACAGAATCTCTTGTAACTAACTATCTAACAAATATAACTATCTACTCCCTTTAGCTTACTCTTCATGCATAGTATATAGCCACGTCACTATCAATAGCCACGTCATGACTAGCAATCATAACATTACCATCTACTTCGGAGGAACCTTATCCTCTAGGTTTAAACTAAAAGTCAAGTACAAACCACAATTCCATCGCAATACTTGGATTGCCAAGATGTTAAAAAAAATCTAGAAAAGAAACCGAGTTTCATTTTGTAGAATAGAGGGAGACATTGGAGTCCAGGGTCAATGTCTTTGGTGAATTTTAAAAGTAATAAAATCTGATATGTCAGGAATAAAATTTAGAAAACCAGGGTTATAAAAGACATATATAAAAGATTGTCCCGTTCAATGCACGGAAGAGAAATAAAATACTGGGAAACAAAAAGCAAGTTCAATGGGTTTCTTTTCTTTAAAAAAAAAAAAAAAACAAAAAGCAGAGAGGAAGCTCCTAGAAACAATGGAGAATGGTTTGAGAAAAGAGTGCATCTCCGCTTGTCAACCTTGAGTATTCCAATGCAGCGATTTTTGACCATCTTTTGATGGATTTGGGCGGAAAGAACTACGGGAGAATTGATACCGATTATGAGCAGAAGAACTCGATCGGTCAAAACTTCAAAACTGCTAACCCCATCCTTTTGATTCCTTTTCCATTTTGACTGAGCCTACTGCTGTGAGATCGGTTGAGTTGAGATGATAAAGCCATGGAAGGAAAATCTTCTTCACTGGATGTGTCAACTAACTATGATCTTATCGCAAGAATCGGAGAACCTCAAGAATCAAGAATCTGCCGTGAGACGTTTTCCCTTCTTCATACCTCTTTCTTTCTTTCTTCCCAAAAAGAACATTAAACTCTGTTTTCCTTTTTCTCAACCCTTGCTCAACTGTTTTAACGGAGAGGAGCTAGGAGGGGGCCATGCCGGCATCAAATGGAATCACGAACTGGGGAGATCACCAGTGATCACCGGAGGGGGCCTGCCATGTAGGTGAACTAGGCCGACTGCAGTAGATCAAGATGGTGGAAGAAGGAGATAAGCAAAAGTCTTTTTCCACTTCTACAATCGATTCATTTTGCATTGAAGATCGGTTGATACAACAACGATGGCAGATGTAAAGATGGGATATACAGAGATCTTTGTCTTCTAGGCCAAGAGCAACCATGTCACACATCAATTCTGGGTTAACTAGAATAGTGTGATGAATCATAAATAAACCAATGGTTTAACCAGGAGCTCTGTTAGGTAGGACCCACCATATCAACCACACACACCTTCTATAGAAATAATCAGAGATAAATAACAAATAAGCGGAAGTCTTTATAATTAATGAAATAAGTATCTAACAGTGCTAAATAAATATTTAATCCAGTTATCTCGAAGTAACTTAAGACATAAAATAAAATAATCAATTACATATCCGTTAATCAAAATATAACTAAACTAATCAAAGATGCATTGATTGCACTCGCATGAAGGATCATGCCCATCTTCAGTTTCTACGTCCATCGCCACTACGTGTCCATACGACGGCACATTCACATAATCTTCAATAGTAGGACATGCATCATCAACTAAAAATATTCGACGTCAAAAGGGTGAGCACACATCATGGCTAAGTGAGCAAAAAAAATAATGCAACAAACATATGCATGCATTCAATTTATATCTTTGGTTTGATTTTTAAGTTTGCAATATGTTATAGAAAGGATTGACGGCCACCACACCTCTATACACGAGTGTGTGAATCCATTCAATGGATCAAACACTATTGTCGTCCCATATGCACCCACCATGACATAGAGATAGAGCTAAAGTGTCAGGATCAAACACCGCCAATACTTTCCCTGATGTCCTACCCATACCAACACGTAAGCCCCTATTGGCAAGGGCTTGCAAATTGGGCTCACAACTAATCAATCCTAAATGTCATCCAGTATATCCAAGGCCTCATCCCAGCATTCCTCAATATGTCCGTAGAGATAGAGCTAAGGCCCCCCGGCAAAGTTAGAGACCACACAGTCCGAGACCACCTCCCTTGATGCCCTACGACGTAATAGTTCTGCTAAGGTAATGGTGATATGACGATGTCAGTGGGCAAGACTTGAGTAGAGATAGAGCTAGAGTCTGGTGACTAGGTTAGAGATCACAATGCCACATCCTCCCCCTGATGCTCTACTCGCATCCAACACACTAACCACACACACACAGTCACATGCCTGTTCCTAGCATCACTAATCAACATGGTAGCAAATAGACAAAAGTAAATATGCATGAGCAGTAATAACGGTAATATTGGATGACATGTGAGATGCACATTAGAAGCATACAAGTATAGAATCAATCATGACATTGAACTCAATAAAATAACAGTTTATTATTATCCAATTAGTTTAGGTCTTGTTCCCTCACCTGTTAGTAAAACTTGATTTCCTTCAAAGTCTTGTAATTCTCTTTGAATAAATTTAATGACCTAAAAATTGTATAAATTTAAGTTAGGATTCATGTGTAATGTGTAACAGTAGTCGAAATTCAAAACAGATCACTGATAGGTGTCTGATAGACCCTATAGTCACATGCTATGTCAACCTTACTACGTACGGTCGATACCCTATGGTCGCACTATATGTGACCATACCCTACGACTGTATGTTTCTTGAATTCTTCCCGAATAGCTATGGACGATGGTATGGTCACCCTATAGTCGATCTATGGTCGACCGTAGTTGTGACTATACGCTTGTCTGATCCAGAAACCATTTTCAATCTGAATTCTTCCTCTTGGCTCCTCAGTAGGGTCCTTCCTAATGATCATTCTAATTCTCTATGGTCTCCCCTTTGAGATTTGCTCAGAAAATCCCATAGTTGATTCTTTATATTGAGTTTGGTATTACAATTTACACTAGAAATTCCTACTCTTGATGTTCTAAGGCTTCAGAGACAAGGTTCATACCTTACTTGTTGCAGGGAATCAATAGAACCCTTCTCTCAACCTTCTCCGTAGCTTTTTATCTTTCTCTTTCTATTCCTTCTCTTCTTCTAGGGTTTGCTAATGTTCTAAAAGAGTGAAAAAGGGTTGAGGGACGTCCTTTATATAGAGAAAAACTCTCCATATAAAGTTCTCTAATAATAGGAAAGAAACCCTTCTCAATTTAGAAAAGTTTCCAAGTTCGGAGTTTGATTTGGGGTCTTACGATTGATGGCCTATGATCGCAGAACCCGTCGATCGTAGGGTTGAAAACATCGACCGTAGTATAAATGGTCTGTGATCTTTGTTTCTTACCATATGGTTGACCATACCTACCCAAGTATTCGGCTATACATATACTTTTTAGAGTGTTGGGTCGATTTTCATACCTGATTTGTGATCCTACTTCACACGATCGGTCCACTTGATCCAAAAATGATGGGAAGACCTGATACGATACGGTTAAACCAGATTAGTAGAGTACGGGTCTTACAAACCAACTTTTCAATCGTACCATTAACACTACTGCAACAACAAGGATCTGATTTGGCTGAAACCGGAAAGGATTATTGGGCAGGGGTTGCGAGTGGGTCTGTATTAGGGATTGGGGTTGTGGTAGGTTGATGGTCGCAAGATGAGGATTGAAGGCCAAGAAGCTCACACTGCTTTGGACTCCACCGTTCTGGCGATCAACGGTTGCAATGTCTTCTTGCACCATTATTGATGAAAGATTGTGCAGAAGATCAGAAAAAACTGTACGTGGAAGGAGCTGGTAACTCAAGTACGGGTAGAGGTACAACCGGAAGTTGCAGAGGGTTGGTGGTCGAGGTTCCTAAGAAACGATCGATCTTCGCATCCATAGCATCCAAGAGCCGAATGATTTTCCAAGAAAGACTGCCACGGTGCATCTAGCAATACCTGAAGAGAGTCCATGGAAGAACTCTCAACTCTCAATGAAAGCAACATTGTTACAGAATTACTAAGGAAGAAGGAAGGTTAAGAGAGAGATAGTCTATTTCGAGGATAGACAACCTCTTAAAAATCAAGACAAAGAAGAGGAAGTTCTATTAATTCTCATTGATGCTTCTTTACATGTTCTTCATATATTTATACTAAGTTTCTTAACGGACTAACAGTATACAGAATCTCCTGTAACTGACTATCTAACAAATATAGAATACTTTGACACTCAGAATAGGACTGATATGTGGTCGGCGGGAGTTCCATTGACAGAGATGGGGTCGACGATGCAGATAGCTTCATTGGGAGATAATGGTTTTCGTGGTATTCTGCCAGTGGAAACTCAGAATGTGCAGTACCAGAGTATCGCATGTGAGAGATCATCTGGGGGTATCTTCTAACCCCCATTTAAACTCTTCTCCGACGCCGATGGTGGTTCTTGGTGGATTTGCGATGGCGAACGGCGGTGGTCTAGTGGATCTAGGAATACTTTTTTGGAAAGATCAATGATCAATCTTGGAAGATTCTTAGGATTCCCTCCTCAGAACCTAATTTAGGAAATAATATTTGTGGGAATAATGAAGACGATGGAAACAATTTGAAAAAATATAGAAGAAAATCTGTTCGCAAGAGACATCGTGGGTCTGCTCGGGACAAATGTAAAGGTCTTGTATCCAATGTTAGACAAATGTCTCGAGCAGGTGCTTCTGGTCATAGTGTTGACACTGGTGTCCCTTCTGGAGTTCACAATCGGGTAGATCCAATTTTAAGTAACCAAGAGTGTATGCCTTCGGGTCATATTCCAACAAAATAAACAACAAGGGCAGCAGGTAGGAGTTATGTGGAGGTGGCTGCAGATGTTCCTGACTTGAATGATCTGTGCAAATAAAAGGATGTGGGATGTGGGAGGTCGCACGTTTGCACAAAATTCTAGAGGATTTCCAGATATTTCATCTCTACCTGACCCAGTTGCTTCAGGAGGGGTTATTAGAGTGGTTTTGCCGCAAGCAGTGGTGGATAAACAATTTTCCCTGTATCAATTGGCTCTAGTGAGACGAGTTTACCCTAGAGGTGTTTTGTTGAAGGATATCTATAGAATTCTTGTTGAACAATGGGGTCCATCTTATAAATCCGAGATGACCGTAATGGATAAAGGATATTTCATATTTCGGTTTTTCTCAAAGGATGCTTTATTGGCTGTCTGGAAGAGAGGATCCACTAGAATTATTGGGCAGGTATTGAGACTGCAGCTATGGGATCCAAGGTTTAGTGTAGACAAAGAACAGGTCAGACGATACCTCCAATGGGTGTGTCTTCCTGGGCTGGGACTTCAATATTGGAATCAGATCTTCTCTTCTCGATCCGAAAGGCATTGGGCAGATCAGTTGATGTTGATAACAATACTAGAAATAAGGTTATGGGATGTTTTGCGAGGCTACAGGTGGAGATGGAGATTGGTGGCCCACACCCTGATGAGGTCATTGTTGAGCACCAGTTTAGAGGACAACACTTTCTATTCTGACAAGTTGTTGAATATGAAGAACGTCCTCTTCATTGCCAATAATGCAAATCTCTTGGACATAGGGTTGAGAATTGTTCATCTGTTCGGAAGGAGGGCTTGCATCCTATTAATAAACCAGCGAATATGGGTAATGGTGCACAGGAAGTTGGCTCTAACAAAGAGGGGGAAGAGAATCAGAGACAACCGGTTGTGGAGGAAGTAAGAAGGTCGACAGTTGACGGTAATGGGTCTGATCTGGGTGCTATATTAGGGATACCTTTAGGTAGGTGGGCGGATGCAGTAGAAGATGAGGACTCGGAAAGTGATGATGATGATGGTTCATATAAGATGAGGTCGATGATGGGGAACAAGGTGAAATTTGATCTATTAAGGAGGGTGTGAGTAATGCTATAGGGCAGTCGGATGCAGTGGCTACTAAGTTTACTAAGGAGGATGTCGATTAAGAGTCTATTGCTCCCAAGAAATTTTTTTTATACTCTACTTGAAAACAATTTTTTTTTGTAACAACCTTGAAACCAAAAACCTGACCAGAATGAGAACTGTAGAAGGAAAGGAGAAATCAGAAGAAGAGGAAGAAGAAGAAGAAAAGAACGAGAACAAGAGACTCCAAGAATGGAGAGGAGTCGATATCTCCTTCCTTCCTCATAGCACTTTATTTATATTATTCAATAATCAAAGCAATATATAGAAAATACAATAACTATTGATCTAGTTTCCTAATAACTCCAACTAAACATGGAAATCAATCTAAATCAAATAAAAGAGAATATAAGCTAAATAAAAGAAGAAATAACAAGGAAGGTAGGGTCCATAGCTCACAACGTTAGTGCTATGAGCTGTTGCCCCGACCTAATAGCTAACACCCCCTTCAAGCTGGAGCATATAAATCACCCATGCTCAGCTTGGAACAATTTTTCCTGAACCCTAGACCAAACAAGGGTTTGGTAAGAATATCTGCCAACTGATTTGAAGAGGAAACAAAAGGAGTAACCAACAACTTTTCAGAATAGCATTGCGAACAAAGTGACAATCAACATCAATGTGTTTAGTATGCTCATAAAATACCGGGTTACTAGCAATATATGAAGCAGCTTGGTTGTCACAAAACATTTTCATAGGGTGACTAACAAGAAAACCCAACTCTTGCAAAAGATTTCGTATCCACATAAGCTCAGCAGTAGTTTGGGCCATAGCCCTATACTCAGCCTCAGCACTAGACTTAGACACAGTGGTTTGCTTTTTGCTTCTCCAAGTGACCAGATTTCCTCCAACAAATGTACAATAGCCAGTAGTGGATCGTCTATCACCGTCAGCCCCAGCCCAATCAGCTTCAGAATACCCAATGATATCAGTGTGGTTATGACGTCGGTAAACAAGACCTTTGCCTGGAGACTTCTTCAAATACTTCAATATGCGACAGGCTGCATCTCAATGACTTTGCTTTGGGGTTTGCATGAATTGACTAATAACCCCAATAGCAAATGACAAGTCTGGCCGAGTAACTGTCAGGTAAATAAGTTTACCAACAAGCCGTCGGTACTGATGGACATCAGAAAAATCAGGACTATTACTAGTCTCAAGCTTTTGATGAGGATCCATAGGAGTTTCAGCCGGTTTAGAGCCAAGAAGACCAGTTTCAGTCAGAAGGTCAATAACATATTTTCTCTCAGACAGACTGATTCCCTTGCTGCAATGAACTACTTCAATGCCCAAAAAATAGTGAACCAGACCCAAGTCCTTCATTTGAAAGTATGTATTTAAATAAGACTTAACCTCAACAATACTTGGCACATCATCTCCTGTAATTATAATATCATCGACGTAGACTGCTATAATAATAACTTTTGAATGTTTCCGTTGAACAAATATAGAATGATCTGAGCAGCACGGAGAAAAACCACACTGAGTGATAATAGAGCTGAACTTCTCAAACCAGACATGGGGGGACTGTTTGAGACCATAAATAGCTTTATGTAGCTTGCACACTTGAGTAGACATCCCCCCTGAGCAACATACCTCGGAGGTTTCTCCATATAAACTTCCTCATAGAGGTCACCATAAAGAATGACATTCTTAACATCTATCTGATATAAGGGTCAATTGTAATTAACAGCCAAGGAGATAATAACACGGACAGAATTGAGACGAGCAATAGGAGAAAAGATCTCAAAGTAGTCAACTCCATAAGTCTGTGTGAAGCCCTTAGCAACCAAATGAGCCTTAAGCCGGTCAACTTTGCCATCAGGCTTGTGTTTAACAGTAAAGACCCAGCGGCAGCGCACAATAGTTTTCTTGGGCGAGAGATCAACAAGAGTCCAAGTACAACGGGAGAGCAATGCATCCATCTCAGCATCCATAGCCGCCTTCCACCCGGGATGAGAGAAGGCTTGGTCATGGGAGTTAGGAACAAAGGTAGTAGACAAGGACAAGTCAAGATTGTGGAAAGGAGAAGGGAGATGGGCAGTAGTAACAAATTGATCAATAGTTTACCTTTGTGAAGGACAAGAGGAACGCGTACCTTTGTAAAGGGCAAGAGGAAGGTCAAGAGGGACCTCAGCACCAGGAGCAGGTAGATCAGTGGGTGGAGCAGCATCCATAGTGAGACCAGGCCTAGGCAGCCGTTGGTAAACCTGCAAGGGAGGAGGGGAAGGAGGGTCTTCAGGGGATGGGGTAGGGTGGTCGGTATAAGGACTAACAAGGGGTAAAGGGACAGGCAAGGCAAGAGGGGGTAGGGAAATGGATGTGATAGGGAAAGGGTAGTAAGCAGTGTTCTCAAAAAAGGTAACATCAACACTAACAAAGTGGCGATGGATAACCGCATCATAACACCTGTAGCCCTTCTAAGTTTGAGAATAGCCAAGGAAAATTCATTTTAGGGAATGGGGAGATAATTTATCACGTTGAGAATGGAGGACATGGGCAAAGCATACACACCCAAAAACACGTGGGGTAACGTGAAAGAGAGGTGCAGAGGGATAAATTAAAGAAAAGGGAAATTGGCCATGAAGGACAGAGGAGGGCATACGGTTAATAAGAAAACAAGCAGTGAGGAAGGCATCACACCAAAAATATTTTGGAACATTTATGTGAAACACACGCGAATGAGCAAAGTCAAATAAGTGTCTATTCTTTCGCTCAGCCACCCCATTTTTTTGAGGGGTATAAAAGCAACTAGTATGATGTATCATGCCATTGTCATAACAGAAATCGAAAATTGCAGTTTGAGTGTATTCCAAAGCATTATTAGACCGAAAGACATGAATATCTGTATTAAATTGAACCTTAATTTCCTTACAAAAACCATTAAATACGGAAAGAAAGTCAGACCTATCTTTAAGCAAATAGAGCCAGGTTACCCTGGAATAGTCATCAACAAAAATAACAAAATAATAAGAAACAAGTCTATTGGGGACACGACAAGGACCCCAAATATCTGAATGGACTAAACGAAAAGGAGAAGAGCTATGAGGGTTAAGACGGGCAGGTAAAATAGTGCGGTGATGTTTTCCTAACTCACAAGCTTCACAATGGAGTTGTGCAACAGACTTGCAGTCAAGAATTATTTCCTTCAGTTGGGAGAGAGGTAAATGTCCAAGCAGGTAATGCCACTGCAGAGAGGTTGAGGTAACAGATGTTGTAGCAGCAGTCATAGGTGGTCCATGGGTGTTGAGGTAATAAATGTAAGACCCGTATCAAACTAACCCGGTTTTACCACCTTGAACCAGGTCTACCCATTATGGTCAAACCAAATGGATCAAGTGCGTGAAGGAGATCACGATTCCAGGTATTAAACTGACCCAAAAACACTAAAATTAGGGGGAGGGTCGCATACCCAGCAAGGGAAGGTCGGATCCCCCTAGTATAAAAGTTAGACCCCCAGTTTTATATCGGGGGTCGGACAGTTTAAGGACCAGGGGTCGACGGGATCTCCGACCCCCCCTATCGACCCCCGGTAATTGGTAAAAACAGCACGAACCAAAAATTAAAAAACTTTCCTAATTTCAATGGGATTCCTTCCTAATCTCAATGGGACTTATTTTGTGAGTTTCTACTCTATAAATAGGACATCCCTAAGCCTCTTTCACTCCTTTTAGAACCCTAATTGGATTGAGAGAAAGAGAAGAGAAGGACAAGAGAAAGAGAAGAGAAGGAAAGTGGAGAAGAAGATCAAGGAGAAGGCTTCAGAGAAACAAGCCTAATTCTCAGGTATGGATACTATCTCCATGTAATTCTACAGACCTTAGAATAGCTAGAGAATAGGGAATGATCTAGGAGAAATCCAAATCATCCACCCATGGTTAGATTTTCATGGAAAACATGGGAAAAATTATGAAAGCTATATAGGTGAATGAACTACGATTCTAGGCCATAGAACATGTGTGGAATAGACTGTAGAAGCAAGCCATAGGACCCCAAACACGAAGAATGGACTGTAGGATGAAAAATTGACAAAACCCACAGGGGGTCGCACGGGGGTCGATGGCCAATCGACCCTACCAGACCCTGATCATCGACCCCCAGTGTTTGGGAAGTCCAGAATAGGGGTGGTCGCACCCAGGGTCGATCAAACCTCCGACCCTAGCATCGACCCCTAGTTAGCAGCATGCTTTTTAAAGTTTGAATTAATTCTAATTAAATTCCATCGACTTGGTTAGGTTTTCTAGTGATATAATATCGATATATAGTTGATTCTTAAAGCTTGAAAGAGGACCTACGATCAATTAAAGGTGAGGGAACAAGACCTAAACTAATTGGTTAATAATAAACTGTTTTATTTTGAGTCCAAAGCCATGAATGATTCTATGCGTGTATGCTTGTTATGTGCATTCAACATGTCATTCAATATTTTTATTATTAACGTTCATGCATATTTAATTATTGTTTATAACATGATGATGATGTTGATAATAGGAATAGGCATGTGGATGTATGTATATGGTTGGTGTGCTTGATGCGAGCGAGTATCAGGGGGAGGATGTGACACTATGGTTCATCCTGGTCATCAGACTCTAGCTCTATCTCTAACTCAAGTCTTGTCCACTAAACATCGTCGTATCGCCATTACCTTAGCGGAACTAATACGTCATAGGGTATCAGGGGGGACGTGACACTGTGGTTCATCCTGGTCACCAGACCCTAGCTCTATCTCTATGGACGTATTGAGGGATGCTGGGGTGAGGCCTTGGATACACTGTTTGGTATTAGGATTGGTTAGCTGTGAGCCCGGTTTGCAAGCCCTCGCCAGCAGGGGCTTACGTGTTGGTATGGCACTGTACAACAATAAGCGTTAACCTTTGTTGTACAATGTTTTTGGTGGGTACATGTGGGACGACAATAAGCATGACCTTTGGGTGGCTTCACACACTCGTGTATAGAGGAGGGGTCAATAAGCGTGATCTTTGACCTCCAACCCTTTCTATAGCACATTGCAAACTTATTTACCAGACCAAAGATATGAATTGAATGCATGCATATGTTTGTTGCATTGTTTTGTTTGCTCACTGAGCCATGATGTGTGCTCACCCTCTCGACGTCGAATATTTTTATTTGATGATGCAGGTACCACAGTTGCAGATTATATAAATGACTCAGTGTATGCGCGCGTTGCTGCAATGGAGGTTGAAGACTTAGAGGATACGCATGACTTCTCATGCGAGTGCAACTCATGCGTGTTCTATTAAGATTTTATTTGAATTTATAAAAGATGTAATTGATATTTTATTTAGTTATGTCTCAGTTGATACAACAATAATTTGATATTTTAATTACGATTATTACATTTAGAATGCTCAGTTCATTTACTATAAGACTTCCGCTATTGTGTATTTATTATGATTATGGTTGTGGATGTGCATGGTTTTATTTTTAATGGATACCGCCTACTAAAGATCCTGGTTGAACCGTTGGTTTATAGCGGTTCATCACACCGTTCTGAATGGTACAGAATTTGGGTTGTGACAACTTGGTATCAGAGCATCTTAGGCTTTATCTGTGAAACCATATATTTCCACAAAAGGGTGTGAACTGAGATAGGATGAAAATTTAAAAGATGTAAAAATAACACACCATAAGCACCTGTGTTGTTCGAGACTAAACTGAAAGAGAATAATGTATTTATTAAATGAGAAACAAATTTATATGCAACCAAAATGAAGAACAAATGTATATATATATATATATGATCAAACAGAGTACAGTCCACAGTCCGGACAGTTACTCTAAAGTATAAAAAGAAAAATAAAAGGAGTACATCAAGAAGCTGGAGGTGCTGGGGGAGGTGATGCCTCCCGGTCTCTATCATAGTCCTTAGCGTAGACCCTGGTCAACCAGGCTATCTAAGTCTGTCTCGTCTGGAGACTAGCTATGAGATCAGCCACCCGCTGGTCAGTCATACGCTGAGCCTCTATAAGCTCTCCCATCCTCAGGTCAGACATACACTGAGCCTCTCGTATCACGTGTAATATTCTCATCATGTCATTAGATGGAGTATACGAAGGACCAGCCGCATGCAAAGGACCAGCTGAAGAAGACGGACCACCTCCAGTAGCATGAGTAGGTGATGGAGGGGGTATGGCATCTATATCCATATACAGCCGATCGTCATCATCCCCAGGAACCCCTTCTCCAGCGGCTGCTGCTGCAGCCTCAGCATCAGTTATCTCCACTCGAGTGCGAGGACGCACCATCGCGTTTCTCTCGTCATCACAGACCTGGGCATCCCGCATGCCCATCTTGCAAATAGCCTCCCAATCCAGAGGCGATGAGAAGGATTTCTCCTGAATCTTCTCATCCACTAGGTCAACCCCTAGGCGGGTAAGCAAGGTAGTGATCATGCGTCCGTAAGGAAGGTTGCCAGTGTGACTGGGCAACGTAGCACTGACCATGGTACGCATAATGATCTATGGAAGGCCGCCGGGCTGCCTAGTGCATATACAATATAAGAGATACTGGGTCAGTTGGGAGATCCTCTCGTAATGACCACTCTACGTATCAGGTTATGTTGAATGATCTTGCAGTATACCCGTGGATCTGAACGTAGATAACACGCTCTCATCTGCCAGCGATCAGGTCGGATGAGCTGACTATCGATCTCAACCCTCATCTATAGAGAGAAGAACTGGGGCTCTCCAGGAGCACATAACACCATGGGGCCAGCATAGGAAATGCCCAGTAAGTTGGCCAGATGCCGATATTTTAATGAGATGTCAACTCCCTTGACGTAGCTCGTGATACGCAGCTCATCACCCCTCTCTACATCATTGTAATCTCCCACCACCGGGAGATTACAGTAGAACTGGCGTACGAAATCAGGACGGGTACACGCGTCATAAGTGATGATAGGGAGCCATCCCATATCACCAAATGCTCTCTCCACATTGAACAAGGCTAACTCAGCCAAGTTCACTTTGCGGCCTCCCTCTACCTTCTTGTGAGTGTAGTGGGCATAATGTGTCTCGGCTTCATTTGAACGGAAGCGAAGACGGTCGCGAACTCTGGGTACCTTGGTACGAGCCATAGTATCTGCAAATAAGAAAGAAAAACAAATAATGGGTTAGTAGAGAGGAAAAACCTGAGATTTCGACGTAATAACAATGTAAATTGGACAAAAACCTCACTTTTCACCCATACACGTGGGAAGGAGGACTTACATAGATCCTAAACTAACTTGTGAGATTCAAACAATCGAAAATTGTAACTAATTAGATTGAATTGCAAGAAATTTCAAGAAATTCAAAATTTCGACAAAATTAGGGCAAAAAGTGAAAATTTTGAGTTTCTCGATAACCAACCGATCAAACTCAAATATTTTTGAGGGCTTTCGTTCCTCGAGTCACCAATAACAAAAGCCCCCAATAAAAATCGAATTTTTATGATTGGAAAAATTTTAATTTGAAAAATACAAGATAAACGAGTAAAAACCTAGGTTAAGAAACCTAAAACATGAAAAGGTAAAAGAAATACCTGTAGCGGAGGAGTAGACGACGAAACGAGGAGTGCAAACCACCAACGGGTCGGAATGGGCACTGTAGCAACTCAGAGGGATGAGTTGAGTCGAAGCGGAGAAGAAAGAATAAGAAATGAACTTTGAATCGGACTTAAAAATCAGATTTTTTTGTCCGGGGGTCGGAAAATTCGATTAAAACAATCGACCCCCGCATCGACCCTCGGCTCTCGAGAACCTGACAGAGAACCAGGGGTCGCACCCTGGGTCGGACATCCTCCGACCCCCTAATCGACCCCCGGCTCTCGGGAAGAATGGGTGATTTCCCAGGGTCGGATACTGAGGGTCGGATACCCATCGACCCCCACCATCGACCCTGCAGTTAAAACATAGTATTTTCGACAGAATGATCTGAAAAATTGGAAATTTGCATTTGTTAGTGGATTTAAAATATGAGAATGAAGTAATTAATGATTGTCTCTCATGTTCAATGATTTTAGGCAATCCTACTAGCAGATTTATTTATGTCGGGACGCAGAGCAACCAGACAGAGCCGTAACTCTATCCCACCACCACCTATGGGTGAAGATAATCAGACACACCCGGAACCACAGGGGGACAGGAACAAGGCACCATCCGTCATAAATGGGCAGGAAAATCCTACCAATCTACCAGCTCCACCTACAGACTTGGCCACAGTCGTAATGAACCTGGCCCAACAGCTGCAACAGATGCAACAGGCACAAACTACTATCCAAGCTTCCATAGGCATAACTCTTCCAGCTGCACAAACACCTCCAATGCCAGCTGGACAGGCAAGCACAGCACCCGGGGGAAGTAACACTGTACCCCACGCACCTCAGACTCCTATCAGGCAAGCTCAAATACCGAATCCTGAAATAGCTCAAGGTGGATATCAATACCAACCACCTATATATGGAGCGTATGTCCCGTAGCCTCTAAACCACTCCAGACTGGTGGAGCATTTTTTGAAATTAAAGCCCAGAGAATTTAATGGCAAGCCAGCAGATCCTTTATGGCCGGCACACTTGGTCGACGAAATGGAAAGAAACTTTATGATGATGACATTAAATGAAGAAGAGAAAGTGTTGTGTGCCACCTTTACGCTGAAAGAAGATGCACGCCATTGGTGGAGGTCTACCAGAGCTTATTTACTTACAAAGCACGCCCAATTGACATGGGATATTTATAAGGAGTCATTCTTTGAGAAGTACTTTCCAAGAAGTTTCAGAGATTCTATGGAAAGAGAGTTCCTGAGTTTATATCAGGGACAGATGACCGTGGAAGCTTATCAACAGCGTTATGAAGAGCTGTTCTTCTTTGCACCCACTAGTATGCAAGAGGAAACCACAAAGACCCGAAGGTTCGTCATGGGACTTAGGGGAAGCATCCGTGAGCACGTTCTGGGACATGAAAAGAAAATCTATAATAAAGCGGCACAAATTGCTCGAGTTATAGAATCGAGCCAGAAGGTTATTTCATGCAAAACAGAGGTATAAAAAGGCCAGCTGGAAATTCTTATAATGGAGGGAATAACAAAACATTCAAACCCTTCCGTGCTAAAGGCTTTACTGCTGCAGCCAAGACTATCCCCGTAGTTCAACAGCAACAGAAGCCAATTACTGAAGGGATAAAATGTTTTAACTACCAACAAGTGGGACATATAGCAAGGGAATGTCCTAAGCCCAAGAAGCAGCTACATCAAGGACGAGTTTACGCGGTTACATCCGAGGATGTTGCCGCATCGCCTGATGTGGTTACAGGTATGACTTACATTTTTTAGTTGTAATACATTGTATGAGCATGTAGACTAAACCAAAACAAATCACAAGTATCGTACCTATTAATGGCATTCCCGCCAGAGTATTCTTTGATTCAGGAGCTACTCATTCCTTTATATCTGTGACGTTTGGAAAGAAGTTAAATCTATCCCTTAAATCCTTAGATTACAGACTACTTGTACGATCACCTATGGGATTAGAAGTAGAGTTAGAAAAAGGTTATGGACCATGTCCAGTTCTTATTGATGAAAAGACCTTGGATGCGACCTTGAACCAACTTGAGATGGCAGACTTTGACGTCATCTTGGGAATGAACTGGTTAGTTTGGCATTCTGCAAACCTATTGTGCGCCAAAAAGAAGCTGACATTTAAAGACAAAGAAGGAGCAGAGTTCAGTTTTTTGGGAACCAAACTTCCCCGTAAACGAAAGCTCATACTCTCGGCGCTAAAGGCTAAGAAGTTCCTTGAGAAAGGGACAGTCGGGTATTTAGTATATGTGGTCGACCTTACCAAGGAAGCACCACGAATGGAAGATATTGATGTCGTGCAGGACTATCCAGACGTATTTCTTGAAGAATTACCAAGATTACCACCCGACCGAGCTACAGAGTTTGTTATAGATCTTATACCTGGAGCCGCACCAGTATCAAAAGCACCCTATCGAATGGCTCCTACTGAACTGAAGGAATTGAAAGTACAACTACAGGAACTGCTGGACAAGGGTTACATTCGCCCTAGCATATCACCATGGGGAGCGCCAGTTTTATTCGTGAAGAAAAAGGACGGTAGCGTTCGCTTGTGTATAGACTACCGAGAACTGAATAAACTGACAATCAAAAATCGGTATCCATTGCCTCAGATCGATGACCTGTTTGATCAGTTGCAAGGTGCCAAAGTGTTCTCAAAGATTGATCTTCGGTCAGGTTACCATCAGCTGAAGATTAATGATGGTGATATCCCCAAGACAGCATTCAGGTACAGATATGGACATTATGAATTTTTGGTGATGTCTTTTGGATTGACAAACGCATCAGCAACCTTTATGGAACTTATGAACCTGGTTTTCCACGACATGTTGGATACGTCGGTTATTGTATTCATTGATGATATATTAGTCTACTCTAAGGACGAGGAAACTCATGTCAATAATCTAAACGCCGCTCTGCAGCGACTACGAAGGGAAAAGCGCTACGCCAAATTTACAAAGTGTGAGTTTTGGCTAAAGGAAGTCGCATTTCTAGGCCATGTAGTATCCGCTGAAGGAATTAAAGTGGATCCCAGCAAGATTGAGGCTATTATAAAGTGGGAAGCACCGAAGAGCATTGCGGAAATTTGAAGTTTTCTGGGTCTAGCTGGGTATTATCGACGATTTATGGAAGACTATTCCCGAATTGCTGTACCTCTTACCAGTTTGACTAAGAAGGGCGAGAAGTTTGTCTGGACGGATAAATGCGAGAAGAGTTTCCAAACCTTGAAAGCTAGATTGATATCAGCTCCAATCTTGACCATCTCGATTCCAGGACAACCATTTATCTTGTACACCGATGCGTCAGGACTAGGATTAGGATGTGTACTTATGCAAGGAGAACAAGTAATTGCATATGCCTTTAGACAACTGAAGACACATGAAAAGAACTACCCCACTCATGATTTAGAACTAGCAGCAGTTGTACATGCTGTCAAAATATGGAGACATTATCTGTACGGGGAGAAGTTTCAGATTAAATCAGACCATAAAAGTCTTACTTACCTATTTAATCAGAAGGAGCTGAATATGAAACAAAGAAGATGGCTAGAACTATTGAAAGACTATGATTGTGATATCCAATATCATCCGGGAAAAGCTAATGTAGTAGCCGACACGTTGAGTAGAAAGGCAATGATAAAATCTCAAGGAGAGGTTAGCACAACTGTTGCAATGTGTACTACCAGAAAGGTATTCAAGCACGGTAATGAGCAGTTTGTGATAGATGCACCAGATGGATCAGTCAACCAAGGGTTTATTCATCGGTTTTCAAATATGTACACCGCATTGAAAATTATACTGGATATAGTTGATGAAGTGAAGACAGTTATCAAATCAGACCCTTACCTAAGAATGGTACAAGAAGACATCGAAAAAGGTAGAACTAACCCTGAGTTCACCTTGGACGAAGAAAAGGTACTGAAGTACAAAGGAAGAATATGTGTATCCGAAACAGAAAGCTTGGACATTAGACATCGATTGTTGAAAGAGGCCCATACCACCATCTATTCTATACATCCTAGAAGTACAAAAATGTATCATGATCTAAAGAAACTATATTGGTGGAGAGGAATGAAAGCAGATGTAGCTAAGTTCGTGTCTCAATGCCTAAATTGTCAGAAGGTAAAGGGTGAATGACAAAGACTGGCAGGACTGTTACAACCGTTACCAAAACCAGCATGGAAATGGGACTGCATCACTATGGACTTCGTCACGGGATTACCATTGACTCCTGGAGTAGTTGACGTAGTTTGGGTGATTGTAGACCGCCTGACTAAAATAGCTCGCTTTATACCTATACGACCCCAGTATACACTGGAGAGGTTAGCTAAGTTGTATGTGGATAACATTGTGCGATTACACGGCGTACCTGAAAGTATTGTGTCCGATAGAGATCCACGATTTACTTCAAAGTTTTGGGAAGGATTGCAAAAGGCTATGGGTACAACATTGAAGTTTAGTACTGCATTCCACCCACAAACAGATGGACAGTCGAGTGTACAATTCAGATTTTAGAAGATATGCTTCGAACATGTGTAATTGACTTCAAAGGATCATGGGATGAAAAGTTACCACTGATTGAGTTCGCTTATAATAATAGCTATCAGGCTACTATACAGATGACACCCTATGAAGCACTGTATGGCAAAAAGTGTCGAACTCCGTTGTTTTGGAATGAAGTTGGGGAACGTAGTATTGTTGGACCAGAATTTATTGAAGAGACTTGTCGAGTGGTCGACATTATCAAAGAAAGAGTGAGAACAGCTCAGAATCGTCAGAAGCAATATGCCGATACCCGACGCCGAGTCCTTGAGTTCGTCGTGGGTGATAAAGTATTCTTAAAAGTATCGCCTATGCGAGGATTGAAACAGTTCAGACAGAAAGAGAAACTAAGTCCAAGATATGTCAGGCCATATGAGATTCTAGCTAAGCGTGGGAAAGTGGCTTACCAGTTAGCCCTACCACCATCTATGTCAAGTGTGCATGACGTATTTCATATTTCCTTATTGAAGAAGTATGTCAAAGATCCTACGCACGTTCTGACAGTAGATCTGCCTGATTTGACTGATGATTTGACATTTGAAGTAACACCAACTGAAATCACCAGCCGAAAGGTTCAACGACTACGCAATCGAGATATTTATTATGTTAAGGTCACTTGGAGAAGTAGAGACATGGAAGAAATTACATGGAAAGAAGAGAATGCTATGCGAAAGCAATACCCTCATTTATTCGACTCAGAAGGTATGAACAATTTCGGGGACGAAATTTTTATAAGTAGGGGGGAGTTGTAAGACCCGTATAAAACTAACCCGGTCTTACCACCTTGAACCAGGTCTACCCATCATGGTCGAACCAAAAGGATCAAGTGCGTGAAGGAGATCACGATCCCAGGTATTAAATTGACCCAAAAATACTAAAATTAGGGGGAGGGTCGCATACCCAGCAAGGAAGGGTCGGACCCCCACAGTATAAAAGTCAGACCCCCAGTTTTATATCGGGGGTCGGACAGTTTAAGGACCAGGGGTCGACGGGATCTCCGACCCCCCTATCGACCCCCGGTAATCGGTAAAAACAGCACGAACCGAAAATTAGAAAACTTTCTTAATTTCAATGGGATTCCTTCCTAATCTCAATGGGACTTATTTTGGGAGTTTCTACTCTATAAATAGGACGTCCCTAAGCCTCTTTCACTCCTTTTATAACCTTAATTAGATTGAGAGAAAGAGAAGAGAAGGAGAAGAGAAAGAGAAGAGAAGGAAAGTGGAGAAGAAGATCAAGGAGAAGGCTTCAGAGAAACAAGCCTAATTCTCAGGTATAGATACTATCTCCATGTAATTCTACAGACCTTAGAATAGCTAGAGAAGAGATAATGATCTTGGAGAAATCCAAATCATCCACCCATGGTTAGGTTTTCATGAAAAACCATGGGGAAAATTATGAAAGCTATATAGGGGAATGAACTACGGTTCTAGGCCATAGAACATGTGTGGAATGGACTGTAGAAGCAAGCCATAGGACCCCAAACACGAAGAATGTACTGTAGGATGAAAAATTGACAAAACCCACAGGGGGTCGCACGGGGGTCGATGGCCAATTGACCTTACCAGACCCTGATCATCGACCCCCAGTGTTTGGGAAGTCCAGAATAGGGGTGGTCGCACCCAGGGTCGATCAAACCTCCGACCCTAGCATCGACCCCCAGTTAGCAGCATGCTTTTTAAAGTCCAAATTAATTCTAATTAAATTATATCGACTTGGTTAGGTTTTCTAGTGATATAATATCGATATATAGTTAATTCTTAAAGCTTAAAAGAGGACCTACGATCAATTAAAGGTGAGGGAACAAGACCTAAACTAATTGGTTAATAATAAACTGTTTTATTTCGAGTCCAATGCCATGATTGATTCTATGCGTGTATGCTTGTTATGTGCATTCAGCATGTCATTCAATATTTTTATTATTACCATTCATGCATATTTAATTATTGTTTATAACATGATGATGATGATGATGATAGGAATAGGCATGTGGATGTATGTGTATGGTTGGTGTGCTTGATGTGAGCGAGTATCAGGGGGAGGACGTGACACTGTGGTTCATCCTGGTCATCAAACTCTAGCTCTATCTCTAACTCAAGTCTTGTCCACTAAACATCGTCGTATCACCATTACCTTAGCAGAACTAATACGTCGTAGGGTATCAGGGGGGACGTGACACTGTGGTTCATCCTGGTCACCAGACCCTAGCTCTATCTCTATGGACATATTGAGGGATGCTGGGGTGAGGCCTTGGATACACTGTATACCATTAGGATTGGTTAGCTGTGAGCCCGGTTTGCAAGCCCTCGCCAACAGGGGCTTACATGTTGGTATGGCACTGTACAGCAATAAGCGTTAACCTTTGTTGTACAATGTTCATGGTGGGTGCATGTGGGACGACAATAAACGTGACCTTTGGGCAGCTTCACACACTCGTATATAAAGGAGGGGTCAATAAGCGTGACCTTTGACCTCCAACCCTTTCTATAGCACATTGCAAACTTATTTATCAGACCAAAGATATGAATTGAATGCATGCATATATTTGTTGCATTGTTTTGTTTGCTCACTGAGCCATGATGTGTGCTCACCCTCTCGACGTCGAATATTTTTAGTTGATGATGCAGGTACCACAGTTGTAGATTATATAAATGACTCGGTGTATGTGCGCGTTGCTGCAATGGAGGCTGAAGACTTAGAGGATACGCATGACCCCTCATGCGAGTGCAACTCATGCGTGTTCTATTAGGATTTTATTTGAATTTATAAAAGACGTAATTGATATTTTATTTAGTTATGTCTCAGTTGATACAACAATAATTTGATATTTTAATTATGATTATTAAATTTAGAATGCTCAGTTCATTTACTATAAGACTTCCGCTATTGTGTATTTATTCTGATTATAGTTGTGGATGTGCGTGGTTTTATTTTAAATGCATACCGCCTATTAGAGATCCTGATTGAACCGTTGGTTTATAATGGTTCATCACACCATTCTGAATGGTGCAGAATTTGGGGTGTGACAATAAAGGCCACATCGCTCAATGCCCCCACCAATTGTCTCCCTGGTCTAGAGATCCTGAAAAACACAATAAGAAGGAAAGAAGGTTGCTGAATACTGAAGAGAATTAGTAAGTTGACTAATGGACATAAGGTTAAGAGGTAGTTTAGGGACATGAAGAACAGATGATAGAGTCAAGGATGGAGTGAGGGAAATTGTGCCTTGTCCCGTGGCTTGGGTAGCATCAGCAAGGAATACAGGCACAAAAGAAGCAGTTTCCATAAAAGAAGAAAAGATTTGAGACTTACCAGTCATGAGACATGAGGCACCAGAGTCAAGGATCCATGGAGTAGTAGTAGAAATTAATGCATTTGTACCTGTATGAGCTAGGGTGGCAGAGGCGGATGGAGAAGACTACAGCTCAAGCTGTTGAACCCGGCAAAGTAGTGCATCAAATTGAGCCAGAGGAACGATAGTGCTAGAAGTCAGGGCAGGTGGAGGTGCAGCTACTGGTGAGGACACATTGTCAATGGAGGTTGTTATTCCCAGGTTGACACTGAGAGGGGGGGTGAATCAGTGACCACTAAAATTCCTTTTCACTATTCTGATTATGACCTGATGCTATGCAAAGGCTGCCAGGAGCTGTTGATCAATTGTGCAATGCTGCCTTGAGCTAATTTCTTGAGACACTCTCACAGACAATCTGTCAAACACATTTCATGCACACACCAACCACACACCCACAGGTATCCATACTAGGGGCTTGGCCTACCAAGTGTGTACACCCAGACCTGCATCACACAGACTTCTAATGCACAATCACAAGCACATGCATGGAACACACAATATAATGTGGTTCATCAATCACATGTGATGGCTACTCCACGGGGCAATACCCTAACCAAGGTTTCGTATATACCCAATACACAACAGAAATGCTACGGTTGCACCTACAACCCCGATGCTACAACATCAACCGCATTCACACAGCTACAACTGTGTCCTAGGCATCAACCCCAACTCCAGTCAAGCACCCACTTGACAGGTTATACAATATGTATGTCAAATGATTACAAACCCTTCCCTTATAGCACTGATACAGTACATAGAGTTTGTGTGCGAGTTTACCTCCCGGTCTTGCTCACTACTGATGCAAGTATCACTGTCCAAGCATCTCGGCTTTGTCTTGGACTTCACAGCTTGTTCTTCACCAGAACAACTCCATAGGAAGCTCACCGCTGGTCCACTTACTCTTTTCAAGCTTCAGCGAAGCTTTCATGGCCTCACTCTGCCAGTAGGAGTCTCTCTCTCTCTTGGAGAAGCTTCAATGGTGGGTTTCCTTCAAAATCGCCATTAAAGGCCTTCAGCTCAAGCTCAAACCTCTCCCAAAGTCTTCTGCTCAGAAAATCCTTCAGTTTGATATATTATGGGCCTCAATCCGACATCGGACAGCCGAGATATCATCAAAATAAGTTCGGCCAGTGAGATTATTCCAAAAGGAATCTCCGGCCCTGATTCGGTGCGCCGCGATGCACACAATCGCCGCCCTTGCTGACGTACCGTACGCCACTGTCGTCTTCTGATTGGCGGAGAGGGAATCTATAGTTTTAGACCGCTGGATCGATCTCTTAATGGCGGGATCTCTTCTGGATCGTCAGATCGATCAGATCCCGTCAACGAAATTCGACATCTATACAATCCTTCAGATTGGAATCTTCGGCGCCGCTGTATCATGTGCGCACTACACTTTATCTTGGGCTCGGCTCCATGCGACGCGAATCACAGCATTAAGTTGCCTCCAGCCAATGGGAAGTGTCGCGATGGAATCTGAGCGTGATTTCTGTGCTACACCATAGCCCGCTTTTTTTAGGATCGCCGATTTGGAATCTTGCTGTCGTGGCTTGATCCGAGCCATCAATATCGAATTTTCTCCTTTTTGAAAGGACCAAAATGCCCTTAACAATTTAGGAAATGGCCTCTGTAACCGATGAGTATCACCTACAGAGAAGCCGATTCTAGTAGGGTCTGAGATTTTTCCTTCATTGCGGCATTTGGTCGAACAATTTGCGTACATGCCAACAGCCTTGAGTTGGCTTGCGGCGCGGGGCGGCGGGTCTTGCAAGCCTGCGAGCTTGCGGCATGGCACAGCGCGCATGGGCTTGCTGCTGTTCGTAGCTGTGCTGTGCGCATGGCTTGGCTGTTTGCACAGCTGTGCTATGCGCATGACCTGGTAGTGTGTGCGGCTATGCTGTGCGCATGGCCCTGCTGGCATGACTCCCTGCTGTGCATGCTGCTGGGCATGTTGGCATGGCCTGCTGGCCTGGTGCCTTGCGCATCTGCCATTGCTGGCCTGGCCACCTAAGGTGGGACCCACATTGTCCCCACCTATTCTCTCTCCTCTATTTTCTCTCTCTTCAGCAGGACTTTTTGATCAGCTGGGCTTCATTCTCTTTGGCTGCTTGACTGACAAGGAGTCCTACAGATACTCTCTCTCCTCCATATCATTAACTAACAGAGGGTCCTACAGATACTCTCTCTCCTCTATATCACTTTCTCTACTAAGGTTGCCAACAATGACAACACTTACTGCAATGCCTGGACATGGTTTCAACAATCTCCCCCTTTGGAATTGTTGGCAACAAACCTCCATTTCTCAATGTGACACAACCTTCTTGCCATCTTCTCCCCCTTTGACAACAAGTCCCAAAGGTTGAATGAGCTCCCCCTGAAGATCAACTCTCCCTACATAGCCTTACCTATAGGAGTGCCCACCGCATCTTTCCAATCCTATAGATGAAAGATGATGCTATGAAGCCAGTAACTCCCCCTACACATGTGCCATCTACAATGTGCTCAAAGTCACTACTCCTAGCTGAGTTCTGAGTTTCTCAAAAGAGTCTTTTGGAAGAGCCTTGGTGAAGATGTCTGCCACTTGATCTGCTGTAGGAACAAAATCCAATCTCACTTCCCCTTCAAGCACTTTCTCCTTCAAATAATGATATCTAATGTCAATGTGCTTGGTCCTTGAGTGTTGCACAGGATTCTTGGATAAGTTGATGGCACTCATGTTATCACATTTGATGACCACTGGTTCTTCACAGATAACACTGAAGTCTGACATCTATCTTTTCATCCAGATTACCTGAGTACATGTAGCTGCTGCTGCAATGTATTCTGCCTCTGCTGTAGATAAGGAGACAGACTCCTATTTCTTGCTGTGCCATGCTACTAAGCTCTCTCCCAAAAAGAATGCACCACCACTAGTGCTCTTTCTGTCATCAATGCTACCAGCCCAGTCTGCATTTGAAAAAGCTGTCAAGGTGAAGCTTCCAATCTTTGGATACCACAAACCATAGTCTGTTGTGACTTTCAGATATCTGAGTATTCTCTTTGCTGCCATCAGATGAGTCTCCTTTGGACAAGCCTAGAATCTGGCCATCAGGCACACTGCTTACAAAATATCAGGTCTTGAAGCTGTCAAGTACAATAAACTGCCAATCATTGACCTATACAATGTCTGATCAACTATTGGAGAATCATCTTCTGAACTCAGCTTGATATTCACAGTCATTGGTGTCACTGGTTTACAGTCCTCCATCACAAATTTCTTCAACATCTCCTTGGTATACTTCATTTGAGAGATGAAGATGTCATTTTCTCTTTGATGAATTTGCAGCCCCAGAAAGTAGGACATCTCTCCAAGCATAGACATCTCAAACTCTGTTCTCATCCTCTCAGCAAACTGCTTGCAAAGATTTTCACAGTGTCCCCCAAAGATGATGTCATCCACATAGACCACAACTACCAGTTGACTGCAGTCTTCTGTCATGACATATAAGTTGTTGTCCATAATTCCTCTTCGTAGTCCCAACTTATGCATATATGTATCAAGCCTTTCATACCAAGCTCTTGGAGCTTGCTTCAACCTGTATAGAGCCTTCTTCAACTTGCAGACCATATCTTCATCATTGCTGAGTTGGAACCCTTCAGGTTGCTCAGTGTACACTTCCTCTTCTAGATTACCATTCAGGAATGCAGATTTCACATCCATTTGATAAACCTTGAATCCTCTATGCACAGCTAATGCTAAGAACATTCTGATAGACTCCAGCCTTGCCACAGGTGAAAAAGTTTCATCAAAATCAATCCCTTCTACTTGAGCATATCCTTTGCATACAAGCCTGGCCTTGTTTCTCACAACCTAACCTTCTTCATTTAATTTGTCCCTGAAAACCCACTTTGTGCCAATCACATTCTTATCTGCTGGTCTAGGAACTAGCTCCCAAGTGTTGTTCCTTTCAATTTGGTCAAGCTCATCATTCATAGCTTTCAACCAAAATTCATCATTGCTAGCCTCATGTATAGTTTTAGGTTCTATCTCAGAAAATAATGAATAAGTGATAGCTTTCATCCTTCTGGTTTGTATGCCTGCATTTGGATCTCCTATCACTTGATGAGTAGGATGAATTTTCAACCATCTGTTGTCTTTTGGTCTGCCATCTCTCTGCACTTCAGTATGAATCTCTTGCACTTCAGATTCTTCTTCATCTTGTTGTCCTTTGTCAACTGATAGAGTGTCATCTTCATCAAGTTCTTCAAGAATGGACCCTCTTGGTTCAGCCCCCTTTTGGTTCCCTGTATTCTCATCAATCTTCAGATCTGAGCTCTCAACAATTCTTCCTAGTCTCTTATTATAGCACCTGTATGCCTTACTTTTGAAAGAGTACCCAAGGAATATGCCTTCATCAGCTCTGTCATCAAATTTGCCAAGATTTTCTTCCTTTCGCTTGATGTAGCACTTTGAACCAAAGACCCTGAGATACTTCACTGTAGCTTTCCTCCCAAACCACAATTCATAGGGTGTTTTGTTCTCATGAGGCCTTAGAAGAAATCTGTTAGTGATATGCACTGCAGTATAGATACCTTCTCTCTAGAAATGCTTTGCTGTGTTATTTTCTGCCATCATAGTTCTAGCCATTTCTTGCACTGTTCTATTCTTCCTTTCAACCACTCCATTTTGCTGAGGTGTTCTGGCTGCTAAGTGTTGAATTCTGATCCCACTTTCACTGCAGAAGTTTGAGAATTCACTCCATGTATGCCTTAATCAGACCTTAAACACTTAATTGTGTTTCCTGTCTCATTTTCAACTCTCTTCTTGAATACTTTAAACTTGTCAAGAGCCTCAGTTTTGTCCTTCAGAAACATCACCCAGGTCATTCTAGAAAACTCATCTATAAACAGGATGAAGTATCTCTCACCTCCTATGGCCTGTGTTCTCATAGGTCTACACAAGTCTGTGTGTATCAAGTCAAGTGGTTTACTTGAATGGTACTCCTTTGATTTATAAGTAGCACTTGCCTGCTTGCCCTTCTGACATGGACCACATACATGGCTCTCTGGAGTCTTTATGATGGGAAGATCTCTCACTGCTTGCTCCTTGCTAATTTTAGTCAGATTTTTGAAGTGAATGTGTCCCATTCTTCTATGCCATAACCAATTTTCATCTTCTTGAGTTATCATGCACTTGTTGATGGCATCTGTCAACACATACAGATTTCCAACTGTTCTTTCACCAGCAGCTACTGCCTTTCCTGTTCCAACCCTGTGGACAACAAAACCTTCATTGTTGAAAGTGATCTCATGTCCTTGATCACATATCTGACTCACACTGAGTAGATTATGTTTCAGCCCATTAACATACAAGACATTGTGGGACTTTATCTTCCCATTGTTAAAGTCCACTGAACCTCTTCCTTCAACTCTGGCACCTTCATTATTCCCAAACTTCACAGTTCCTCCTTCAGCAGCATCGAGGCTTGTGAATTTTTCTTTGTTGCCAGTCATGTGTGTTGAGCATCCACTGTTAAGAATCCATGGAGATTATTTTCCTTTGATTGCTTTAAGTGCTGCTTGCACCAACAAAGAATTGTTCCCTTTCGTCTGTGGTTTTTTCACCCATGTAGCCTTGTCTTTCACTGTAATTGGCTTCCTTGCATTTCTGACCATTTCATTTTCTTCATCTCTATGAACTGGTTTTCTTGAAGGATCTTCTCTTTTCTTCCTCTTAGCTTGCCTTTGAGATGGAAAGATTGTTTTGCAGTTTCTGGCTATATGTCCAAGTCTTTCACATCTATAGCATATTACTCCATCATCAGCAAGAGGAGCAAATCTATTTCTGTCAATGAACACTGAAGGTTGTTGTCTTCTACATTCTACCACTCGATGTCCATAGACATTGCAGCCATAACAGTATCCTTTGAATCTGATTCTCTGTACCTGCCTGTATCTCTGAAACTGACTTTGTTTTCTCTGACTGCCTTGCCTGACTGTCTTGAAGCTCTCTTCATTCTTCTTGCTTTTAGTAGCTCTCATGGCTGGTGGTTCCTTCTGCTTTTCCTTTACTAACACAATGGGATTACTTGTAAATCCCTTTTCTTTTATCTGCTCAGATAGCTGCTCAGTGTATCCAAGTCCAGACTTAATATGAGAGGATCTCTGGAAACTTAAAATATCATCAAGGATGTTGTCTTCGTCCTTGTCTTTATTTTCAGAACTGCTGCTTTCTTCATCTTCCTGTAACCTAACATTCTTATCTTTTGACTTCAGGATGGTTACATGAGGGACTTTTGTAGTAGCTTCAGTATAATTTTTTATTTTTGTAGACTTGACCAGATCTGCCATAAGTCTTACAATTACTTCCTCAAGCTTCTTACACTCAGAAGTCTTTTGTGTAAGATCATTGTCGAGCTCATCAGCAATTATTTTTGCTTTCCTGAGAGTCTCCATAATTTCACCATTTATCTCCTTTGCTTGGTTGAGTTGCTCATTCAAGTTTTTGTTCTTCTTTCTTTCTGACTTGAGCTCAGTAAGTGCAGAAAGCAACTCTGCTTCAAGATCTAGACTGTCATCATCTTCAATTCTTTTCTTGACACCATCACCTTTCCTTTTTGTTGTATCACTCCCTGTAGGAGTCTCTTCCAGTCTTGCCATAAAGAGAATATCATCATCATTTTCATCTTCAGACTCATCAGAGAGGTCATCATGCTTTAACAAATAACTTATCTTTCTTGGAATGAATTTCTTCTTTCCTTTCTTTTCTTGGCTTCCTTTAGACTCTTCTTTATCAAAGTCATACACTCTTCCCTTTTTCTGACACTTAGAGGCAAAGTGTCCTAAACCACCACAGTTGAAACATCTCATTGAAGACTTGTTTTTAAACTTCTCAGATCTCTTCTTGAGTTTGTTAGCCAGATAGGCTATAAGTTCATCATCAGAATCATCTGTGTTCTCCTCTGCATCAGCTTTTGAGCTTTCCACTAAGCGGCTTCCTTCTCGGCTGGTACTGGCTC
>CM053276.1:64559570-64588599 GCA_028583415.1 Protea cynaroides
TAAGGGTGTCAATACTGGGACCGAACCGGTAGCCCGGACTGAGTCGGACCGAACTAACCCGAACCCAGCCCAGACCGAAAACTTATTGGATGTGTTTCGGACACAAGCATGGAATCCTTATCGGGTTCGGTCCGGTCCGGTCTAGCCCGTTGGGCACCCCATTAAGCAACCCGATGAAAGCCCGATCTAATTGGCCCGGACCGAAAACCCGGTATGGACCGAACTAATTTAACCCTAAAAAATCCCAGTATATAAATCGCATTTTAGGGATTCTGAGATTCTCATTTCTCAGAGTCTTCTTCCGTTCTTCGTTTCTTTCTGCCTCTTCGACGTTTAGGGATTCTGAGATTCTCATTTCTCAGACTCTTCTTCGTTTCTTTCTGCCTCTTCGACGTCTTCGTCTTCACAGTTCACTTCACTCTTCAGTTCAGGGCGGCAGGGCCTCACTCCTCAGGCTTCAGCAGCGGCGGTGGGCCTCTTCCTTCTCTTCATTCAGCTGCGCCTCTCTGTCTCAGACTCTCAGCGACTCAGCCTCTCCGCCTCTCAGTCTCAGACTCTCAAGTCTCAGGTAAGATTTCAGACTCGATCACTCAATGCTTCTCCATTCCCAGTTCTCTACTCACTCTTACTTCCTCTCTCTCACTTTCACAATCTCTGATAAATCTCGGTTCTCTTCTCACTCTCACTCTCACAATCTGTCTTATTGTCCCTTTCTCGAGTCCCGACTCTCAAATCGCCCCTCATTGGTTCACTCCCTCTGATTTTCTAAACCAAATCTCTTAACCTCACTCCCTCTCCCGACTCTGCTCTCACTCTTTCTCAGCTTCTTTGCTCACTGACTCACTCTCACTCTCACTCTCACAGCGGCGGCATACATTCGTGGTTCCCCAGGACCCCAAGGTTGCAACAGCGACGGCGCACAACCCTGGTCCTCAGCCCTCAGGTAACTGTTCAATTTACAAAATGGAACACAGTCATGTTAATTTGTTAACAAGTATGACTACATGGAGTTACTGTTTTTCCATTCTAAGTTCTAACACATATAAATAAACATCACCCAATACAATATACCAAACACATTATGGATTGTATAATCACATTAAAATTCAAATTAACCCAAAATCTGGGTTCAGGGTATTACACTTTGACACTGGAATTTCCAAGTATTTTCTTCACGACCCGCATTATCTGTAGTTTAGATAAACATCAACTTAACCTGACTAGTGGAGGGCCAATCATTGCTAATGGAAGAAGTACAAGGGCAGCAAAACCATATGTGACACTCTAAAAACTCATAATCCCATAAGAATAGAAGAAGATAGGATAAATAAAATGGGCCCGATAGGCCCGATAAACCCGGACCATACCGAGCCAGCCCGAAATCAATTTGAAAAACCCAGACCGATAACAAATCGACACCGGACCAACCCGTTATTTAACGTGTCCAGCGCAGCCCACCCCAATCCGAACCCTTAATGGACATGCTTTGAGTTGGGGTTATAAAGCCCGACACCGTTTCAACCCAAACCAAAACCGGCCCGGACCGACCCGTTGACACCGTTAGCTTTATCATCTGAACTCAACCGATCTCACAGCAGTAGGCTTAGTCAAAATGGAAAAGGAATCAAAAGGATGGGGTTAGCAGTTTTGAAGTTTTGACCGATCGAGTTCTTCTGCTCATAATCGGTATCAATTCTCCCGTAGTTCTTTCCGCCCAAATCCATCAAAAGATGGTCAAAAATCGCTGCATTGGAATACTCAAGGTTGACAAGCGGAGATGCACTCTTTTCTCAAACCATTCTCCATTGTTTCTAGGAGCTTCCTCTCTGCTTTTTGTTTTTTTTTTTTTTTTTAAAGAAAAGAAACCCATTGAACTTGCTTTTTGTTTCCCAGTATTTTATTTCTCTTCCGTGCATTGAACGGGACAATCTTTTATACGTGTCTTTTATAACCCTGGTTTTCTAAATTTTATTCCTGACATATCAGATTTTATTACTTTTAAAATTCACCAAACACATTGACCCTGGACTCCAATGTCTCCCTCTATTCTACAAAATGAAACTCAGTTTCTTTTTTAGATTTTTTTGAACATCTTGGCAATCCAAGTATTGCGATGGATTGGTGGTTTGTACTTGACTTTTAGTTTGAACCTTGAGAACAAGGTTCCTCCGAAGCAGATGGTAATGTTACGACTGCTAGTCATGACGTGGCTATATACTATGCATGAAGAGTAAGCTAAAGGGAGTAGATAGTTATATTTGTTAGATAGTTAGTTACAAGAGATTCTGTATACTGTTAGTCTGTTAGGAAATTTAGTATAAATGTATAAAGAACATGTAAAGAAGCATTAATGAGAATTAATAGAATTTTCTCTTCTTTGTCTTGATTCTTAGGAGGCTGTCTATCCTCGAAATATACTATCTCTTTCTTAACCTTCCTTCTTCCTTAGTAATTCTGTTACACTGCCTTTCATGAAAACATTTCTTTTTGGGTAAAATACATAAACCTCCCTTGTACTTAGGCTAAAAGACATTAACTTCCCCGGTCATGTTTAACCAGACACAATCTTTCCCTCAATTTTGAAATTCATGACACTTAACTATAGTCTGTCAATGGGAGGATACTAATTGCTGATGTCACGTAGTTAAATTAATTATAATTACCATACTATCCTTATAGAAAACAACCATTTGTGCAATCACATTGGCTGCGAGGTTACTTCTAGTGTCTACACCTGCAGCGGCCACTTGTGGTTGCTATGGAGAGTTCTAAGATGACCAAAGAACAAAACCATAAATCTGAAAACAGAATTTCAGGGGGGTAATTGCGGCGACGATGGGAGCGATTGGAACAAGGAGGAAACAGCTTCCAAGTCCATGGAAGATGGTAATTGGAACAACAATGATGACGAGAAAGAAGCAGGTTTCGAGTCCTTATTGGAAGATGGTGATTGGAAAGAGGAGGAGAAGGAGGAGGAGGAAGCAAGTTCTGAGCCCTTGGAAGATGGTGATGAAGACAAAGGTGGTTCAGAGTCAGCAAAAGCACTCGACATTGAAGCCACCTGCAACAAAATCACTCACATTCTCAAAGGTTAGTTCATTCCCATCTTTTCCAATCCGTTTCTATTGTTATTTTTTCCTATGCTTTGCATCCAGCAGGTCCATTTTACCTTTTTTTTTTTTTTTTCCTTCAGGTATTTTTATGACCTCGTTAACTGAAGAAAAAGAGTCTTTCTGTTGAATGAATGTTTACGTCCAAGTTCTCGGCCGAAAAAGGGGTACAAAAAATACCTCAAACTTTCAGGGACTGATCGTTTTTGGTTGAACTAAAGTACTTCAGTTACCAATGATTGGTACACACATCGGAAAAGCAACAATCAACTGGAAAATATCGAAATGGATTTGGAGGTTATGAAAGAACCATACTTACAGATTTTTATTTTTAAAATTTCAATTACATAAAAAACAACCATCCGATTGCTTTGAAATTTTGAAGGAAAGTTCGTTTTTGGTTGGTCTTTCCTTTTCTGGTGCTTGATTGATGATACAAACAGGTATTGGCCTCACGTAATTTCTTGTTGGGGAAAAATAATCATGGATTCAAATCAGACCATGGATGAAGGATCTATGACAGCCCTTGAAGAATGGGACACGTGGCATGCATCTGAGGGACGAAGCATGAGAATAAGAGATGTTCGGAAGATGAGCTCGTGTTCAACCCCCTCATGGGTGATCAGACTATGATTGGATAGATTGATGGAGGTAGCTGGGCATTTAATGATCTGTCATTAATGTTCATAAATACCAACAACAACCATAAATGCTAAGTAGACGGATTTGACTGGCCAGGTCACCATATCGTGGACCGAATCAGCAAAAAGCAAGATTGACACTGGGTAAAAGTGCAAGGGCAGATACAGTTGTCAGAAGATATTGGGGACATGGACTAAAAGAGGGTCAAAGAAGGTCGAGAGGGGTCGTAAGCAGCTAACAAGACATCCTAGCGCTGTCTTAAGGGGTCGTAATCCCTCCAACCTATTGTTCTCTAGGCGGTAGGTGATTGTGATGGTGGTAGGTGGGGAGGAACTTATTGGGAAGGCCCCCAATTAGACATATAAGTAGTGAATGAATATTAACTGCAAGGGATCCGGATCCAGAATTTTCCATCACAAAGGGAGAACATCTCATTCAGGTATTATTTCAACACGGCCTTCTGAGGACTTCTTCTCCAATTTTACCCTAAGTTCTATCTCACCGAAAAAGAGGGGAAGATTACTGAAGCTCCCGTATCTCAGGGAACCCCATCTTTAAGGAGCTCTAGTGTTTCACTAAGAGTTCCATTCTACTTGTCTTCAGAATTCCCTAACTTTGGCATTGGAGTGGTCCCGAGGTATATCCCACCCACTTTCCTGTTGTGTTTGTGTTTCAGCTACGTGGCTCGATTTGGGAGGCTGAATGGAATCCATCGACAATAGATTGGCGCCTACCGTGGGGCCCTGACATACTTTGCCTTCTAAATTTCCCTTCTTTTTCTCTGAGACTACTAAAAAGAACCCAAAAAAAAAAAAAAACCTTTGACCTCCACCCCTTTTTTCTCCCTTTCCATCTTTCGTCCTTCTAAGTTGATCGATATCCAACACCCATCCTTTACCATGGCACCAGCTGGAAGAGTGGAAAATTTTGATAACCTTCAGGAAACCCAGGCCCGTCGCATAGAGGCGAATATACGCCAAGAGCGCATGGACATTCCCATAGGTCTAAACCCACAAGACATCCCACCAGAGGATCCCTCCGCAGAAGGATCCAACGGTCCCCACCCTAACCCCTCTTAGTATGTCACCAGAGCACAGTAAGATTGGCTGGCACAGCAGTTGGCTGCCCTGACAGACTTTTTACAACAACGACCCGCAGTTGCGCCCGCTGCCTCTATCCCCCCTTTCAGTATGTTCCAGAGTACGACCCTATCAAAATCATAGAGAGCAGCCATGAGTCCCCGGTAGAATCAAGAAGATCATTTATCTTGAGCAGATTGGGGTCGAGACATGGGGGTAGAAGGGCCCAAGGCAGAATGTACACAGAGCAGGACGTGGCTCAAGAGGCTCAGAGGAGGGTTGATGAAGTCAGACATGCGAGGGAAGACGCCCAGGAGAGAGTCGATGCAGGAAGACAAGCCCGAGAGGACAACCAAGTAAGGGTTGAAGAAGCCAGGTGAGTCCAAGAAGAAGCCCAAGCTAGGGTTGATGCGGCATTAGAGGAGAGAGCAACAGCTATCCCGTCGGTCGCTGTAGTTCCACCAGTCGTACTAGTAATAACCACTCCCTCAACAGGAAGCATACCAGCTAGTGATGAAAATACAGTCAGGCTCGAGCGCCTAGTGAAAGATCTGATGGACAGGGTACATCATGTTGAGTAGGGGGTCGATGCTGATGGCCCCCAGGACTATGCCACGGAGACAGCTTTGACAGATGAGGTCATGAACCATCCTATTCCTATCAACTTTTTCCTCCCCAATATAGGGTGGTATGATGGTAAGACAGACCCCGAGAAGTACCTGGATAATTTCAAGGTTGGAATGGTCATTTACAGCCACCATGACACCTTATGTTGCAGAGCTTTTCCGTCTACCTTGAGGGAGGCTGGAAGGACATGGTTCAACAATCTACCCCCAAAATCTATGGTGATCTTCAAGGAGCTCAGTAGTTTGCTCCTCTTCCATTTCCAGGGGAGCCGAACCTAGAAGAAAAACTTATCTCATTTGATGGCGATCAAATAAGGCGAGAAGGAGCCTCTCCGACCGTTTATCACCCGGTTTCTTGGAGTGGCAGAAGAAATCAAGGACCTGTAGCTACATGTGGTCGTGTCAACCTAGTCAAAAGCCTGTCTGGACCCCCAGTTGGTGTTTTCTCTCAACGAGAAGCTTCCAAGAACGCATGCCAAAATCTTGAGTCCATGCGACCAATATGCATCAAGAGCAGAAGTCGTGGTAGAGTTACCCAGATGAATGAATCCATCTCTAACAGCTGGAGAAAGAAAGAAGAGTGATGCTTTAGAAAAAAACTTCTAAAGAAGGAGAAGCAAGCAAGAAAACAAAAGTGACCAAGAAATTGTACCCGGCCCGCCTTGCACTAGAGTACACCCCTCTCAATCATACCATGGTTGAGATTATAAATATTAAGTGAGGCGACACCTTACTGGTCCCTCCCCCCAAGATGATATCCAAGCCCGAGGAGCACAACCGTCGGCTATACTGTGGGCATCACCAGGATCACGGCCACGACACAAACTCATGCAGGCATCTGAAGGGCTTAGTCAAAGATTTGATCCAGGATGGACGATGGACTGAGTTCCTAGGACCCAAATCGGTGCCACCTCTGCCCCCTGCACCAGTAGCGGTACTTCTACCTCCTCCTCCTATGGTAGCACCTGCAAGAAACGACAGAATAGAGAATCGACCTCTTCCACCACCAAGATCACCCCCACGAGGATTTATGGGCCAAGTTGACCTACACCCATGGGGGCCTCAAGAAATGATGAAAGAGCAAACCGCCAGAGGAGTTCCAATAGTTTGAAAAGAGACTCCTCCTCGGAGGCTATTAGGCAAGGCGGGACCTAAGCAAGACCTGGGCTTAAGTAACAATGAGTATGTGACCCTAAGCAACCCGGAGTGTATGACCATGACCGTTTGGCTGGAGCACATGCGACGGTAGGTACTTCTGATCGTGGTCTAGCCGGTAGAGGAGGAGGAGTCCACTAAAGAAAATAAAGTTAGAGAAGGAAAGGAAGACATTGGGGGATCGTCCTTCAAGAAAGTCAGGTATGAGGGGTATATTTACTTTGGTGATGACGACCTTATTGATGTAGTTACCCATCATGAAGATCCTCTCGTTATCAAAATGGCCATTAGAGAAGAATGGGAGGTGAGTCACATATTGGTCGATACGGGAAGTGCTTGTGAGATCCTATACTACGACACATACTGGAGGCTAGGCTACAAGGATGAGCAGTTGAGACCCATTAGATATTCTCTTCTGGGATTTAATGGAGAAGGTGTGCAAGTGAAGGGAGCTATCTAAGTCGATACTCGCCTGGGGACCTACCCGGCACGAGTAAGTCTCAACGAAATACATGGTGGTAGATACCCGATCGAGCCATAACGGTATCATCTTCATCTGGTCTCAATAATCTGTGGGCCTGCCTCTCAACCTACTACCTGCTCATGAAGTTCCCAACTGAGTGGGGGATCGAATACTGCAAGGCTAACTAGTCAGTGTCTAAGAGGTGTCATGCAGCCATCCTGACTGCACTCGATGAGGATCAGCCCATGTAGGTGATCCAACTAGAGAAATATCGCAATGACTTCCCAGTGGAGTGGACTACTCCGGTTAAAGATCTCATCCCTGTGCCATTTAATGACGACCATCCAGAGAAGACCTTCCTTATCGGCTTAGCCCTCCTAGAAGGATAGAGACAAGAACTTATTGAGTTTCTGACGGCGAATGTTGATGTATTAGTTTGAACTCCAGAGGATATGCCTAGGATCCCTCGATCGACCATGGAACACCACTTAAAGATAGATCCCCATCAACGCCCTATCTGACAGAAGAAAAGAGCCGTTTTGGCGAAAAAGCGAGTAATAATCGATCGTGAGGTCGATAAGTTGTTAAAAATTAGATTTATCTGGGAAGTATACTATCCATATTGGTTGGCCAATGTTGTACTAGTGCCTAAGTTTGATGACCGCTGACGTGTTTGTACTGATTTTACAGATCTCAATAAAACATGTCCCAAAGATTCCTACCCCCTGCCTCAAATAGATCAGCTCATAGACGCTACTACCAAGCACGAGTCGCTATCCTTTCTGGATGCATATTCTGGGTATAATCAAATCAAGATGGCCAAAGAAGATGAAGAGAACACTGCTTTCATCACTAGTAAGGGCACCTAGTACTACACTGTGATGCCTTTGGGCTAAAAAAATACGGGGGCAGCGTATCAGAGGCTCGTCAACAAAATATTTTAAAAACAAATTAGTCGGACCATGGAGGTGTATGTAGATGATTCCTGGTCAGGATAGCTAAAGCACGTGATCATCTGAAAGACCTCAAGGAAGTCTTCGAAGTAGTACAAAGGAATTCTATGTGTCTCAACCCCTTGAAATGTGCCTTTGGTGTATAGTCCGGCAAGTTCCTAGGGTTTATGGTGTCACAGAGAGGGATCGAGGCCAACCCAGCAAAGATCGAGGTGATTCAAAGTATGAAGTCCCCAACTACATCGAAGTAAGTACAAGTACTTACAGGATGGATTGCTGCCCTAGGAAGATTCATGTCCAGGTCTACTGATCGATGTCTCCCATTCTTCAAGACTCTTAAGGGATCTAAAACCTTCGAATAGACAGTAGAATTTGAGGAAGCATTTCGAATCCTTAAGAGGTACCTGTCTTCCCCTCCTTTGTTGGTAAAGCCAGAGACGGGGGACAATCTGTTACTTTATCTAGCGGTGTCCCCATATAAGGTCAGTGGGGTATTAAGGAGATCGACAAGATGCAACATCATATCTACTACATCAGCAAGGTGTTAATAGAGATAGAAATCAGGTGTCAATCAATTGAGAAATTAACCCTCGCTGTAGTCATTTCTACCCATAAATTACGGCCATACTTTCAGTCGCACTTCATCACCGTACTAACGGACCGACCCTTAAGTAAGTTCCTCTCCAGGGCAGATGTGTCAGGACAAATGGTCAATTGGGCTGTCAAGTTAAGGGAATTTGACCTCAAGTTTCAACTACGGACCACCATCAAAGCACAAGCCTTGGTGGATTTCCTAATAGAGAGCACCCTCTCGGGTGGAGAAGAAGAGGGGTCGAATGTTGAACGCGCACTTGAAAAAGCAAAAGTCAAGGTTTTTCTCAACCCTAAAGAACCTTCTTGGGTTATGTACATAGATGGAGCTTCCAACAAGGAAGATGCTGGAGCAGGGATTCTCCTCATTAGTCTCGAGGGGTTCAAGGTAATGACATCAGTACTATTTGGCTTCTCCACCACCAATAATGTTGCAGAATACGAGGCCCTGGTTGCTGGGCTTAAGCTAGTTAGAAAACTAGGGGTAAAACACTTGTTGGTTCATGGAGATTCTCAAGTGGTCGTACAACAAGTCACGGTGGTCTATGAAGCCCAACAAGAACATCTCGCCAAATACTTGGCCCTTGTGAAGCAGTTAATTGAACCCATGGCGAAGTTCGAGATGGTCAGCATAACCAGTAATTAGAACATAGAAGTCGATGCACTCTCCCACCTGGGGTCGAGCGATCGAAGCAGTTTTGATGTACTAGTGTATGTGGAACATTTGTCCCAACAAAGCACCGACCCAGCGACTGAAGTTATGATCGTAGACATCGAGCCCTGTTGGATGGATCCCTTACTCACTTATTTAAGGAAAAATATACTTTCAGAAGACAAGAAGGAAGCTCGACGCATTCAGGCCTAGGTGGGGTCGTATGTCATTCATGACGAGGTACTCTACAAGAAATCTCACACTTTTTCCTTACTTCGTTGCGTCCCCCCTTCGAAAGCTGAATACATCATGGCAGAAGTACATGAGAAAATCTGTGGAGCCCACAAATGCAGATGCACCATGTGTTTCAAGATTATTCAAATGGGTTACCACTGGCCCCATATGATGAAGGACTGTGAAAGATACTCCAAGACCTACGAGCCATACCAAAAGCATGCTATCATATCTCATCGCTCGTGTTCCCAACTACAGCCCATCTCGTCGTCCATCCCCTTCGGAGTATGGGGGATGGATATTCTGGGATCATTCCCACAAGCAAAAAGACAACTTCAATACATTCTAGTAGCAATTAATTACTTCACCAAATGGATCGAAGTAAAGGCAATGACGAAGGTTACTGCACCTAAAGCGAGGGAGTTCTTTAGACTTGATGTGCTCTACACGTATGGGATCCCGCAAGTACTGATTATAGACAATGGTCCACAGTTCTCAAGTCGAGTCATTCGTAAATTCTGCCATGACCATCGCATTGGTCATAGATTTACGTCAGTGGCGCATCCGGAGAGTAATGGGCAGATAGAAATTACCAACTGCACCCTGTTACATGGTTTAGCATGACGAGTGCAAGAGAAGAAGAAGTTATGGGCACAGGAGTTGCCCAGTGTTGTAAGACCCGTACCTTACTAACCCGGTCTTACCACCTTTATTAGGTCTTCCTATCATGGTCGGACCAAGCTGACCAAGTGCGTGAAGAAACCACAAGGCTAGATATGTAATTCGAACTAACAATCATTTAATTGAGACATGTGGTTGCATACTTAAATAGGTGTGGTCGACCACACCTCAAAATATTGAGACCACTCGAATCTGAGACTTGTGGTTGCAGTTTTGAGACATGTGGTCGATGGATTCTACGACCCCACGTGTGACCACACGATGGTATAACTGACTCCGAAATTAGGAAACCTTTCTAATCTGAGGGGGGTTCTTTCCTAATCAAAGTGGGACTTTATATAGATGTTTTCCTCTATATAAAGGATGTCTCTTAGTCTTTTCCACTATTTTAGAACCCAAATTGAAAGAAAAAGAAAGAGAGGAGTAAGAAGAGAAGGAGAATTGAAGAGGAAGATTAGGAGAAGGAATTACAGAGAAAGCTCTGATTCTCCAGCAAATTTAAGGTATGGAATCATCCCCTACACTAATTAAATGTCTATAATAGGTTATGGAGGAGATATTGAGTCAAAGTAAGATCTCAATCCTAAGACCATGAACAAAACTCTAAGGAGATCCAAGAAGAAAGGATTAAAGTGAAGGACTATGTAAAAGTGTGAATGTTAAGCCATCGAACAATCATAGGAAGGATCATAATGTTAGCCATGGAATCAAGTTATGAAAGGATGTGGCTGAGAGTAAAAGTCAACCAAAAACTCGTGTGGTCGTAGTTTAATCTACCACAAAAGGCACATATGTTCGACCACATGCCCTCGGGAAGTTTCCAAGGAGGGTGTGGTCGCATGTGTGTCCACACGTATCCACCCCACACCCTATGGTCGCAGAAACTGAGACCACAGGTGCAGTCACACCTGCGACCACTCAACTTCTGGAGGTCTGTTTGATTCCAGGTTGGACCATTGACTACTGTAATTTGATGAGCTTGAACCCTAACTTAGAACTAATAAATTTCTTAGGTTTCCAAGAGGTTCAAGAGTGAGTTAAGAAGCTTGGAGAAGATTGAACGTTTCTAGCAGGTGAGGAAACAGAACCTAAACTAACTGGCTAATAATAAACTATTTACTTTTATTGAGTCCAATGCCATGATTGATTCTATGCTTGTATGCTTGTAATGTGCATTTCACATATCATCCAATATTCTTGTTATTACTACTAATACATATTTATTTTTATCTATTTGTAATATGATGATGATGATGCTAGGAATAGGCATGTGATTGTGTGTGTATGGTTAGTGTACTTAATGCAAGTAGAGCATCAGGGGAGGACATGACATTGTGATTCATCCTGGTCACCAGACTCTAGCTCTATCTCTACTTAAATCTTGTTCACTGACATCGTCGTATCACCATTACCTTAGCAGAACTATTATGTCATAGGGCATCAGGGTAGGTGGTCTCGGACCGTACAGTTTTTTACTCTGCCGGGGGGCTTTAGCTCCATATCTATAGATTTATTGAGGGATGTTAGGGTAAGGCTTTGGATACCCTGGATGACATTTATGATTGGTTAGTTGCGAGCCCAGTTTGTAAGCCCTAGCCAATAGGGGCTTATGTGTTGGTATGGGTAGGGCATTAGAGGAAGTGTTGGTAGTGTTTGATCCGGACACTTTACCTATATCTCTATTCCATGGTGGGCGCATGTAAGACGACAATGGTGTTTGATTCTTTGGGTGGATTCACACACTCGTGTATAGAGGTGCGGTGGCCACCAATCCTTTCTATAGCATATTGTAAACTTAAAAATCAGACTAAAGATATGAATTGAATGCATGCATATGTTTGTTGCATTGTTTTGTTTGCTCACTGAGCCATAATGTGTGCTCACCCCTTTTGACGTCGAATATTTTTAGTTATTGATGCAGGTCCTACCGTTGAAGATTACATAAACACGCCGACGTATGGACACGTAGTGGCGATAGACGTGGAAGCTATGGAAGAGGAGCATGATCCGTCGTGCGAGTGCAATTCATGAGTTTTCGATTAGTATAGTTATTTGGTTATCGAAACATGTAATTGATTAATTTATTTTATTTTATGTTTTGAGTTACTTTGGAGATAAAGACCTTCGATATTATTTATTTACTCTGATTATGCTTGTGGAATGTATCTGGTTTAATCGGATGGGCATGGCCTATACGAGATCCTGATTGAACCATTGGTTTTCTTGACGGTTCATCACACCACTGGTTAGACCAGATTTGGGGTGTGAAAAGTGTCGTATGGTCGTGTCGAACTATAAAAAGAACTGCCACAGGAGCCACTCCTTTTAAGCATGCTTACGGGTCAGAAGCCTTTATCCCGATCGAAGTGGTGGAAAAAAGCTATCGAATGTTGAATTTTAATGAGGATATCAACCAAGACATTTTACTTATGGACCTGGACCTTCTGGAAGATGTTTATGAGACCGCTTGACTACACATAGCAGCGTACCAACAAAAAACTGTTAAGTATTACAATTCTAGGGTCAAGGAGAATCTATTTCAAGTGGGAGACTTGGTTCCACGTTCCACGGCTGTAAACGCACCCACTCGTCAAGACAAGTTGACCCCAAATTGGGAGGGGCCGTACCGGGTCGCAAAAGCTACTAGACTGGGGTCGTATCACCTGGAGACGATGGGTGGGTCGGCCATACCATGCACGTGGCATTCCAAGAACCTCTGAAGATACTATGTGTAAGGCTTATCTTTTAATTAATAAGAGACTCTTTTACACTTTGTTGTCTCTATTCGAATGAGCAAATAGTCTTAAAAAAAGAAAAGGCCTAAGGGTCTCGAAAAGAAAAGGCCTAAGGGTCTCGAAAAGAAAGGGCCTAAGGGTCTCGAAAAAAAGAGGCCTAAGGGTCTCGAAATGAAAGGGCCTAAGGGTTTCGAAAAGCAAAGACCTAAGGGTTTCGAAAAGCAAAGGCCTAAGGGTCTTGAAAAGAAAGGGCCTATGGGTCTCAAAAAAATAAAAAGGGTGTATGGGTCTGGGAAATCAATAAGTCGATTGCCTCAGTTAGAGACTAAACCCATCGACTCGGGGGGTAGTCTTTGACCTTAGTTCAAATAGCTCGAGCCCTCCGATTTTGTCTCATAGTAAGCAAAAAGTAGAGTAAGCAGATACAAAAGAATAAGTACAAAAGAGTTAGCAAAATGTAAAGGAGAAAAAAAGTGCACAATAGCAGATACAAAAAATTTATTGTTATAAAAAAAATGCCCAAAGGGCCTACAAAAAAAAAAAGTTCCCAAGGGGCTTAAAAAAAAAAAAAAAAAAAAAAAAAAGAAGAAGAAGAAAGAAAAAAGACAAGTTCTGTGATCAGTCTGTGGTGGTTAGTTTTGACCCTTGGGAGATTCATTCTATCAGAGGCGCATCTGTTGGAGGTGTTTCTGAGGACGTCGTGCTGGGGGTTTCTTCTGAAGGGACGGAGGAGGGATCTTCGGAAGCCGTTCCTGGAGTTTCTTACGATGGAATAACAAATAAAGGAGTGACCTCTTGAGGAGAAGGTACCACCACCAATTCAGTACTAGAAGCTGCTGGAGGAGGGAGATTCGAAGGCTGACCAATCTTACCCCGAATCACCTTGTTCATAAGGGGGATGTAGGAAAAATCAAAGGATGGGAGATGAGCAGACAATCGCGAGTGGACCATGAAGAGGGCTTCCCTGACTGCTCGAGCTCTTTCTTTCCTGAGAAGACCCTCCATATCATTAGACTCCATTAAGATTCTAAGGGTCTTCTCCTTATCTTGAGCTAAAGCTGTGTGGGCTTGCGACAGATCTTGGGTTAGGTGAGCGGTGGTCACCTGATCCTGGACCAATTCTTCAGTCAGACGAGTCATGGAAGATTGCAGGTCGACACCCTGATCCTTCATGGTGGCTATCTCCTCTTTGAGGGCTTTTTCTCTGGTCAAGGAGTGAGTCAACTCAGCCTATAACCTATCATTCTTCACCAACAGGTTTGCCTTCTTTCCTATCAGTGTGTCACGGGCCTCTTGGAGATCCTTAACCTCTTGCTCTAACTGATTGTTGAGGGCGGTGGTTGCCCCAAGCTGATCCGCCATGACCTCATTGGATAGTCGCACATCTGCCAATTGTTTCTGGGCAGCCTCGAAGACCTTTGCGGGAGTGGTAAAATGCTCATCAAGCCTCTTATACTTGGTCTTTTCGTCGAAAAGCCACCTCTAGTTCAAGTCCAAAGATGCTTTGGTGGATCGCCATTTTATATCAGCATCATTAGCTCGATCCTTTGCCTCCTTAGCGTAGGCTTCAGCGCCATCCCTCTCCTGTTCAACCAATTCCATTTCTGAGGATAGGTTATCTCTCTCCTCGATCCAATGTTCCTCAGCTTTGGTCCGAGCCAAAATGGCAGCATATCCTTCAAGAATGGCCTGGTCACGCTCTACCAGGGCGGTTGAAAGAAGCTCGTTACTCTATTGAGCCAAGGCTTGCACTTCCTTAAGCTTGCGGGCAGGCTTTACTAACATCTTACGGTAGTAATTCGTTCCGCACATCAACTACGAAATAAGCCAGAAGCAGATATCAGATATGTATAAGTCGAAAAAAGAAGAAAGAAAAAAGAAAACATAGCAAGAACAGAAGAATAACTCACCTGGTACAAGGCCGCGCATTGGCCTTAATCGATGTTCTCAAGCTTGGCATGCCTGAGGAAGTCTACATCTGCGGATAGGCAGGCGTGGTGAACTATTTCCTGGGCCACAGATGGGTTCAATAAGCCATTGTCTGTGGTAAGGACCTTCTAAGGGGGAGTAAATAGTGCTATGGAGCTCAAACCGGCGAGAGAGGGAGTTAAACTTTGGCTCGAGGCTGCTATGGAGCTCACACTTGGGGTCGAAGTAGGGTAGCGAGTAAACACTGGAGACATCAGAGCCAGACCCTTGGTAAGGAACAAGACCCCAAACCTAAATAACTAATTAACAGTAAACCTCTGTGAATACTTTATGTTTATCTGATTGCTTGATGTTTGTGCATCTCACATGCCAAGTAGTTGTTCCTTATTTATTATATATTCATGCATTTCATATGCTAAGGCTGTTGGATGCTAGGCATGTGTATGTTTTAGTTAGTGTGTGGAATGTGAAGGGGATGTGTCCTGGATATATCCACAGCTAACACTTTTCTCGTATCGCCTTTTACCTTAGCAAAATCAGTGCGAATAGGGTATCAGGGGGTGGACGTGGCATTGTGGTTCTTCCTGCCCACCAGACTCGAGCCCTATCTCTATGTCGTAGGGAGTAATGCTGGGGTAGGGTCATATAGCCTTTATCTTAGCAGACTTGGTGCGAATAGGGTATCAGGGGGAGGACGTCGGATTGTGGTTCTTCCTGCCCACCAGACTCGAGCCCTATCTCTATGTCACAGGGAGCCGTGCTAGGGTAGGGCCATTGATACTCTATTGACATATAGGACTGGTTAGAAACGGAACCCACTTGCAAGCCCTTGCCAATAGGGGTTTACATATTGGTACGGTATGGGGTATCAGGGGGAGGATGTGGGATTGTGGTTCTTCCTGCCTGCCAGACTCGAGCCCTATCTCCATACCGGAGTGAGTGATGTAGGGCAACAACAGTAGTGTGGTAGGTGCCTGACTGTTGGGTGTGCTCACACTATCGTGCATGGAGGTGCGGTGGCCGCCAAACCTTACCATAGAATATTTGCAAGTTATACCTGGCCCAAATTGTAATGTTATCTCATGCATATTGTACTGTTGCATTGGTCTTATACATACTGAGCTATGTTGTGAGCTCACCTGGATATATATATATATATATATATATATATATATATATTCTTTTCAGATTTGGATGCAGGGTACACCATTGATGACTTCGTAACTGCTCCAGCATACGGTACTGTTGCTGCCATTGATACCCAGGCAGTGGAGGACGAGCATGATGCGTCATGCGAGTGCTCGTTCTATGTCTTCTCCCAGTGACTTGGTTATTTTCTGTTAAAGCATTGTAATAATTATATTTAAATTTTAATGGACGATGAAATAAGTTGAATATTTATTTTAAATACAACATAGTACTCAGTTCATTTAATTATATTCCGCTGCTATGTATTTAATCTCTGATTATGTTAGACTGCTTGGGAATGATTGGTTGACACGGTCTATTGAGATCCTGGTGTGAACCGTGGTTTAGAGCCGGATCACTCACACTTCTGGTTTATCCGAAATTGGGGTGTGACAACTTGGTATCAGAGCCCTAGGCTCTGTCCAGCTAATCATTTTGCATCTAACTGTGTTCAATGAGCTGAGTTAGGAAAATTAAAAACTTTAATAAGAACACACCATAAGCTTGTTTGATGCCTGAGACTTAAGAAAGATGCATAATATACTAATAATGGAAGAACAATTATAAACACTGAAGAATTTGAAGGAAACAAATTAATCATTTCATAAAAATTTTCTTTAAGTACAAGTGAACAACAGAGTACAGTCCACAAGTCGGACAGTTACTCTAGTTACAAAACAAAATACATGAAATATATATATATATATATATATATATATATATATATATATATATATATATATATATATATATATATAATAAAAATAAAAACTACATCTGCCTAAGGTGGTGTAGCAGGCCTGGATGGTACCGGGTCTGTAATATCATAGTTCTGCTCGTACACCTCTCTGAGCCAATGAACCTGGTCCTGTGTGACCCATAGGCTACGAGCTAAATGCCCCAACTCCTGACCCATCTCACGCTGAGAATCCATGAGTCCTCTCTGGGTATTTAGGATGTCCCTCTAGGTATCAAGGATAACTCTCTGGGTATCTTTGATCTCCGTGAGCATGCTCATTACAGGGTCCGAAGGGGGATGGGATGGTCCAGCAACTGTAGAAGGCCTTGATGGCCTAGCAACTGGAGAAGGCCTAGATGGTCCAGCAACTGGAGAAGGCCTAGAAGGTCCTGCAATTGGAGAATACTGGGGTGCAGGTGCTGGGATGTCCTCCATGTGTGCTTCCCCATCATCTCCCATCTCGGCTGCCTCTGTTGCTGCTGCAGCTGCTGCTACAGCAAGGGCCGCATGGTTCCTAGGTAGGAGAGGACGAGCCTGTAACTCCTCGTCACTGAGCTCTAGATCGTCCATCTGCATCTTATAGATGGCCTCGGCATCTATATCAGAACTCATGGTGATCTCTACAGCCACCTCACCCTGCATATCCACACCCAGATGCTGTAGCAAAGCTGTGATCAACCTACCATATGGGAGATTGCCCGACACATCAGGCATGGCTGCAAAGATCATAATCCGCATAATCAAATAAGGTAAGCAAACCCATTGCCAAGTATCCACACAGTAGGTGAGGTACTGAGTCAACTGGGATAACTCTCCATAGTGTCCACTCTGGGGAACAATGTTATGCTGAATGATCCAACAAAAAAGGCGAGGCTGAGGACGTAGGTTGGAAGCCAACATGACTCTACCAGGTAATAAGATCTGCGTGGCTATAGCTACCTGCAAGTCCTCAGTGAGATATCCTTTGGCTCTGGGCGGACAATGAATGAGTTCCCCATCGTTTGGAATCTCCAGAAGAGCCGCCAGTTCGGCTACATTAAATGAAATCATCACCCCTTCCACATAACTGGTGATGCGAAGATCTCTGGCATGATCCCAATCCTCTAAGTCACCTTCCACCTCCAGGTTGGTGAAGAATAATTTTACCAAGTTGGGACGAGTATTCTCCCTATACTGGATAAGGGGTAACCAACCTACTATCCCAAAAGTAGACTCCACATCAAAGCGGTGAAGATGCTCCAAGTTAACAAAACGGTCTGCTTCGATACGCTTGGCCCGAAACCATGCAAGGCGTGAAGCGGCCGCCTCTGACCGAAAGTACCTCTCATCGTATAAGACTGGAGGGGGATGTGGCCTATGCATACCAGGTATATACGATCGTTTCCCCGCTCCACGACGTCCAGACATAATGTATCTGTTAAACAAAGAACCTGAATCAGTTAGAGACAAATTCAGATAACGATAGAAAATGGTGAAAAATCCTAACAACATACCTAATATGAATGGAATGATTTATGGTGATGATACAATGCTAACATAGGTCAAACAATGTCATCAAAACAGAAAAAAAAAAATGGAGGCATATTAACAGATTTATCAAAAATCTCGAAAAAAACCTAGAAACCTAGGTTAAAAGTCAAAATTTTGAGATTATCTTTAAACCAATCGATAAAACTTTGAATTGGTTGAGGGGTTTTACACATTTAAACCCCTAAAACCTTTCTCAAGCGAAGAAAGAAGTTTTCTATGGCTAAAAACTTTCAAATCAAGAAAAACCTAGATTTTGGTATAAAAGACGATGAAAATTTTTTTCAAAAGAGAGAAGAGAAGGATGAGCTTACCTGAAAGACGAGATTGGTACCCTAGGATGAAGTAGAAATAATCTTAGGAGCACCGGATGCACTGTAGAGACTCGGAGACCAGAGAAAAATCGCCACCGGAGTAAACTCAAAAGAGAAAAGTGAGAAATAAAACCAAAAATCACGATTTTAAGAGGTTTTTAGAGATACCGGTCCCACATCTGGGCTGGATAGTCCGACCGGTGCCCCCCTGCGGTATGGTGCCACCGGTACCTACCGCAGGGTATACCGATTGCACATATTTATGGGCTATGCGACCGGTACCCCCCCTGCGTTATGGTGCGACCGGTACCTACCGCAGGGTATACCGGTTGCACATAATAATGGACTGTGCAACCGGTACTGCCTGTGGTATGGCTAGACCGGTATGAATGGTCAGCTATACCGGTCTCACTCAGGAGAGACTGGTACTGCCGCTGGAACCCTACGGAGATGGGGAGTACAAAACCATCCTGAGAATTTGTCTGAACTTGATCCTAGACCTCACGCCTGCATGATAAGACATTGTACATGTGGAAATTTCGACAGATAACTGAAAATTTTGCTTATGATATTTCCCTGTTGATGAATACTTATGCTGCATATGTTGAGACCAAATATTGTTGGAATAATTTTCTAAGTTGTTCTTTGTGTTTCAATGTATTCAGATATCGTACAGGGAAATTTAAATTGCTTCAATGGTGGGAGGAAATGGACGTAGAGTTCATCGCAGGCGCCGTCACTCAAGGGAGCCTACCATGGATAGAAGTCCAGGAACAGAAAACTCAGAAGAAAATGTAGAGAGGGTGAGAGGGGAAGAACTCAACCCCCTAAATGACACTGAGGATCTGATGAAGGCAAATGAAGAATGTCCGTCACAGGGACAACCTTCTACTAGCTCCGAAACAATGATGGCGAATTTGGTCACTAATATGGAGGCTCAGCAGAAGAAGTTTTTTGAAGAAATGCTAAAAATGTTTAGGCTACCTGGGCCTATGTCGACACCTACAAACATGCCATCCACAAATGCTGAGAATGTTCAAGCTGCACCAGTGGGGGTTAGCACAGCTAATGCAGGACCACCACAACAGGATCAACCCAACACAGTACCCCACCCAGTTACAGGGACGCCAATTCCTAACCAATATCAGGGAGGGTATCAGTTTCCATATCAAGGTGCATACTATGGTGGATATCAGGGAGGGAATCAGGGTGGCTACCCATATCAGCCACAATGGTATGGACAGGCACCATATGGGCAGGTTCCTTATGCTCAGAGTAGCCTTTCCAGGGCAGTGGATGGATTTTAAAGCTCAAACCACCCACCTTTACAGGGAAGTCAGGGAAAACACTATGGCCAGCACAGTGGATAGCTGAAATGGAGAAAAACTTTCGGCTACTGGAGTGTCAAGATGGGGACAAAGTATTATATGCCACCCACATGCTGAAGGAAGAGGCCAATGGGTGGTGGAATTCTACCAGGTCGTATCTGGAAACAAAGCACCAGATCATCATTTGGCCCATATTCAAGGAAGTCTTCTTTGACAAGTACTTTCCCAGGAGTTTTCGTAATCAGATGGAAAGGGAATACCTTAACCTGCAGCAGTCACAGATGACCGTAGAAGCCTACCAGCAGAGGTATGAGGAGTTATTCTTCTTTGCTCCAACCAGTATGCAGGAGGAAGAAATAAAGACTCGCCGTTTCACTATGGGTCTTCGGGGTGCTATCAGAGAACATGTGTTGGGACAAGGGTTGAACATCTATAATGAAGCTGTACAGGTGGCTCGAGTCATCGAGTTAAGTCAGAGAGAAAGTTTCATAGCACAAAGTAGGGGTCTAAAGAGGCCTAATCCTGAGATCCAAGGCAGAAGAAACAACAGGCCATACCGTTCGTTCAGGCCACCAACTAGCACAGTGCCTCCCAGACCGGCTCTTGCAATGCCATCACAGACAACGGGGCCGAACCCTAATGTAAAGTGCTATAATTGTCAACAGGTGGGGCATTATGCCAGAACATGCCCACCACCAAAGAGGGAGCAACAGCAAGGCAAGGTGTATGCTGTTACCACAGAAGAGGTAGCCGCATCACCAGATGTGGTTACAGGTATGATTTTATACTTGTTCCTTAACTATTGCATTAATTGTTTGTGCATTGGAAACTAAGGGAGAATTTGAACAAAAACCTCAGGTACAGTAAATATAGCAGGGTTACCTGCCAGAGTCTTATTTGACTCGGGGGCCACCCATTCTTTTGTATCCGTGTCATTCGGAAAAGGACTAGATCAACCCATCAAGACTCTACAACCAAGTCTGTTAGTTTGGTCTCCCATGAGAATTGAGGTAGTACTAGAGGAATATTATGGTCCTTGCCTAGTACTTATTGAAGGACGGAAGTTGGAAGCCAATCTAGTCCAGCTGGAGATGTCAGATTTTGATGTAATTCTTGGCATAGATTGGTTATCTAAACATTCGGCAAACCTATTATGTGCCGAGAAGAAGTTGATGTTCAAAGACAGTGAAGGGACTGAGTTCAACTTCAAAGGGGCTAAGTTGCCTAGGAAGAGAAAGCTCATACTCTCAGCCTTAAAAGCAAAGAAGTGTTTAGAGAAAGGGGGAGTGGGATACCTCGTATCAGTGGTGGATGTGACCGCTGACTTGCCAAAAATGGAGGACATCAATGTAGTGCGGGAATTCCCTGATGTATTTCCAAAAGACCTACCCGGCTTACCACCAGACAGAGCTACTGAGTTTTTGATAGACCTCCTACCAGGGGTGGCACCGGTGTCTAAAGCACCATACAAGATGGCTCTTACCGAATTGAAGGAATTAAAAACTCAGCTGCAAGAACTGCTAGACAAGGGATTTATAAGGCCTAGTATCTCACCTTGGGGAGCACCTGTGCTCTTTGTCAAGAAAAAGGATGGTAGCGTACGTCTCTGTATGGACTATCGAGAATTGAATAAGCTCACTATCAAGAATAGGTACCCACTACCAAGGATAGATGATTTGTTTGATCAATTACAGGGTTCAAGTGTATTCTCGAAGATTGATCTGAGATCAGGGTATCATCAGCTCAAGATTAAGGAAGCAGACATCCCCAAGACAGCTTTCAGGACGCGTTATGGGCACTATGAGTTCCTAGTTATGTCCTTTGGGTTGTTTAATGCACCTGCATCATTCATGGAGCTAATGAACCGGGTATTCCATGACATGTTGGATACATCGGTTATCGTGTTTATCGATGATATTTTAGTGTACTCCAAGGACCAGGAAACACATGAAATGCATCTAAGAGCAGCATTGCAAAGACTGAGAAAAGAGAAGCTTTATGCAAAATTCAAGAAATGTGAATTTTGGTTAAATGAAGTAGCCTTTCTGGGTCACGTGGTGTCTGCTGAAGGAATCAAGGTTGATCCCAGTAAAATTTCTGCTATAGTAGGATGGGAGGCGCCGAAGACAGTTGCTGAAATTCGTAGCTTCCTGGGTTTAGCTGGATACTACAGAAGGTTTGTGGAGGATTATTCCAAGATTGCTGTTCCACTCACCAGATTAACCAAAAGGGGGGAAAAGTTCATATGGACCGATGAATGTGAGAAATGCTTCCAGACGTTGAAGTCAAGACTGGTATCAGCATCTATATTGACTATTCTAGTTCCAGACCATCCATTTACACTATATACAGATGCTTCAGGTCTGGGACTGGGTTGTGTGCTGATGCAAGGAGAGCAGGTGATAGCCTATGCCTCAACACAGCTGAAAGAGCATGAGGAGAACTACCCTACACATGACCTAGAATTGGCAGCGGTCATTCATGCTATCAAGACTTGGAGGCACTACCTGTATAGCGAGAAATTCCAGATTAAGTCTGACCACAAAAGCTAAACGTATCTGTTCACCCAGAAAGACCTGAACATGAGGCAGAGGAGGTGGCTTGAATTACTCAAGGACTACGACTGTGACATTCAGTATCACCCTGGTAAAGCTAATATTGTAGTTGATGCACTGAGTAGGAAATGGGCATCGAACCCTGAAGCAGGACCAAGTACAAATGTAGCGTTGTGCGCTGCTGTTTCTGATTCATCAAAGGATGAAGAACAACTCTTAATAAAGTCAGCAGATGATCCTATTGAGCAAGGGTTGATACACCACTTTACCTTAATGTTTGCAGCATTGAAGATTTTTCCCGACCTGAAGGAAGAAATAAAGGCAGCAGTCCTACAGGACCCATATCTCAGGACAGTTCAAGAGGATTTGGAAAAGGGTCGAGCCAATCCTGATTTTACTTTAGACGTAGACAAGGTACTCAGATACCGTGGGCGTTTGTGCATACCTGAGGATGAAGATCTGGAAATCTAAAATCGAATTATGTTGGAAGCTCACTCTACCCCATATTCAGTACACCCTGGAAGCACTAAAATGTACCATGACTTGAAAAGGTTGTACTGGTGGAGGGGTATGAAAGCTGATGTGGCCCGACATGTATTTCAATATTTAAACTATCAGCAAGTCAAAGTAGAAAGACAGAGGCCTGCAGGATTACTACAACCATTACCCGAGCCAGCATGGAAATGGGATTGTATAATCATGGATTTCGTCACTGGCCTACCTATGACTCCGAGGTCGGTGAATGCAGTATGGGTAATTGTAGATCGCCTCACCAAGACAGCCAGATTTATCCCTGTCAGACCCCAATATACTATGGACAGGTTGGCAAGGTTATATGTAGACAATATAGTCAGAATTCACTGAGTTCCAGAGAGTATCGTGTCTGACCGAGATCCACGCTTCACATCTAAGTTATGGGAAGGACTACAGAAGGCAATGGGGACGAAACTAAAGTTTAGCACAGCCTTCCACCCTCAAACTGATGGTCAGTCAGAGAGGACCATTCAGATCCTAGAAGACATGCTTCGAGCATGTGCTATCGACTTCAAGGGGGCTTGGGATGAGAAGCTTTCACTCATTGAGTTTGCCTACAACAACAGCTACCAGTCTACAATCCAAATGGCCCCATACGAGGCCTTGTATGGCAAGAAATGTCGGACACCTTTATTATGGGACGAAGTTGGGGAAAGACGGATCGTAGGACCAGAATTTGTGGAAGAAACCTGCAAGGCAGTAGACCTAATCAAGAACCGAGTAAAGACAGCTCAGGTGCATCAGAAGCACTATGCTGATAACAGACGACGGGATCTTGAATTCATGGTTGGTCACAAAGTGTTCTTGAAGGTGTCACCAGTAAGAGGCCTAAAGCGGTTCGACAGAAAAGGAAAATTGTGTCCTAGATATGTGGGACCATATGAAATTCTGTCCCGATGCGAAAAAGTAGCCTATCAACTTGCATTGCCACCAACGATGTCTAGTGTCCACGACGTCTTCCACGTGTCCTTACTGAAGAAGTACGTGAGAGACCCTTCGCACATTCTTGTTGCAGACCCCCCAGAGTTGACAGAAGACTTAACCTTTGAGGTGGTGCCAATCCAGCTCATTAGTAAAAAGGTACAATAGCTTCGAAGGCGAGCTATCCACTATGTCAAGGTAGTTTGGAGAAGTCAGGACGTAGAAGAAATTACTTGGGAAGAGGAGGATGCCATGCGACAAGAATACCCCCATCTTTTCGACTCTGAAGGTACTTACAATTTTGGGGACGAAATTTCTTTTAAGGGTGGGGGAATTATGAGACCTACATGCAAATTTCGGAGACGAAATTTCTTTTAAGGGTGGTAGAGTTGTAAGAACCGTGTTCTAAAATCGGGTCTAAACCGTGGTTTTATATGATGGCAGGTGTCCCAATCATAGCTGGACCGAAAGGCAAAGCCGGGTGATGAACCACGCAAAATTTCAGGTACAAGAACCACTCAATTTTGGGAAATCTCATACCGGTCTCACTTTACCGGTTGCAGTATAGTGCAACCAGTATGTGCCACCGGTATGGGTATACCGATCGGACTATACCGGTTTGAGTGAGTCTGAGGCACTCAGACCAGTATATGTGACCGGTATGCTTGAGTTCGGCTGGAGACAGACTCCAGCAGGCCTTTCTCTCAGAATAGAAACTTGGAAAGTTTCCAACTGAGGGATAAGCTTTCCATGGACGGCCTCCCTCTATTAATAGAGAAGGAGACACTCCATTACTCCTTCTAAAAAAACTCTAGCTGTCTGGAGAAGAGCTGAGAATGAGCATGGAGGTGGAAGCCGCCCAGGAAGGAAGAGTACGCCGTCAACCCTCAGACACCGTCGATAAGTGCTCTATCCTCTTAATAATTTTATGATGTCAGATCGGAGCCGAAAAGCCTATAATTTCCATTGTTTCCTCATTCGGATCTAACCTAAGTTTGATACGGAATTCTAGCCAAAATCCGAAGGCCATTAGAAGGCTTGGACCTTAGTAAGGGATAGGAGAAACCCTAGAGACCTAACCATTAGCCGACAAGGAGGGGAGATCCGAGATCTCGCTCTCAGATCCAAACCACGGGGTATACCGATTGGACTATAGGTCCAGCGGTATGGGCCTGCGGTATATACTGCAGACACATACCGGTCTCACTCAGTGAGATCTGAGTGAGACCGGTAAGTACAACCGGTATATACCGGTCGCACATACCAGTTGCACAATACTACAATCGGTACCTGCGACCGATATGTCTCCCGAGCTTGGTTTGTTTGGCCAAGCCTGTTTCTGACCCCTGTAACTTTTATGAATGGGTTCTAACATATAAATGTGATTATGTAGGACCTATAGACAACGTGAGTAAGCTCTTTGATGCAGAACGGGATCATTGTCACGCGTCAGGTAAGGAACAAGACCCCAAACCTAAATAACTAATTAACAGTAAACCTCTGTGAATACTTTATGTTTATCTGATTGCTTGATGTTTGTGCATCTCAGATGTTATGTAGTTGTTCTTTATTTATTATATATTCATGCATTTCATATGCTAGGACTGTTAGATGTTAGGCATGTGTATGTTTTAGTTAGTGTGTGGAATGTAAAGGGGATGTGCCCTGGATATATCCACAACTAACACTTTTCTCGTATCGCCTTTTACCTTAGCAAACTCAGTGCGAATAGGGTATCAGGGGGAGGACGTGGCATTGTGGTTCTTCCTGCCCACCAGACTCGAGCCCTATCTCTATGTCGTAGGGAGTAGTGCTGGGGTAGGGTCATATAGTCTTTACCTTAGCAGACTTGGTGCGAATAGGGTATCAGGGGGAGGACGTGGGATTGTGGTTCTTCCTGCCCACCAGACTCGAGCCCTATCTCTATGTCGCAGGGAGCCGTGCTGGGGTAGGGCCATTGATACTCTATTGACATATAGGACTGGTTAGAAATGGAACCCACTTGCAAGCCCTTGCCAATAGGGGTTTACGTATTGGTACAGTATGGGGTATCAGGGGGAGGACGTGGGATTGTGGTTCTTCCTGCTTGCCAGACTCGAGCCCTATCTCCATACCGGAGTGAGTGATGTGGGGCAACAGCAGTAGTGTGGTAGGTGTCTGACTGTTGGGTGTGCTCACACTCTCGTGCATGGAGGTGCGGTGGCCGCCAAACCTTACCATAACATATTTGCAAGTTATACCTGGCCCAAATTGTAATGTTATCTCATGCATATTGTACTGTTGCATTAGTCTTATACTTACTGAGCTATGTTGTGAGCTCACCTGGATATATATATTCTTTTTAGATTTGGATGCAGGGTACACCGTTGATGACTTTGTGACTGCTCCAGCATACGGTACTGTTGCTGCCATTGATACCCAGGCAGTGGAGGACGAGCATGATGCGTCATGCGAGTGCTCGTTCTGTGTCTTCTCCCAGTGACTTGGTTATTTTCTGTTAAAGCATTGTAATAATTATATTTAAATTTTGATGGACGATGGAATAAGTTGAATATTTATTTTAAATACAACATAGTACTCAGTTCATTTAATTATATTCCGCTGCTATGTATTTAATATCTGATTATGTTAGACTGCTTGGGAATGATTGGTTGACACGGTCTATTGATATCCTAGTGTGAACCGTGGTTTAGAGCCGGTTCACTCACACTTCTGGTTCATCTGGAATATGGGTGTGACACCCTTACCTTTGGCAGAGACATTTACAGGCAGGCCTGAGGGAGAAGACTATACTGGAATAGACAGTATGGCTATCTGGGGAAAGGTGGATGGAGCTACGGTGGGCAAATCTGCTAAAATGGGCCGTAAGGAGGTCACTACCGTCGAATCGGTAGGTATAGATGGTAATGCTGTGGGTGCCGGGCCTACAAGCTGTGGTGTTGTTAATTCTGGTGTAATCGCTGTAGTAAGAAGTGTGTTAGCCCCAAAGCTTGTGTCTGTGGCGCTAAGAGGGGCGTGAGGAACCTCTGGGATGATGGTAGTAGTGGGGATGAGAGAAGCGCTGCTCGAAAGATTGGCGGGAGCAAAGTGGATGGCCACATCTGATGGTGGCAGGGAATACAGTGGCTGAGGGTCGGTCAGAATCCTCTGTAGAATATCTTGAGGAGTGTCCTCAGTATAAATGAGCCTAGGGGTCTCAGAGGTGATCTTCCTCCTTTTCGACTGATGCAATGTCTCTAAAATAGTCATCTGGTTGTCGTCCTCTGTAAAAGTAGAAAAGGCGAAACACTCATAACTAAAGCTTGGGGGTTGAAATAGCATAATCGAAACAGCAGAATAAAAAGATAGAAAGTAAAAAGGAGCATAACATACCATCTTCTGCAAGGTCGATGATTAGAGGAGCAACAGGCTCTTCCGTAAAGGCAAGGGGGTCGAAGGCTCGAGAAGAAGATGGTTCGCCCGCCAGCTTAGGTTTATCGAAAAGATAGCCCTTGGTTGTAGGGTCGAAAGATGGGACTGCATCCTCGGAAGGTGGTGGAGGAACTTCTACAGGAAGAGCAGGAGCAGTATCAGCGGCTCTCTCAAGAGCTTTCAGTTTCTGGGCCACCATGGCGATTATCTCTTCTCTTTCCCTCTTCTGATGGCAGAACAGGTCCGCCCCCATCACATCTTCCCACATACTGTCATCTAGGTCCTCCACTGTTCAAAGAACCAATAATCTAGTGTCAGGAGTCAAATAAAAATACAAAATGAAGAATATTGAACGATCAGTTAGTATGGTCAGGGATCAAAAGGGAACTTACTCGGTCCGTACAAGAACAAAAACTTGTTGTTGCTCAGGTCCTTGTACTGGACCGCTCTCCCTCTTTCTTTTACCCTCTGAAGGGTCTTCATCTCGAGCAGTGTTAAGATTGGGGCAACCCCTACCGCTGAAGTTTCAATGAACTGCCATCGATTACCGATGGGGAAGGCATGCATGCCCATTAGGCTATGGCCTCGCCTCACTATGGTCGCGAAGAATTTCTCCTTCCAATGGGGAACTGAGGAAGGAGTGGACTCGATCATTGGGGGAACCTCGTCTAAATTTCAACAGAAGAAATAATAGGTGCCACTTGGCTCAGTCTTGTGGGTCTGAGAGTTGGTCCAAGTGATCAATCCTATGTCGAATAAAAACTGGAAGAACCTCAGGGTGGGAGGCTCTCAGCAATGGAGAATGAAGATGATAAAGGAATGGATTTGATCCCAAGAATTGGGTGGAAGCTCGGTAGGGGCCAAGCCGTAGTAGCCCAAGATGTCGAATACGAGAGGATGGCAAGGGAAGCGAAAATCGGACAAGAACATGTTGTAGTTAACTATCATCCTATGAAAATAAGGGTGACATGCCCGATCCTCTTGGTACGGAGTTATCAGTTCGACGGAATCCAGGATAAGAAAGGAAGCCCTAGCATCCTAAATTTTGGCATCGGTCATTAGGGGGTTTCATGGAAGAAGTCACACAGTGAGGACCCGCCGCACTGGAAGTATCCTGGGGAGGACTTTCAGGGTTACCACGTGAGCTACCTTCACCCTGGGTAGATCGCCGAAGGTGCGATAGATGCAGAGTAGGCTCAGCAGCACGACTGATAATGTAGCCTTATCGGGAGCCATGACCGGTTAAAGATATATATATATATATATATATATATATATATATATATAACAAAAAGAAGAAAGCTCGTGACTTACTCAAAGAACAAGTGGATCCCCAGGAACTCCTCGCGAAGGAAAAGGAGCGCTCTGCACAAGATTGAATACACCAAATGGGAAAGCTTAATGAAAGGCAAACTCTAAGAAAACATTATAGATGATCCATTATGAGGAAGAAGATGAAGGAAGAAGGCTGGATTTTTATAAGTTTGCTGACAGGTGGGTCCTATCTGACAGTTATGATGGTTTCAAGGTGTGAGCATCACTCAAGCTGTAAATGTGATGATTGGACAGGGAAATGACGCGTGGACTGTCCCGATGGATGAGAAATGGTGGGATTAACGTCGATAGTTCAAAGTGACGGCTCGATCAAACCAGAAACGTTAC
>CM053276.1:64589099-64789099 GCA_028583415.1 Protea cynaroides
TACCTCCACAAGATTGCAAAAACCTCAATCACATCCAACTAACTGACGGAATTATTGAAATACAATTTTACCCTTAATATTAAAAATTGAAAAATAAAAAAAATATATTGAATGACTAATTTGACCATTGTAATAGAACTGTGTTTCTCTCCTTTTCGCTCTAACCCAAACCTTAATTCCCTCTGCGTTGTCATCCACGGCGACATCCCATCTCCGGCATCCTATTCCCAAGAATTCGAAGAAGAAAAAGTGAAAATGTTGAAGAAAAACCTTGCGATAAGAATCAAAACCTTGCGATAATGAATGTTTCAGAAACGTTCAAGAAACCAAAAAATCACTAGTTGTGTAAAAGAAACTGTGAGGTGAAATAGCAGAAATATCACTCAATAGACATCTCAAGATCTGAAATTGGAAAAATCGAGAAGTTTCAGATCTGGAACCAAACAAAGACAGATCTGAAATCCGAAAAAAAAAATTACGAGTTCACGAACAAAGAAAATCGGATCTTCACGAACAGAGAAGTGTTTTGGAAATTGCTGGGAAACTTTCTTGGTTTTCATGAGATCTTGTTCATTTTGGTTCTTGAAGGTCATTTAAAAACTAAAACCCTATTTTGCAAGAATTTTCGATGATTTTTTTCCCTTTTTTGTTTTCTGTTTTGGGATCTATCTTGGCTGGAATTGGAAGTTTGTGATCTCTGATCTCTGGTTCTTTTCCTCTGCTTGATTTTTCCTTCCAAAGTTGACAGGATTTGGAATTTAAGAAAAGAGGAACTAAACCCATTTGAAGAATCCACATTCAATCCTTGATTCAACCCATTTCACAAACATTGATTAAATTTCTGTTTTGTGCTTCTTGAACAGGGATGCAACCCACCACAAACTGAAGCTGCAGGCACTTCAACCTACATCAGTCCATGTTCTTCGCATCAACTGAGCCCAACATCTTCTTCATTCCCAAGCTCTGTTCCTTCTTACCATGCAAGCCCAGCTTCTTCTTCCTTTCCAAGCCCTTTACGTTATGATGCCAACGCATCTTCCTCCTACATTCTACCATTCCTCTACAAGCTAGCCTCCATCCCTCCATCCCTTCCACTTCTGCGCATCTCCAACAACGCACTTATTTCTGAGGCCTCCAAGAATTACAGAAGACTTTCTAATGAGTTCTCTAAACCGGGTATGTTTGAGAAAGATCTAGGGTTTCATGATTACCATATTATCATATTATTTTATTTACCATCAATCAAGACCGTTGAAATAGTATAAATTTCTTGAATGAACTGGGTAACAAATGAATAAAGGGTATTTTCATATTTTAACATGCCTAAAAGGGTATTATCGTCCATTAAAATGTTCAACGCATCTGATGTCAGCAACTAACGGAATTTTTGTAACGGAGTGGACTTTGTTGATTAACGGAGCAAAGTTTTTGGGTACTAGATGAAGTTTTTGTAATCTTGTGGAGGTAGATGAGGTTTCCAATCCTTAATGGTGTGTATATGAAAATTTTCCTTGTTAAAAATTAGGGTGCGATTGTAATTATTGTGAACTTTAAGATAGTAAATATATTTGAAGTTAACTCCAAAGGTGGTACAGGTATTTTTTTTTTTTGGATAGAAAGTAAGGATAGTTTTACTGTTTTAGTATTCCAAGAAACCGGTTGTCCATGTTGTTGATCTAAAGGTTAAACTCTAAGATGACAAGTCTAGTTGGGTGATAGAATATATATGTATATTTTTTTTTTTCAAAATTGAATTTAGGAAGTCAGTCCCAAAAAGTGGGGGGATTTTGGTGGAAAGACTGAAACCGATGCCCCAGCCTGCCATATGCAATCTAACTAAATGGACTCCTAAATCTACTCAAATTCGGACTCCTAAATCTAATCAAATTCGGACTCCTAATCAAGGTTACTTAGAACATGGATTCTTACTTTATTCATTTACTTTACCAATTTATCCAGATAGAATTATTCTCCACTCCTCTAACTCTCCATTGACTCACATTCCCATCCTAAAATCCTGCAGACTCCTCTCCAAGTAAAACAGCAAAAGAAGAACGTCTTTTATCTTTCGCAGTAATATCAGGTATTTAATTAGCTCTTCTTCAATAGCTTTGGTACTGTCTTTATCTTTTTCATGTGCTCTTTTTATCTCTGATTGGATGATAGAATTTGATGAACTTGATATGACACTGAGAGGGGGGGTGAATCAGTGTCTGAAATTTTTCTCTGATTAATTACTGCTGCCCAGAGCTGATGGAGATATATTCTTTTATACACACACAAGCGTATGCAAATCTACCTCGCTACCACTCAGTGGCCAGGTCTACCAGATTTGCACACCCATCCTGCAAATCATTCCACGCACTCCAAAATATAATAGAAAATAAACACAATGAACACAGAGATATTACGTGGTTCACCAACACAGTGTGTGATGGCTACTCCACGGAGTAATGCCCAACGGGCTCCGTATTTACTCAACACTCAGCTTTTAGTCTCTAACAAGACAAGGATATTAACCCTAGGTTTTCCCAAAGATAAACCGAGAGGGCGCACCAACGCCAAGATTCGGGCTTAACCCGGTGTCCAAAGACCCACTCGAACACACCACGCTTAACTCGCACCCACGAGAAGCAAGTCACAATTTTTTAGGCTTATAATTATGCCTTATAATTTTTCCCCCACTAGCTAGGTATTCAATAATTTTCACCTACGCTAGCATACAATATATTGAAAGCAACAAATAGATAGGGAATTGAAAAACCTTACAACTGCTTTCGAATGACCATCAATATCTCTGAAGCTTCACACTGCCCTTAGGTACTCTCTAACAGTCTTCAATGATGATAGAGATCGATTCACGAGCCAACCTCATCGACAGGCTTCCAATCTCTTTCACACAACCCATAATCACCATGTATATGAAAATAAAAGCTCTACTGACCTCTCACAGGGATTTAGCACTCCATTGATGCACAAAGAAGAGGCAGTTGGTGATTGATCACTCCCACAGAGCACAAAACCCTAGAAAACCTTCTCTTTTCCTTCAAAACGCTCTTTTTAATTTTTATCTAGGTTTTTACGACTCCCAACGGTGCCCAATAGATAGGGCATCAAAAAATATGAATGCTGCAATTTGAACGGACCGATTTGGAGCTCGGATGAAGAAGTTATGGCAGTTTGAAGATTGGCTAATCTCGGATAAGGAAAGAGAATTTTTCCTTATATAACCTGCACCTGCGCCGCACCGTAGCCGAGCCACGTCTTTGTGGGCTGTCAGATGCGAATCTGAGAGGTGAGGATCAGTCCTCGCCGCGGATCTTGGATCTCCTTCTATTTTTCTTGACGAAAAAACCCTATACAACTTGTGAAATGCCGAAATTGCCCCTAAACAACTTATGAAATAACTTTTTCGAGCGATTCGACAGAAACTGCGATATCTCTCTCATCCGACGTCGGAATTGAGTGATCCAAGTTGCGTTGGAAAGCTAACTCGATGCTCTACATATTTCCAATGCCGGATCTCCATGAACCTGCTGCGGGACCCATCAAAAATAGACCCAAAGTTAAAACTCTGTCAAACCTTGGAATTTGAACCCGAAACTTTGTGTGCATGCATACCAAGTGCGGTGGGCTGCCGTGTTGACATGTCACCTTGCCATCACACCTGTGGGTCCCACTCACATTTTTTCTCTCTCCTCTTTCTCTCTCTTCTGATTCTCTTTCTTCTTTCTCTCTCTTGAATTTCTCTCTTTAACGCCACAACACCAGAAACATGAGAAACATGGACATGATTAGAAAAGCTTCAGGAACACTGTCGCATCATCAGAAACTCGGCCGCATCATCAGAAACTCGGCCACATCACCAGTGGGGTCCACAAACACTCTCTCTCATCAAAATCAGTGTAATATCCCATTTAACTCATTGTAAGTCATCTAAAACATATGTAGAACCTTGTAGAACACATAAGCGAAGTTGCCACATACGTGCCCTTCGCACACTGATACTCTCTCTCCTACACTGATACTCTCTCTCCTCATTTCTCTGACTGAATGCTCATAAGCACTGTCACATCAGCCAAGTTGCCAACAATGACAACATAAAGTCCAACAGAATTAACTGGTTTACTTCAATCGTAAACTCTATCTAATAAAAAAAAAAATTGCACTCATTATATTTGGTTTTCCGTTTTAGTTTCTTCTCTATTTTCAATTTATTCTCTGAAACTTGGGCAAGATTTGAGAATGTATGCACAAAGTAGAGCTATTGTAGTTGGATTAAGAAACAGACCTAGATATTAAATATCTAGAGAGAGAGAGAGAGAGAGAGAGAGAGAGAGTTGAAACCATTGTTTTCTATCGCTGGTTTGGGTGGGAAGGCAATAAAAGAAGGGATTTCGGTAGGGTGAAAAATAGGACATGGAAAAGATTTCAATGTAAAGTAAAAAAAGGGAGAATATGAATCGATGGACCTTTTGCCTGAAAAGGTAAACAAAGGAATAAAATTAACAGTCAATTTAAATTATTTAAACTCTTTAAGAGTTGGAACTCGATTAAGAGTCTATTGCCCGTAGGAAATTTTTATCAATGTTTTTTTATGCTTTACATGAAAATCTTTTTGAAGGCAATGGAAAGAGGAATACAAGTTCTAAATGCACCTATAAAGTTGCCATTAAGATATTTGGAGGGTGGGAGATATATGAATGGTAAAAAAATTCTAGACAGGTAGACACCGAACTTAGTTACATGAAAGGGTGACAAAGAAATTGTGACAATGTAGATATCTAGATAAAAATTTAAAGGGAAAATTACTTGTCTTCCCTGCCATATGCCCACATTTCTTGGTCATCAGAGACTGGTCTTCGATATGAACTTCCGCTGCCCCTCACTCCACGAAGAGCTTACAGAGTATTATAGTTGCGATTGCGCCACCAAAACCAGTATCCCCTTCTTCATGTCGTGATGAGAACAGGTGAATGAATGAGTATGCTAGGTTTGGATTGAGGGTTTAGGAATCAATTTGCATTGGGGTAAGAATGGAACCTCATGTTCCATTAAGGGTAGAAACGAGATTTTCACTACCCCTTAAATGATGGTTTTGTCTTTAAAATTTTGATGCTTAACTTACGTCATCATCTAATGGATTGGGTCTGCTTGTTACGTCTTTTTCAAATTAGAGGTAGTAACTATAATTGTCAAAAACTACAGGGTGGTACATGGAATTAAGGCATTGACCTGTACAAATAATATTCCATAATCTAAATTAACCACATCTTAAGTTTTAGGTTATACCCTCTTCATATATTTGAATATGTCTCTATTTTCAGTTTGCCCATTTCTTCTTATAAAAAAATTAATTTTCTCTACATTTTAATAAATTTTGTATTGTGATTGAACAACTCTATTTAACACAGCCTTACAAATATTCAAATTAATCAACTCTATTTTGTTTGAAATTTGGTATATAAGCAAAGACATTGGAGGCCGGTTTACTTATTTAAAAAATTTTCAGTTTTATCCAATTTGGCATGTGCCATATATTTTTCTTACCTCTAGACATGCTACAGTAGAAAACTTCTCCCCCTATCTATAATGTAAATGCATTTAAAATACAATTCTATCATCAACCAGCCATAAAATCATTCAGATTATAATTCTTGTAAGCGAAATTCTATGGGCCCTACACCGGCAGGAGGCGGAGATTTTTATTTCTCTGAGATGGATAGTTATTTTGTCCTCTTCTTGATAAGACTATTTTTTTTTTTTTGGTAGAAGTCTTGACATGTCTTCACAGAGACACCATCATAGACTTCTCTTTTCTTATTCTTTAAAAATACGAATATTTTTTGCCAAAAAAAAAATAAAAATGGATAATGACCAGTCAATTGATATTTTGCTATCTAACACCCACGCAGAAACTACTAACGAAATTCCCCGCAGCTGCAATAATTCTCATCCAAAATTATAGTCGGATATGTTCTAAAGTCCACATTCATCTAACATAAAAAAGGAATTTTGAAAGTCCCACGCGCTTATGCATCACTGATTATAAAGTACAGAAGGTTTTAGCGGTTTAGCAACCCATAAGCCGTTCTCGGTTTTGTTTGTGTCTGCAAATTAACCGTGAAATAACACTTATACATACAATATCTCTCTTTCTCTTTTTAGAATATAAAGTAGAAGCAATGTACAGAGTAGCAAGTGCCTCGGAGTATCTAGTGATCACCGGCATCGGAATTCCGGACATAAAGCTCGCAAAGAAGGCATGGGTCTTACCAGGTCAGTCCTATACCAAATTCGATCTATCCCCTGTCAACTACACCCTCGAAGTCCAAGCCATGAGTGCAGAGAAGCTCCCTTTCATCCTTCTCGCAGTCTTCACCATCGGCCTGTTAGGATCGGGAGCACGCAAACAAACAAGAAGCACACGAAGAATTAACGTGGTTCAACACCCCATCGTGGGATGCCTATGTCCACCAGAGAAAAGAGTGACTTTCTTTTATTCCCAAGAACAGTCTACAGTATTTTCTACCTGACAGGCCTATCTCATCTGTCAGCCTTACAGTGTTCCAGCTCTCCACTGTCAGAGGAGAATCCTTTACAGTCCTTGTAGCCTTACCTAGGTTTTCTCACACAGAGACAATTTATAGGGAAACCTAGAAACCCTAATCCCACCACAATTATAAGTTTAACCTCATACATGTAATAGACTCATACCCTAATACAAATACTACCCCTTATAATTACGTGGACCCCACAGAATACAAGACACCAACCCAACAAATCTCCACCTGGCTTGGATTCTGCAAACCACCTTGAAGAAAATCCGTTGATGTTGATTCTGTAAACCCGTCTCTGTCAAACCGCTACACCGAAACCATCATAGCCCACACCCCGTCTGGGTGTCCCGTACAGCTCACCACCGCACGATGTGAAGTGACTCCATCTCTCCCACTGCTACAGCATCACCAAAAAGATCACTGTCACTCACAGTCCTCCTGCAACTCCAGTTGCATCTGGAACCCGAGTCTCTCACCACTGCACCTCCAATACAGACCTTGAGAACCGACTCCTCATCCCAGCCCTCTACAACTCCAATTGCACATGGAACCTAAGTCTCTCACCTCTGCACCTCCAATGTAGACCTAGAGATCAGACTTCTTGTCCCAACCCACCAGTACTCCTTTACCCCACGGTACAGCATAAACTGACCATTATGAGCAACGTACCAGGATTCAATCACACCGTCAGATCCAACACTCGATCCGACCAGATCCGCCAAGCCATTGAAAACCATCGCTGCCACACCTGAGTCAAACTCTGCAAGTCTTGACTCCATGATACATGCACATGCGATGATAAGAGGAATCATCTTCCCAACCTGAGATTCCCCTCCATCTTTTCTTGTCGGCACAAAACTACTATTTGAAGAAACAAAGAGATGCAGAAATTTCACCCAAAGAAATAGAGGCTGCTGTACGGAGCGAATAACTTGACTTAGAAAACTCCAATATAAAATCTGACCGTACATATTGACGAACTATGTGTCCTCTACCCGCTGTCCAAAAATCAGCCCAATCGGACCACGGATGACCTCCTGATTGTCTGCTTGATCACGGCTGCGCAAATCACCTATGCCCAGAAAAACTGCTACTCTCTTTTTCTTCTTCTTATGATGCTAAACCCTAACCCTAATCCGTTTTTGTCCTATTTAAAAGATTAAATACAAGAAAAAAAGAATGGGTTTAAAACACACAAAGGTTTGAACCTTTATCTACAAACCCTAAGCATCATTGTACTAGGGTTTCCCGTGGAAAACCTTCTCACGGATTCAGTCCTTTTTTTTTTTTCTTCTTCTTCTTCTTCATACTGCGTACCTCCTTCGCTCTTCAAAGAACCCTAGCTCTGATACCACTTGTTAGGATCGGGAGCACGCAAACAAACAAGAAGCACACGAAGAATTAACGTGGTTCAGCACCCCATCGTGGGATGCCTACGTCCACCGGAGAAAAGAGTGGCTTTCTTTTATTCCCAAGAACAGTTTACAGTATTCTCTACCTGACAGGCCTATCTCATCTGTCAGCCTTACATCGTTCCAGCTCTCCACTGTCAAAGGAGAATCCTCTACAGCCCTTGTAGCCTTACCTAGGTTTTCCCACACAGAGACAATTTATAGGGAAACCTAGAAACCCTAATCCCACCACAATTATAAGTTTAACCTTATACATGTAATAGACTCATACCCTAATACAAATACTACCCCTTATAATTACGTGGACCCCACAGAATACAAGACACCAACCCAACATATCGGCCCTCGCGTGGATGACAAACTCAGCCTCTTCAAGTACGCCAAGCTCATTTCACCCCACGAAAAGCTCTCCAACCACGTCAAGGAGCTCGTCCAAGGCATTATCGAGGGAGAGACCCGAGTTCTTGCTGCCTCTATGACCATGGAAGAGGTTTTCAAAGGTACCAAAGAGTTCAAACAAGAAGTCTTCGAGAAAGTCCAGCTCGAACTGAACCAATTTGGGCTCTTGATTTACAATGCTAATGTTAAGTAACTGGTTGACGTGCCGGGTCACGAGTACTTCTCTTATCTTGGCCAGAAGACCCAGATGGAGGCTGCGAATCAGGCTAAAGTTGATGTTGCAGAGGCCAAGATGAAGGGAGAGGTTGGTGCAAAACTCCATGGAGGGAAGACTTTACAGAATGCGGCCAAGATTGATGCAGAGACAAAGATCATATCGACACAGAGACAAGGAGATGGGAAGAAGGAAGAGATTAAGGTGAGAACAGAGGTCAAGATTTTTGAGAATCTGAAAGAGGCCGAGGTGGGCTCAGCAATCACAGATAGCAGAGGTGGAGGCAACCAAGGCGGTGGCCATTCGTGAAGCAAAATTGCAGATGGAGGTCGAGCAAATGAACGTGTTGACTCGCACGGAGAAGCTCAAGGCCGAGTTTCTAAGTAAGGCCAGTGTCGAGTACGAAACAAAGGTATGCAGTTTTCTTTGTGTTATAGTAAAATCTTATAGAAAATTGTGTGTATTTGGGAAGTTACAATAATTGGGTACGTCCCTAGATTCCATAAACCATACGTAATTTGAATATATATTTAAATGACTCTAGGTGCAAGAGGCGAATTGGAAGCTCTATAAGATACAAAAAGAAGCAGAAGGAGTTTTGTATGGGAAGGAGAAGGAAGCAGGGGCACAGAAAGCAATAGCAGAAGCAAGCTCTTATGCCCGTCAACAACTTGCAGACGCAGAACTATACGCTAAGAAAAAGGAGGCTGAAGGGCTTGTGGCTCTTGCACAGGCACAAGGGATCTATCTCAGCACCCTTCTGGGAGCCTTGGGAGGTAACTACGGTGCACTAAGAGACTACTTGATGATCAATGGTGGAATGTTTCAAGAGATGGCAAAGATTAATGCAGAAGCCATTAATGGTTTACATCCCAAAATCAGCATTTGGACGAGTGGGAACGGCGACAATGGGATGGGTGACGGTGCAGCTGGGAGCAGTGGCACAACAATGAAGGAGGTGGCCGGGGTTTACCGGATGTTGCCCCCTTTGTTTAAAACAGTTCATGAGCAAACTGGGATGCTACCACCGGCATGGATGGGTTCAATACCAGATTCAACTACCAATTAAGAGTCTATCAATCGAGTCAATGAGTAAATAACACATCTTATTCAAGTAATAATTGTTTAAGTTGCAATCTTTTTTTTTTTTTTTTAAAGATTCTTAATTTAAAAGGGTTTCCAATTGTAAATGCTTAAGTCAATAGTACATTTATACTATAACTATAGTGTTGTTTTCTATAACTATGGTTCTATTTGATATCAATTTTGTTGTTGATTTTTATCTATTTGTTAAAAAGTGTTTTTGAAAATCATTTTTGATAAAAATAAAATGTTGGTTAACAACTAATTAGCATAATAGTTCTAAAATGAAAAATAAGATGGTATTACATAGAATAATTTTTACATAATCATCTTCTTCTTACGTCTCCTCCCTTCCTCACATCAATGCATCCGAAATCATTGTTTTTACTCTTCCCTGAGAGGGAAATACTCTCCAATTCAAGCCCATCGTGCTGAAACCGCCGATCAGAAAGCAGGAATAATGACCAGTGGAGATAGAGAGGGAGGACAGAGAGTATGTGTCACCAGTGATCTTCACCCTCTGTAAAGACTCTTCTCTCTCGCTGACTCTGAGGATCATCCTTAATTAATGGCTACAGAGACAACAACCACACTGATTAATAAGCCCGCTGGATCCATCCCCAGACGAGTTTGTTTCTCCTTCGCAGCGTATGCCAAAAACGTGATCAATCATCTCAAGAAATGCCAGATTCCTATCGACGATGGCCCCAGCGACGACGAATTCTCATCCATCGAGTCCACTTTCGGCTTCAGTTTCCCTCCCGATCTCCGTTCTATCCTTTGCGAAGGACTGTCGGTGGGTCCTGGCTTCCCCAACTGGTGATCTCCTCGCCTCTGCAGTTGAAGATTCTCATGAATCTCCCCATCTTTGGTTTCTGCAAAGAAATCACAAAAAAAAAAAAAAAAAAAAAAAAAAAAAAAAAATTCTGGTGCCCTTCCTAGGGCGATAAGCCGCCCAACCCTAAGGAAGCTTTAACCATGGCCAAGCGATTTATGAAGAAAGCTCCTCATCTCGTTCCCATTTACAGCCGTTATTACATTCCTTCACTCCCGAATCTCGCTGGAAATCCTATCCTATTCGTCAAGGTGTAGACTTCCATTACTCAGGATATGACGTCGCCAGATTCTTCCAAAACGTTGAATTCCTTCAGAAAATCAGCATCTTGAGGCCATCCGACACTTCAGAATCATCAAGGATGGAGGCTCCACTATGGCCGCCAAAGCTGCAAGGAAGATTGAATTCTGGTCTGATTTGGTGGACAGTTGCACATTCGCAGTAGGAAGGAGACGTTGAAGTTGAATGGTTTTTTAGAGGATTAAAATGAGTTATAAAATCATTTTACATTTCTACCCCCAGTTTTCCCACCTAAAACCCGTGCAACTTAAAACACAACCAAAAATGATTTTTAGTCAAAAATCAAAAACAGGCCTCAATCTTTTTTTGAATTTGGATCTCTTTTTGTTTTTTCTTTTCATAACTAATACCCAAAAATCATAGTAAACACTTACGAAAACTAAAATTTGAATAAAAATGAAAAAACAAAAATGATACCAAAGAGAACCTACTACTGGATGCCCACCTAAAATATGAGCCACCAGGAAAAAATTCCCTCTGGTGAGACTGACAATTTGAAATTATTTATAGGAATGGAAACTAATCAATTACTTGCATAGGTTTGGTTCGATCTATAAAAACAATAAAACCAGCTCAACCATACGTTTGGTGTTAGAGCAAAAACCAAGAAACATGAACAGAAAACAAAAAATAGAAAAAGATTCAAACATAATTACAGAGATTTAACGTGGTTCACATGTTAATGTGATATGCTATGTCCATGGGAATATATGAGGATGATTCACTATGTCAAAATTAGATTACAATGGACATCTCTCAAGAATAAGCTCTCTCCCAAGTTCAAAATTCAGAAACCCCCTTTCTTTCTTCTATTTGCGGCTAAGGTTACAAGACAAGAGAAAAGAACACAGTATATGAGCTTCTCCAAGCCCTCTACTGCCATTACATATCTCAGAAAAATTCCCAGTCCAGTTGCCAGAAAAATTGTCGGAAAGTGTCAATCTTCAAAGCGGGTCATGGATCCAAATGTGCCGAAGAATTCAAGACACAAATAACAAATATCCATCTTGGCTTGAATTATCTCCAAACAAAATAAATACATACCAACCATGAATCATCTACTCCACTAGCCCTCCAATGCCTTGAACTCAAATTCGGTATAGTCCAATCAAGTCCAAGCAATACTTGAACTTGACAATTGCAAGAGGCTTTGACAACATATTAGCTAGATTGTCTTCAGTATCCATCTTCAACACTTGAATATTTCCTTGAGTAATTATTTCTCTAATGAAATGATATAGAACAACAATGTGCTTTGTCCTCTTATTTTACATCTAATCTATAGTTAAGTTAATAGCACTCTGGCTATCACAATGGACAATAATCACTCCATGATCCACACTGAGCTAATCAAATAAATCTATAAGTCAAATAGATTCCTTCACTGCCTCAGTCATTGCCACATACTCTGCCTCTGTAGTAGATAATGCAACTGGAGTCTGTAAAGTAGCCTTCCAACTAATCGTACATCCACTAATGGTAAATTACATGCCATGTAAACGATTTACTCTTGTCAAGAACACCTGCATAATCTGAATCAAAAAATCTAGTCAAAACTTCATTGTTTCTCCAAAACTCCAATCATATGCACAAACAACTGTAGATATTTGAAAGTCCCCTTCAAATATCTATATATCTGTTTTATAGTGTGCCAATGAGTTTTACCAGGACATGACAAATATTTGCTCACTATACTCATTCCTTGTGAAATGTCAGGACGAATACAAACCATATGATACATAATGGAACCAACTACACTAGAATATGTAGCACGTGACATAAACTTCAACTCTTTATCCGTCTGGATTGATATAGCAACAGAAATTCTAAAATGAGATGCAAGAGGAGTACCTACAGGTTTGACATCTATCTTGCCAAAGCTCTCTAATCCTTTCACAATGTATTTCTGCTGAGATAGTCACAGCTTCCTTGCTTTTTTGTCCTTCTTAATCTTCATCCCAAAAATCTTCCTTGCTACCCTCGAATCATTCATTTCAAATTTAAGCTTAATTGTGCCTTTAACCTATTAATCACATTCATGTCTTTGGCTCCAATCAACATATCATTAATATAAAGCAGCTAATAAATGAATAAGCCATCATATAATTTTCTAAAATATTTACAACAGCCATATTGGCGCCTATAATAACCATGACTTTCCATAACCAAATCAAACCTCCTATACCACTGTTCAAGAGACTTCTTCAAATCACATAGGGACTTCTTGAATAGGAAAACATGTTCCTCTTTACTCTCAATGACAAAACCCTAGGTTGATGCATATAAACTGTTCATCAAGTTCAAACATGCAAGAATGTTGTTTTAACATCAAGTTGTTTCATATCATGCATAGCAACTAAAACAAGTAAGACACAAATAGAACTATGCAGGAGAGAAAATGTCATGTAAATCAACTTCATCCACTTGGCTATAGCTCTTTGCAACCAAACGCGCCTTGCACCTAGCATCTTCCCCTTCTAGGGTGCCTTCCTTATTTTTGAAGACCTATTTACACCCAACAATTCTTTTCCCTCATGGTAGCTTGACAAGCTGTCAAGTCTGATTTATGAAGAGATTCAATTTCCTCATTCATGGCAATCAATTACTTGGTGGAATCAATTGAAGAAACTGCTTCTGAATATATCATAGGCTCATCATTTTTGATTGATTCTACAACAGACAATGCATAAGAGACAATGTTAGCATGCCCATACTTATGAGGTGGTTGGATATTCCTCCTTAGTCTATCCCTGGCAATGTTATACTGTTATTCTTCTTGATCCCCTTGAACATCATCTTCTTCAATGAAAGTAAGCAACTAAACTAAAGTAGATTGTGCTTTCTTTAAAGACGAACCACCAAATTAAAACTCCATCTTCTCACCAAAACTCTTTCATTTTTCATCACACTGAACATGAGCTTCCTTTTTGGAATAAAACATAGTAGACTCATTAAAAGTAACATCTATGCTAATAACCTAGAACGTCTACTTGCTCCCTCCAGGGACAAGTTCATGGTTACCGTCGCTCCATAGCATACATTGGTGAATGGAATGCATTAAACCCTATTGTTTTTTATTCAAGAATGCATAGAAAGATCCCATTTATATTAATGATAAGGGTAAAAAAAAAAAACTACATTCTTACCGAGGACTTACTGGTATTAATACCATATTCCACCAACCAAGTGTGAAGTGACACATGTCTAGGAATCTGAGGACATCAACAATGTAGCATATGTCTTGCATGTGGCAAAGTGCAAATTGAATTAGGAAGTTTCCCACTTTGGAGGGAAACGCTCCTCAATCAGCGCCTATAGGTTGTGTTTAACAGACCTGTACACTGGCAACCACTTTCATGATGACTGCAAGATCATCATCCAACGGTGGACAGTAGAAGGCATAATTATCAACCACTTTACAACTAAAAGGGTAATTCGGACCACACTAGATGGTTAGACACTCCTATATATATTGACAAAAACAAAGGTACAAGGTCGGATAATTTTTCAACTAACTTAAACCTTACCCTACTCTCGAAGAAGCGTTTCTTTTTTATTTTGCTTCATACTGCTTGCTCTGTTAACTTAATCATTGGAGTGGCCACCGGATTACCCAATCCATTCCTCGGTGAAATTCCTTTGGTTTTTAGGTTCTTACCTTGAACTTAGCCAAACCGTGTGAAGTCGGTTTGTATGTGGCCAACTCAGATACAACGTGATCAACTCAGCCATAAGCCTTACAATTCGTCTAAACCAATTTCCAGCAGCAACTATAAGACCTGCACGCCACGAACCCGGCCTAACCTTATATTTTGTGTTGGGACCCGTCTACATATCATGGTCGAGCCAAGTGGACCAATTGTTTGAAGAAACCCAAGACCCAATATGAAAATTTACCTAAAAACAGTCAAAATGAGGGTAGGGTCGCATGTCTTAACAGACAGGTCCGACCCTCCCATCGACCCTCATCATCGACCCCCAACCATGGGTCGCAGGGTCTATGAGTTGTCCGACCCTCCCATCGAACCTCGGTATTCGAGAAAAACAGCACGAACCAAAAATTAGGAAACCTTCCTAATTTCGATTGGAACCTTTCCTAAACTCAATGAGACTTATTTTGAGAGTTTTTGCCCTATAAATAGGACATCCCTAAGCCTCTTTCACTCCTTTTACAACCCTAATTGGATTGAGAGAAAGAGAAGAGAAGGAAGAGAAGAAGAGAAGGAAAACTTGAAGAAAAGGCTAAGGAAAAAGAGGAAATTCAGAGGAACTCTGAATCTCAGTAAAACTAAGGTATGGATACATTCCCCATGATTTATTTAAGACTTTAGAATGGTTTATGAAGATGATATGACTTAGAAGAAACCCAAATCATCCATCCATGGTTAGGTTTTCATGAAAAACCATGGAGGAGATCATTAAAACCATGTAGGTGAATAAAGTATAGTTCTAAACCATGCAACATGTATAGAATGGATTGTTGAAGTAAGCCATAGGACCCAACCATGAAAGAGAGAACGAAATATGATATTTTTGACTCAAACCATGGAGGGTCGCACCTAGGGTCGATGGTAGATCGGACCCTAGCATCGACCCTCAGTGTTCGGGAAGTTCAGATTAGGGGGAGGGTTGCACCCAGGGTCGATCCTGACTCCGACCCTCAGTTAACAGAATGGTTTTAAATTCGGAATTAATTCTAATTAAATTCTATCGACTTTGTTAGGTCTTCTAGTAATATAATAACGTTATAAAGGTGATTCTAAAGCTTGGAAGAGGATCAATTAACAAGCTAAGGTGAGGGAACAAGACCTAAACTAATTGGTTAATAACAAACTATTTTTATTTCTTGAGTCCAATACCATGATTGATTTTATACGTGTATGCTTGTAATGTGCATTCAACATATCATCCAATATTTCTATTATTACTGTTCATGCATATTTAAATTTATTGATTAAAACATGATGATATTGATGATGGTAGGAATAGGCATGTGAATGTTTGTGTTTGGCTAGTGTACATGGTGTGGGTAGGGATGGTATCAATCGGTACTTCGATGCCGTTCTCATCGGGGTATATTGTGCCATGGTCTATTCAAGTCATGTCCACTAAGCAAGTGTTAGTGTGCTTGATGCGAGTGGAGCATCAGGGGGAGGACGTGACATTGTGGTTCAGCCTGGTCACCAGACTCTAGCTCTATCTCTACTCAAGTCTTGTTCACTAACATCTTCGTATCACCATTACCTTAGCGGAACTAATATGTCGTAGAGCATCAGGGGGGACGTGGCATTGTGGTTCAGCCTGGTCACCAGACCCTAGCTCTATCTCTATGGATGTATTGAGGAATGCTGGGGTGAGGCCTTGGATACATTGTTTGACATTAAGGTTGGTTAGTTGCAAGCCCAGTTTGCAAGCCCTCGCCAACAGGGGCTTACGTGTTGGTATGGGCAACCGGTACAGCCATGCCATTTTCATGGGGTGTATATTGTCCATGGTGGGTGCATGTGGGGCGACGGTGCCATTTTCATTGGGCGTTTCCACACACTCGTGTATAGAGGTGCGGCGGCCACCTATCCTTTCTATAGCACATTGCAAACTTTAAACCAGACCAAAGATATGAATTGATTGCATGCATATGTATTGTTGCATTGTTTTGGTTGCTCACTGAGCCGTGATGTGTGCTCACCCTTTTGAATTCGAATAATTTTAGTTGATGATACAGGTACCACCGTTGAAGATTATATGAACGCTCCTGTGTACGGGCATGTGGCGACAATGGAAGCTGAAGACATAGTGGATACGCATGACTCCTCTTGCGAGTGCAACTCATGCGTATTCGATTAGATTTTGTTTTATTTATTTGGATTTACTAAAGACATGTATTCGATATTTTATTTATGTCTCGGTTGAAACAACATAATTGGATATTTTATTCATGAGTATCACAGTTAGAATTTCTCAGTTCATTATCTGTAAGACTTTTGCTATTTATTTTATTACCTCTGATTAATGTGGAATGTGTTTTGGTTTACCATATGTGGGATAGCCTATTTTGAGATCCTGGTTGAACCGTTGGTTTATTGACGGTTTATCACACCATTCTGAATAATGCAGAATTGGGGTGTGATAACTTGGTATCAGAGCTCTCGTAGGCCTTACCCATTAAACCTGAATACTACCACTGGAGTCCATGAACTGAGTTAGGATAAATTAAAAGCTTTAATACAAACAAACCATAAGCACCTGTGTTGGTTGAGACAGAAATTATACAAGACAATAATGTACATATAAAAGGTGAAACCATATATATACACTCACACAGAAAGAGAAGACCAAGAATTATCCTAATAAACAAATAATTTAGGGTATTATCTATAAGTTAGGTAGTTATCCAAGTATACAAGGATATAATACTGTAGCAAGAAGGAAGCATCTGTATAGCAAAAAATTTGAATACCGAGTGGGTACTCACAAGATGTGAAACTCGATGTAGGACAGAGGAAGAAGGAAAATGGCTAGTAATGCCAAAACCCCTGTGGAGATAAAGGAAAAGATCTCGTGCTGAATCCAACAGAGATAGGAGAATAACAGCCCTACATTAAGAATAAGAGCAAGTATGAAGAAGATAAAGCTATACTCCTGGGTGACGTGGAGACTCAGAGTGAGATCCATTACAAGCTGATCTATTTCCCACTAAGCAAGAAGAGGATGTTGTAACTTGACCCCACCACTATCTGGGTCGAGAATGGGTAATGAAAACTTATATATGTAGATAGGTTTATAGAGGATGCAGTGCATTATTGATTTACTCTTATGATTATAGAGGATGCACATACCAGATTTTAATTTCTCGGACCTTGACAGGATACCTTATTGATTTAACATGTCAAGTAGAGTTATAGATATTGTTTCTTTAGTATTAGTCCTGATTATACCAATCTAAACCACTCTCATGATCAACAACATGAACAGAGATATGAACTGAATGAACAGTTAAATGTTTAATCATGTTGAGCATACATCTACTGATTTATACTTGATTTACCGATGTACGAAATCTTTCTCCAGATTTACTCCTGTAGTGCCTTGACCAATGGCATTATATATTCGATAGAACCTGTAACCATGAGGTTAAGAATTGTAAAACCTCTATTGCATGTATTTGGACCACCGTGCAACTTAACGATCTTTTGATGCCGGTTGGATTACTACAGATTTACTCCTGATTCTTTAAACCTAGGTTCACCAGATAAAGCAAGTGTTTGTCATTATGCTAAATCGATGAAAGGAAGTGAATCACTTTTGGATGAACATTTTGATTCATACACTCCCTGACCTTTGATGATAAAAATGTTTAGTGATAATGGAATTATTAGAAGAAAGATGATTAAATTCAGATTAAATGTCATAGCCAATGAACCTCAGATGAAGCAATAGAGGATTTGTTTTGAGATTTCTAAATGGATGGATAGGAGTCATGTCTATAAAAGAGTGCATGAGCAAAAAATGAGAACTATCAAGAGTAGCCAGTAAAGAAATAGATAGCACTCAAGTAGAGTTAAAGATGGTTATATCGGTATGAATTTTAACAAGGTAGAAGATTCCTAAAGGCAAATTTTAGAGTGGATACAAGGATAAAGTCATGGCATAAGTAGTACTCGATTTAATACAATGATAATTGAGTTATGCCCAATGTTGAGGGATATGATTAAGTAAAGACCAAAATAGTTTGGCTGAATTAATGAATTTATAAGCACATACCCTAATGCTTATAGATAGACTTGGGATATGAAGTAACAATCACAAGATATTTTTCGAGGTATATGAAAGAGAGATCAGGATAGAACAACAAGGATAAAAGAAATATAAGCTAATAAGTGCAATATGAGATTTTGACGATACTCTTCGAGAAATCATAAGAGATAAAGGAACTAGACAAGCTCTTAAGACCTTTACATCAGATTTTGCTAGTTCAAGCACTTTTGGACTAAATGTTGTTTTAGATGAGTGTTATGAACAATGATTGAATCATATTAATAGATGGATGAAATTTGGACGCAACCTAATTAGACTTGAGATGGCAAACTTTGATGTCATCTTGGGGATAGACTGGTTGTCTCAACACGCTACAAAGTTGTTATGTGCATAGAAGAGGTTATCATTCAAGAATAAAGATGGCATACAATTTGGTTTTATTGGAAGCCTATTCCCTAGGAAGCGGAAGCTGATCCTCTCTATGCTAAAGGTGAAGAGATGCTTTGAAGAGAAAGAAGTTGGATATATGGTAACTGTGGTATACGTTACCAAAGAAGCACCATAGATGACAGATATTGATGTGATGCATAAATTCTCTGATGTGTTTCCAGGAGACTTATCAGGTTATCACCTAATCTTGCGATCGAGTTCGTCATCGACTTGTTACCAAGGACGATACTTGTGTCAAAGGCACCTGTAGAGTAGCTTCTATGGAGTTAAAGGGATTGAGACGCAACTACAACAGTTATTAGACAAGGGTTCTAATTGGCTAGGTATTGCATCATGGGGAGTGCCAATGCAATTCATGAAGAAGAAGGATGGTAGTGTTGTTTGCGTATAGACTACCGGGAACAAGCTCACAGTCAAGAATCAATATCTACTACCTTAGATCGATGACTTGTTTAAACAGTTGTAAGGAGCAAAGGTATTTTCTTCAGTCGAGATCAGCTGAAGAATTTTGGACAGAAATATCTCAAAAATAGCTTTTAGAATCGGGATTGGACATTATGAGTTCTCGATTATGACGTTTGGATTAACCAATGCCCTTACATCTTTTATAGAGCTGATGAACTGGGTGTTTCATGACATGTTGGGCACATCGGTCATAGTTTTCATAGATGATGTTTGGTTTATTCCAAGAATGAAGCAACTCATACAACGGATCTTAGAACAACTTCACAACAGCTGAGAAGTGAAAAGCTTCATGTCAAGTCCAAGAAACATGAGACATGATAAAACAAAATGATCTTCTTAGATCACGTAGCATCATATAAAGGGATTAAAGTGGATCCTATTCAGATAGAAGCAATTGTATGGAATATTACGAAGATAAGAAGTTTCTTGGTTTTAGCTGATTATTACAGACGATGCTTGGAAGACCACCCTAAGATCACAAAACCTCTTACCAAGCTAACCAGGAAGGGAGAGGAATTTATTTGAAGCTACAAGTGTGAAGAATGTTTTCAGATTCTAAGGTAAGGTTGATATCAACTCCCATCTTGATCATTTCGGTACCAAGGGAACCTTTTACCCCATCCATCAGAGCTTTCGGATTGGATCAAGGATGTGGGTTGATGCAAGGTAAATAAGCGATTACATACGTTTCAAGAAAACTAAAGGAGCATGAGAAGCGTTACCCTACTCATGACTTGGAGTTACCGGTGATGAATTATGCAATCAAAACTTGGAGACATTATCTAAACGGAGAATAATTTTAGATTAAGAGTCCTATTTATCTTCATCAGAAAGAGTTGAACATGAGGATAGAAAAATGGTTTGAGCATTGAAGGATTAAGACCGTGATATTCAAGGTCACTGAGCAAGGCTAATGTAGTAGCTAAGCCTTAAGCAAAAAGGGATTATGAGGTCTGAAGAAGGACCGAGTATAAATGTTGCTTTATGTTCTGCAGCAACAGATTCAGATTGGGAAAAGAGTAACATATAATAGAAGCTACTGATGATCCAATCGAGCGAGAACTTATGGATGAATTATGAAACAATAGTTCGGTTGCGTTTATGGCATTAAAAATCATCTCTGAATTGGTGGATGAAATAAAAGTAGCAATTTTGTCAAATCTGTATATAAGATTAATGTCAGGAGATTTAGAGAAAGAAAAACCTAACCCTGACTTACTTTGGATGCGGAGATAGTACTCAGATACAGAGGCAGATTCTGATTACATGAAGATAAAGACTTGGATACTATGAAGAGGATAATGATAAGAGTCCATTGTACTCAATATTCAGTACATACTAGAGTACCAATATGTATCATGAGATGAAGAGATTATTTTGGCAGAAAGGGAATGGAAGTGGTTGTGGATAGATGCATGTTTCAGTAATTGAATTATCAGCATGTAAAGGCTAAAAGACAAAGACCAACATGGCTATAACAATAACTATCAAAGCTAGTCTGGAAGTGAAACTGCATTACAATGAACTATGTCACTGATTTGCCATTGACTCCTAGATCGGTTGACGTGGTATGGGTGATTGTTGATCGCCTTATGAAGATAGCTTATTCCATTGCTATACGACCTCGGTATGCTTTGTAGCAGCTAACTAAGCTATATATGGATAGTATTGTTAGATTGAATGGTATGCATGAGAGCTTAGTGTCGGCTAGAAGCTCATGCTTTATCTTAAAGTTTTGGAAGGATCTATAGGAAATAATGGGAACAAAGTTGAAGCTTAGTACCGCAATTTACCTTAAATCGACGGACAGTCGGGGCGGACTATACAAATCCTAAGAGATATGCCCCGAGTTTATGAAATTGATTTCAAGGAACTTGAGTTGAGAAGCTACCGTGAATTGAAGTTGCTATTAAGCTACCATGTAAATGTTACCTATCAAGCATGATACGGTAGAAATGTCAAATTCCTTTATTTTGGAATAAAGTTGGTGAATGAAGAATTTTGGAAACCTAAGTCTAATGAAGAAAACAATCGAGTGGCAGACAAGATCAAAGAAAAGGGGCAGGATAGCTCAGGATTGTCAGAATAGACACCAAGACCTTGAGTTCTCCATAAGTGACAAAGTGTTTTTGAAGATGTCACTTATGTAGAGTTTGAAATGATTAGACAAGAAGGAAAGTAGTATTCTATATATGCATCGAATCTTATAAACTCTGGAAAGACGTAAAAAAGTTGCATATCAATTAGCGTTACCGCTATCCATGTCTAGTGCGCATGATGTATTTCGTATGTCTCTATTGAAGAAATACATTAGAGATTCATATCAAAGGTATTGACCACGGAATCACTGGATTAGATAGAATGTTTAACTATTGAAGTGGTACCAGCCTAGTTCACTAGTTGGAAGGTACAATGTTTCCAAAGCTGGGATAATTATTATATGAAGATAATTTGACGAAGACAAGACGTGGAGAAGAGTGCATAGGAGGAATAAGATGCAATGTGGAAATAGAATTCCCACTTATTGACTCCGAAGTAAATTCAAATTTTGAGGACAAAATTTATTTAAGGATGGAGGAGTTGTAAGATCCGTACTTTCAAATTTCGAGGACGAAATTTCTTTTAAGGGTGGTGGAGTTGTAAGGCCCGCACGCCACGAACCCAGTCTAACCTTATATTTTGTGTCGGGACCCATCTACATATCATGGTCGAGCCAAGTGGACCAAGTGTGTGAAGAAACCCAAGACCCAATATGAAAATTTACCTAAAAACAGTCAAAATGAGGGTTGGGTCGCATGTCTTAACAGACAGGTCCGACCCTCCCATCGACCCTCACCATCGACCCTCAACCATGGGTCGCAGGGTCTATGAGTTATCCGACCCTCCCATCGACCCTCGGTATTCGAGAAAAACAGCACGAACCAAAAATTAGGAAACCTTCCTAATTTCGATTGGAACCTTTCCTAAACTCAATGGGACTTATTTTGGGAGGTTTTGCCCTATAAATAGGATGTCCCTAAGCCTCTTTCACTCTTTTTACAATCCTAATTGGATTGAGAGAAAGAGAACAGAAGGAAGAGAAGAAGAGAAGGAAAACTTGAAGAAAAGGCTAAGGAAAAAGAGGAAATTCAGAGGAACTCTGAGTCTCAGCAAAACTAAGGTATGGATACATTCCCCATGATTTATTTAAGACTTTAGAATGGTTTATGAAGAGGATATGACTTAGAAGAAACCCAAATAATCCATCCATGGTTAGGTTTTCATGAAAAACCATGGAGGAGATCATTAAAACCATGTAGGTGAATAAAGTATAGTTCTAAACCATGGAACATGTATAGAATGGATTGTGGAAGTAAGCCATAGGACCCAACCATGAAAGAGAGAACGAAATATGATATTTTTGACTCAAACCATGGAGGGTCGCACCTAGGGTCGATGGTAGATCTGACCCTAGCATCGACCCTCAGTGTTTGGGAAGTTCAGATTAGGGGGAGGGTCGCACCCAGGGTCGATCATGACTCCGACCCTACCTCCGACCCTCAGTTAATAGAATGGTATTAAATTCGGAATTAATTCTAATTAAATTCTATCGACTTTATTAGGTCTTTTAGCAATATAATAACGTTATAAAGGTAATTCTAAAGCTTGGAAGAGGATCTATTAACAAGCTAATGTGAGGGAACAAGACCTAAACTAATTGGTTAATAACAAACTATTTTTATTTCTTGAGTCCAATACCATGATTGATTTTATACGTGTATGCTTGTAATGTGCATTCAACATGTCATCCAATATTTCTATTATTACTGTTCATGCATATTTAAATTTATTGATTAAAACATGATGATGTTGATGATGGTAGGAATAGGCATGTGAATGTTTGTGTTTGGCTAGTGTACATGGTGCGGGTAGGGATGGTATCAACCGGTACTTCGATGTCGTTCTCATCGGGGTATATTGTGCCATGGTCTATTCAAGTCATGTCCACTAAGCAAGTATTAGTGTGCTTGATTCGAGTGGAGCATCAGCGGGAGGACGTGACATTGTGGTTCAGTCTGGTCATCAGACTCTAGCTCTATCTCTACTCAAGTCTTGTTCACTAACATCGTCGTATCACCATTACCTTAGCGGAACTAATATGTCGTAGAGCATCAGGGGGGACGTGGCATTGTGGTTCAGCCTGGTCACCAGACCCTAGCTCTATCTCTATGGATGTATTGAGGAATGCTGGGGTGAAGCCTTGGATACATTGTTTGACATTAAGGTTGGTTAGTTGCAAGCCCAGTTTGCAAGCCCTCGCCAACAGGGGCTTACGTGTTGGTATGGGCAACCGGTACAGCCATGCCATTTTTATGGGGTGTATATTGTCCATGGTGGGTGCATGTAGGGCGACGGTGCCATTTTCATTGGGCGTTTCTACACACTCGTGTATAGAGGTGCGGCGGCCACCTATCTTTTCTATAGCACATTGCAAACTTTAAACTAGACCAAAGATATGAATTGATTGCATGCATATGTATTGTTGCATTGTTGTGGTTGCTCACTGAGCCGTGATGTGTGCTCACCCTTTCGAATTCGAATACTTTTAGTTGATGATACAGGTACCACCGTTGAAGATTATATGAACGCTCCTGTGTACGGGCATGTGGCGACAATGGAAGCTGAAGACATAGTGGATACGCATGACTCCTCTTGCGAGTGAAACTCATGCGTATTTGATTAGATTTTGTTTTATTTATTTGGATTTAGTAAAGACATGTATTCGATATTTTATTTATGTCTCGGTTGAAACAACATAATTAGGTATTTTATTTATGAGTATCACAGTTAGAATTTCTCAGTTCATTATCTGTAAGACTTTCGCTATTTATTTTATTACCTCTGATTAATGTGGAATGTGTTTTGGTTTATCATATGTGGGATAGCCTATTTTGAGATCCTGGTTGAACCGTTGGTTTATTGACGGTTTATCACACCATTCTGAATAGTGCAGAATTGGGGTGTGACAGCAACAGTTTGGTGCCTACCATGGGGCCTATTTGGGTTCTTTCTGAAATCATTTACTCTCAAACTTTCAGTTTCTCAAGCTCCATCTTCAAAACAATCGTGACCACTCGAAGTGGAAACTCCTTCAATGGGAATACTTCCTAGTAAGAAAAATATGTGGCTGGCTAGGAAACCAGTAATGGTGAGATCCAGACAGAAGCCGTCTCATTGAACACTGTCGTCCCAGTTGCACCATCAGTAGTACTTCGACCTCCTCCCAATGTTGCAGTTCAATAGACATTCAAACTCTTTGTGGCCCAACTAGCATAAATCTCTCAATTAATTATGCCTGCTGGGGTAAATTACGGCAACCAAGTCGTATCTTCACATCATGAGGTTGGAGGTAACCTAACCTCATACGTCTCATCAATCAGGATGAAATCGTCCTAGTCAACACCATCATAGGAGGAACGAACAAATCTCTTCACCAATGATTCTGCCAGTCCATCACCGAGAGGGGAGTGTGACTTCCTCTATAAGTAGTTCCACTAGGTACTCACAATCATAGCATGTGTCTATCCATGATCGAATTAGAAAGTTGGTACATGACTGACTTGGCGAACGAGTTAAGCCCTAGTGATCTTAAAGGACCCCATCGGTGCATGCAAGCGTCCAGGCACGGCTAAAAGAAGCCAAAGCAGAGAGAGCAGCTGCTGACCGACTTATAGTGGAGTGAGCTGCTATAGACAAATTAATTATAGTCGAGTTGGTTGTCTCCACAGCAACAGCCAATGTGGCAGCAACAAATGCAGCCACTGTAGCCGCCACTATTACATAGACTACTTCAGCACCACCAGGAGAATCTGGTGGAATAATAGTAATCCCACCAGTATTGGTAGCTCAACAACCAATTCCACATGTAGTTCCTATGTTTGAAGTACCTCCCTAGACCAAATGTATAGAGCACTTGCTGGTGAACCTTAAAACTTGGCTAAGTAAGATCAAGAAGAGCAAAACAAGTTCTTTCGTTACTTCAAGGAAGAAGGAGTACCATGCCGTTATGGCACTATCCCCAAATATCATGCAAACACCTCTCCTAAATCACTTCACCGTGCCAAAAACTCATCCATAATGGAATCACTCTCCTACAGCTTCATTTAAACAATTTTTCTTCCATGATGCTCCTCCATGGCAATTCTGATGCCATCCTTTATAGAGCTTTTCCCTTCACCTTGAAGAACCCTAAATGACTATGGTTTAATAGTCTTCCTATTTACTCCATTTAAAAATTTGATTAACTCAGTGATCGATTTTTTGAGCATTTCCAAACAAAGACAACCCCAAAGAAGGCTGCAGTTAATCTCATGACTATAAAGCAGAAGTTGGATGAGTCTTTCAGAGAGTTTCTAGCTCATTTCAACAATTATGTTCTTGAAATAAAGAACTTGGACAATTCAGTAATTTATACTATGCTAATGGCAGTGATCTCAGACCCTGAATTACTGAAGTCAATTTACAAGAAGACTCTAGTGAACCTTGCCGACCTGTGGGCTCATTGCGAGAAATATGCCATAGCAAATGATGCAATGTTGCAGGAAAAACAAAAGGGGAAAACGATAGCAAGTTCAGAGAAGAAGAGCGCTAAACCTCAAGCAGAAAAACTGACTTCTATGGCAACAAACAAAAAACAGAAGTCGGGCAATGACGACTTCCCAGGGAAGTCAGCCAAGCCAGAATTAAACAGGGATGCATTCACTCCTCTGAATGCTCCTACGTCTGAAATTATGTACAATTTACAAGACCTAATGCCCCCAATGATGTTGGTGGATCCAAAGAACAAAACAACCAAGAAGTATTATAGATTCCATCATGACCATGGTTACGACACTGATAAATGTATAGCTCTGTATACTGCAATTGAAAATCTCATCAATCGAGGACATCTTAAAGAATACGTGATCGCCCTTGGCCAAAGAGGCGAGACTATGACCCCTCAACATGATACAAGTAGGCTATTTACAAGGGCAAGCAACCCCTTGACTGCATGACAGATGTAGACAAGCAATCAAGTCATCCAAACAGGGACGACCTTGGAGATGATCCAAAAAAATCACCAATGGGTGATCCCAAAGGAAGTGTCAACATGTTGAAGACAACCCTCTAATCAGAGTCAAACAAAAGAATGAGCTTCAACTCGTCAATAGAGGACTTATACCACTCTGGTTATGTTAGAGAAAATTTTCTCCAAATGTACTCTTGAAAGTCGTATTGTAACCGACTTCAAAATTCCAACTCGTATTAATAATGTGCTCATTATACTGATTGTAAGACCGTTGAGCCCTTACTTAGTGAACCCTCCACTTTGAAAGATAGGAATTCCAAAGAAGAAACCAACTGGAATTCATAGAAAATGAGTTTGCCAGTTGGGACTATTATAGACGAGTTGCAATCCCTGAGCACTACACAGGGGCAATTATTAGAGGACCTGCTACTTGTAACACTTCCAGAATAGGAAGACTCACATATGCCAAGAGCATATGCAATGCCTTAACTTCATATAACCTGTACACCACGAAAGATGTCATCACCTTCTGCGATGAGGACTTGTTGCATGTCGATTTTCCTCATGATGATGCAGTAGTGATCACAATGGTGATAATCAATGAAAATGAACTCGAAAGCACTTTAGTAGGCACATGAAGCTCTATAGACATCCTATATTACCACATATTTAAAGCCATGAAGTTGGATGATAGGAAACTCTGACCTATCACATATTCTCTCATCAGCTTCTCTGGAGATTCAGTCCATGTGAAAGGAGGAAACCAGCTTGAAATACAAGTTGGAACAAAGCCAAGAAGAAGGACAATCACGATGAAATACTTGGTGGGGGATATTCCATCAAGTCATAATGTAATACTAGGTCAGTCAGGCCTAAATTTATTAAAAGCTTGTGTTTTCACCTATTACCTAGTAATGAAGTTCCCAATAGAATATGGGGAAGGAAGTTGCAAGGTTTACAAAAGTTCTCGCGGCGTTGTTATGTAACTGACTTGGAGGTAAGTCGAAACAAACTTCCAACCTAGAGTATTCTTATAGAAGACTTTAGGGATGAACTCTCTCAAGAACATAGAATTTCCAATTGAAGAACTTGTCCATATCCCCATTTCAGAGGAACAGGCTGAGAGATATTTCCAAATCGAGTCATCTCTCCAAGGCAAGCAAAGGTAGGATTTAATTACCTTCTTAAGAAACAATTCGGATGTCTTCGCATGGTCAACATTAGACATGCCAGGCATCCCTAGAGAATTAATTCAGCACAAGCTTGTAGTGGACAAGAAATTTAAGCATGTCCAGCAAAAGAAGTGGAATTTTTCTCTTGATATGTGAAATCGTCATCAAAGAAGAAGTCGACAAACTCCTAGCAGTAGGGATGATTAGAGAAGTTGAATACCCACAGTGGGTATCGAATGTAGTTATGGTGCCTAAATCTTATGGAAAATAACACATCTGTATTAACTTCACCGACTTGAATAACGTCTGCCCTAAAGACTACTGCCTTCCCCCTTGGATAGATAAGTTGATCGATGCCACAGCAGGTCACAAAATGTTGACATTCATGGATGTATATTCGAGCTATGATCAAATTAAGATGCATAAACCAAATAAGGAGGTTACAACCTTTATAACCAAAGATGAGTTATACTGCTATACGGTGATGCCCTTCGGATTGAAGACTACAGGGGAAATTTATCAATGATTGGTGAACAAAGTTTTTAAACACCAGATTGGTAGGAATATGGAGGTCGATATAGACGACTGCTTGGCCAAGATTAATAAGAGTTCAAGTCATCTAGACGACTAAAAAAAAGCATTTTAAGTCTTCCGATACCACTAAATGAAATTAAATCCAATAAAGTGTGCATTTGGAGTACTTTCAGGCAAGTTCCTCGGGTTCATGATATACTAATGAGGAATTAAAGCCAACCCAACTAAGATTGAGGTGATAATGAGGATGTCAGCCCCAATGAAGCTAAAGCAAATACAAGAATTGACTAGCATAGTTGTGACTCTTGGAATATTTATGTCAACATCTATAGATCGATGTTTATTTTTCTTTAAGACTTTGAAGGGTGCCAAAAAGGTTTGAATGGACAGAAGAATGTCAGTTAGTTTTGACGAGTTGAAGAAATACCTAACAACTCTTCCAATACTAACCATGCCTAAAGTTGGTGATCAATTACGATTGTATCTGGCGACTTCACTAGCAACGGTCAGTGCAGTTCTAATTAGGGAAGAAGAAAAGCTCTAAAGGCCAATTTACTATGTCAGTAAAGTTTTACTTGATGTGAAAACTAAGTACAAGCCTGTTTAAAAGCTAGCCCTCTCTTTAGTAGTAGCAGCTCGAATACTCTGATCTTACTTCCAAGCTCATACCATTACAGTGCTCATTGACAAACCCCTAAGGAAGATCCTAGTACGACCAAATATTTCAGGTCGTCTGGTGAACTGGGTTATTGAACTCGTGAGTTTGAAATAGAGTATCAATAGAGAGAAGCAATTAAAGCTCAAGCCTTGGCTGACTTCATCATGGAAATGCCTACTAAAGAAAGTAATGTGTTAGATTCAAGCTTAAAATCAGAGTTTAAGAGACAACAAAATAAGAAGATTAAGGGTCTACAATCTCCAAAGTGGATCTTGCATGTCGATGGCTCATCAAGTCTGAATAGTCAAGGGTAGGAGTCATCCTAACAAGCCCAGAAGACTACAAAATTCAAGTCGCCCTCAGATTGGAATTCAAGGCAACTAATAATGTGGCGAAGTATGAGGCATTATTAGCAGGACTCCAATTTGCAACAACTTATGGTGCAACAACTTGATATCTTTAGTGACTTAAGTTGTCATCAGATAGATAAATGGCCAATACAAGGCCAAACAAAACATACGCAAGAGTATCTCGCAAAGGCGAAGTCAGCGTTATCTTTATTTGAAAAATACGATATTCTGAATATAGATAGAAAGGATGCAAAAGAAGATCATTTATCCTGACTCCAAAATGAAGATCTTTCTACTTTAGACAAGTCGGTCTATATAGATGTCTTAGCAAGTCCAAGTACGAGAGAAGAGCCAAAAATCCAACAAATTAGTATGGCGAGGACTTAGATTGATCCCATCAAGTCATTCTTACAAGATGAAATTCTTACAAATGACAGGCATGATAAAAGAAGAATTCAAGCTAAGTCTCAGCAGTATACCATGCATGAAGGTCTTTTATATCGGAAGCCCTTTACAAGACCACTGCTGTCATGCCTCTCACCAATAGACGCAAAAAAGCAATAGGCAAAGTACATTAAGGTATTTGTGGTAGTTACTCAGGGCTAGAACTCTATGTAATAGAATCCTGTGACAGGGTTACTACTGGCCAACCATGTTAGCTGACTGTGACAAATATGCCAAAGAGTGTGAACAATGTTAGAAACATGCCGAGCTCAGCCATCTCCTAGCCACTCAACTACAAACACTCACAAGTACTATCCCCTTTGTTATGTGGGGAATAGATATTGTTGGACCAGTCTCAGGATCCAAGTCACATAAAAAGTATCAGATAGTTGCAGATGACTACTTCTCTAAATGGGTAGAAGCTAAGGAGGTATCCTCTACTGATGCAGAACAAGTTGAAAACTTTATCCGTATATTAGTAATATATAGATATAGAGTTCCATAGGTCTTTGTCACAGATTTTGGACTTGTCATAGCCCACTCTGGAGAATTGGGCATGATATTCGAGTCAACCCATGTGGCTAACCCGAATACTTTTAGGAACACTAACCATAATGTTACAATATAAATCCCACAGTCTACACAAGCAATATTCAATAAAATCTATAAACAATAATATAATAGCGGAAGCGATTACTAAATAACAGATGTCAAATCTAATGATACCATATCCTATACTATGTATGATGTTATCATTTACAAATCAGTATTCTTCATCAAAATAATATACTATTAGTTATACAAATACCCAAATTCAAAAATAGTAAATTTCTTACATATAATCTGATAAACCTCTTCGTCTATTAGTAAAAATAATAATAAAGTATCAAAATATTAAGGGAAGGGAGAAAGTAAAGGGAGGGCTACGTCATGCATAGACGCAGTCGCTGCACGTGCAGCCCTCGTCGTACTCTCCACCACCATCAAGATCTCTGGCGATCACGCTCACTTAAGGAGACTCCATAAAATCAACAATAGATAGATCACTTACAGGAGAATTTGAAAAGAAGTGTTGACACGAGGGCGAGCTCACATCCTACCTCAGGGAGAAATCTAGTATTACATGCTATGCACATACATCATTTAAAGCAATGAGATGCAATTTATTATTATATTAGGTCTCAGGTTTGTGTTTCTACATCCTAGGCAAAGGTAGAAGCAGAATAAATGACCTCGGGCCGCTAAACATCTTCTACAAGTGAAGTCCCCCCTTGGGGACTCCCATCCTTATAGGGTTCATTGCCTCCCACCATAGACCCCGCATATGCCAGCTACCATACACCCATACGTCACTAACTCGCCAGCTACTGCACACCCATACTGGCTCCCCTAGGGTCTCCCAGTCTACGGGTATGTAAAGCTATGCCAGTATCTTTACCCTTACTAGAAGGGCATAGGAAACAGGGGATGACACTACCTATGTCTATTATGTTCATTCATTTACTTTGGTTGCCTACTAGTAGAAGTGTAAGACCCGTATCGAATTAACCGGTCTTACCACCTTGTACCAAGTCTACCTACCATGGTCGAGCCAAGTGGACCAAGTACGTGAAGAAATCACAAGACCAGGTATGAGTCTAACCCAAAAATAATAAATGTGAGGGTAGGGTCGCATGCCTAAACAGGTAGGGTCGACCCCACCTCAACAGAAGTCCAACCCATGACTTTTAGTCGTAGGGTCGGATGACTAAGAAGGTGTAGGGTCGATGGATCATGCGACCCTACGATGACAGACATAAACTGAAAATTAGGAAACTTTCCTAATTCTAAGGGGATCTTTCCTAAACTCATTGGGACTTATTATGGAGGGTTTTTCTCTATAAATAGGACGTCCCTTAGCCTCTTTCACTCCTTTACAACCCTAATTGAAAGTGAGAGAAAGAGAAAGAAAAGGAAGAGAAGAAGAGAAGGAACTTGAAAAAAAGACTAAGGAAGAGGAGGAAGTTCAGAGAAACCTCTGAACAAAGGTATGAACCTAATTCTTTACCTGAATAAGAGATCATAGAATAGTTATAAAGAACATAGGGTTAGGAGAAACCCAAATCATCCATCCATGGACAAGTTTCAAGAGATTCCATGGAGGAAATCATTATGGACTATGAATAGTGTATAACTTGTAGTTTTGAGCCATAAAATAATCATAGAATGGACCATGAAAGTAAGCCAAATGATCCAAACATGAAAGAATGGACTTTAGAATGAAAGGTCGACTCAGAATACGTGTGGTCGCACGTAGGGTTGAATGATATCCGACCCTACAAGACCACATGATCGACCACATGCCCTCGGGAAGTTCTAGGGAGGGTGTGGTCGGACGTAGGGTCGAATGGTATCTGACCCCACGTCCGACCCTACACCCTAGGGTCGCAGAAACTGCTACCCTAGGTGCTACCCTACCTGCGACCATACGATTTCAGTTAGTTTAAAATATATTAGAATTAATTCTAATTAAAATCTATCGACTTGTTAGGTCTTTCTTGTGATTTAAAAGTGATTCATAAAGCTTGAACGAGGATCTACGTTCAATCAAAGGTGAGGGAACAAGACCTAAACTAATTAGCTAATAATAAACTGTTTTTGTCTATTGAGTCAAATACCATGTATGATTTTATGATTGTATGATTGTAATGTGCATATCACATGTCATCTACTTTTTCTGTTATTACTGTTCATGCATATTTAATTTAGTTTATTTATAACATGATGATGATTATGATGCTAGGAATAGGCATGTGAATGTATGTGTGTGGTTAGTGTGCTTGATGCGAGTGGAGCATCAGGGGGAGGACGTGACACTGTGGTTCATCTGGGTCACCAGACTCTAGCTCTATCTCTACTCAAGTCTTGTCCACTAACATCGTCGTATCGTCATTACCTTAGCAGAACTATTATGTCGTAGGGCATCAGGGGAGGTGGTCTCGGACCGTATAGTCTTTAACTCTGTCGGGGGGCCTTAGCTCTATCTCTATGGACGTATTGAGGGATGCTGGGGTGAGGCCTTAGATACACTGTTTGACATTAGGATTGGTTAGTTGCGAGCCCAGTTTGTAAGCCCTCGCCAATAGGGGCTTACGTGTTGGTATAGGTAGGACATCAGGAGAAGTGTGATACGGTGTGGTCCTAAGCACTTTAGCTCTATCCCTATTCCATGGTGGGATAGATGTGGACGACAATGGTGTTTGATCCATTGGGTGGGCTTACACACCCTGTGTATAGAGGTGAGGCGGCCACCGAACCTTTCTATAGCACATTATAAACTTATGAACCAGACCAAAGATATGAATTAAATGCATGCATATGTTTGTTGCATTGTTTTGTTTGCTCACTGAGCCGTGATGTGTGCTCACCCTTTCGACGTCGAATATTTTTATTTGATGATGGAGGTACCACAGTAGAAGATTATATAAATGCTCTGATGTATGGACATGCGGCGGCAATGGGCGCTGAAGTTATGATGGAGTCGCATGATTCATCATGCGAGTGCAACTCTTGTATTTTCGATTAGATTTGGTTTAAATTATATAGACAATGTAATTGATTTAATTATTTTAATTTATGTCTTAGTCCTTGTGGAGATAATTGGATAATTTATTTACTCTATCATAGTTAGACTCTCAGTTCATTTAATATATAAGAATTCCGCTATTGTTTATTTACACTGATTATGGTTGTAGATGTGTATGGTTTAAGCAAACGAGCACAGCCTATTTGAGATCCTGGTTGAACCGTTGGTTTATTTGCGGTTCATCAAACCATTCTGAATAGTGTGGAATTGGGGTGTGACAACTTGGTATCAGAGCCCTCAGGCCCTGTCTATTAAACCAGTATAATTCCATAAAAGTTTATGAACTGAGTTAGGATAAAATTCAAAAGCTTTAATAAGAACACACTGTAAGCACCTGTGTTGTTTGACAAAATTAAGAAAGAGAATAATGCATATATAAAAGGAGAAACATGTTTCATATACATCAAATAAAAAGCACGTTTATACATATCCAAAGTAGAGTACAGTCCACAACCAGGACAGTTACTCTGTAGTACAAAAAAAAAACAAGAAGAAAATATACATCATGGAGCTGGAGGTGATGGAGGAGGAGGTTCCTCGCGGTCTCTATCGTAGTCCTCAGCATACATTCTAGTCAACCAGGCTACCTGAGTCTGGGTCGTCTGGAAACTAGCTGTCAACTAGGTCATCCGTTGATCAGACGCACGCTGAGCATCTAGAAGCTCTCTTACTCTCCTATCTATCGTGCGCTGAGTATCTAGAAGCTCTTTCACTCTCAAGTCCATCGCGCGTTGAGCCTCTATGATCTCACGCAGTAATCCCATCATATTATCAGATGGTGGGTGTGAAGGACCAGCCATGTATGAAGGAGCCCGAGATGGACCAGCTCTAGTAGAATGTAGAGGTGATGGAGGAGGTATGGCATCTACATCCATAAACATACGATCATCATTTTCGGCATCACCCCCAGGGACCCCTTCTCCTGCTGTTACTGCTGCCGCCGCGGTATCTGCTGCCTCTACTCGAGTACAAGGACGCACCAGAGCGTTCCTCTCATCATCACTAACCTGAGCATCCCACATACCCATCTTACAGATGGCCTCCCAGTCAAGATCCGATGAGAAGGTCTTCTCTTGAATCCTCTCATCCACTAAGTCAACGCGTAGGCGGGTGAGCAATGTGGTGATCAGACGTCCGTAGGGTAGGTTGCCCAACTGACCAGGCAGCGTAGCAAGGATCATCGTTCGGATAATGATATAAGGAAAGCAGACAGGTTGCCTGGTGCAAATACTATAGATGACATACTGAGTCAACTAGGAGATCCTCTCATAATATCCACTCTGGGGTATCAGGTTGTGCTGGATAATTTTGCAGTACACTCGAGGCTCTGGACGTAAGTTGATCGCTTTCATCTCCCAGCGATCATCTCTGATGAGCTGAGTGTCAATCTCAGCACACATCTCCAAGGATAGGAACTGGGACTCCTTTGGAGTACAATACACCAAGGGCCATCATTTGATATGCCCAAAAGATCTGCCAACTGCTGACAGTAAAATGAAACCTCTACCCCTTTGACGTAGCTCGTGATCCTGAGCTCCCTACCTCTCTCTGTGTCATTGCGATCCCCCACTACCTAGAGATTGCAATAGAACTGTCTCACCAGATCAGGATGGATACAAGCCTCGTAAGTGATCACAGGGAGCCAGCCCATGTCACCAAAAGCACCCTCCACGTTGAACAAGGCTAGACTAGCCAAGTTCACACAACGACCCCCCTCTACTTTCTTACGCTCATAGCGAGCATACAGAGCTTCGGCCTCATTGAAGCAGAAACGAACTGGGTCATGAGCCCTAGGCACCTTGGTAGGAGCCATACTATCTGTCAAGACACAGAAAAACAAATATGATATTAGTAATGGCAAAAAACTCAAAATTTTGGCATTATAACGGCATGATTTGGCCAAAAGCCTCACTTTTCACCCAAACAACTAGGCAGGAGGACTTACATAGGTTCCAAACCATCCTGCAAAGCTCATACAGTTGGAAATTTAATCTAGAAAGATCGAATTTGATGAAATTTCAATAAATTCGAAAAATCTCAAAAATTAGGTCAAAAATGGAAAAACTCAAGTTTCTTGATAACCAACCGATGAAACTCAAATATTTTTGAGGGCTTTCGTCCATTGGGTGACCAATAGCAAAAGCCCCCAATAAAAATTAAATTTTTACGGTTGAAAAAAGTTTGATTTGAAGAAAATGATGTAATGGGCAAAAAACCTAGTTTGGAGAGTTTAAAAATGTGAAACAGTAGAGAACATACTTGAAGAGAAGGAGCGGAAGTCACGAACGGAAGGAATGATCACCAAACACTAGGGGTCGATACTGTAGCAACTCAGGGAAATGAATTGAGTTGGAAGAAAGGAGAAAGAATGGGAAATGAATCCAAAATCGGGTTTAAAAACCTAATTTTGGATCGTAGGGTCGCAGAATTCGACCAAAAGTGCGACCCTACGTCAGACCCTACCATCGACCCTAGGTTCTCGGTGATCTGACAGAGAACCATGGGTCGAACCTAGGGTCGACAATTACCGACCCTACCATCGACCCTAGGCTCTCGGTGATCTGACAGAGAACCATGGGTCGGACCTAGGGTCGGACATATACCGACCCTACAATCGACCCTAGGCTCTCGGTAAGCTGACAGGGTTTATTAGGGTCGCATACCCTAGGGTCGCATAAGGACCGACCCTACCATCGACCCTACGATGGAAAATACAGTATTTTGTCAGAATGATCTGAAAAATTGGAAATTTATATTGATTAGTTGAATTTTTACTTGAGAACAACTTATATTAATTGCCTCACATGTGCTATGATTGTTTTCAGACACTACCATCATCAGAACAGGAAATGGCTGGGCGAAGGGTGACCAGATGAGGCCGTAACCCAATTCCACCACCACTACCTGTGGAGGAAGACAGCCATGTAAATCATGGAGCACAAGAGAATCGAAATATGGCACCGCCAGTGGCTAGTGGCCAGGAAAATCCTACAAATTTGCCAGCCCCACCTACAGATCTGGCTACCGCTGTAATGAACTTGGCACAATAGCTGCGGCAAATACAGTAGGTGCAAGCCAATATGCAGGCTACTATAGGCATGGCTTTTCCAGTTGCACATACGACACCTATGCCAGTAGGACAAGCTAGCACAGTACCAGGGAGAAGCAACACAGTACCCCATGCACCTCAAACACCACTTATGTCGGCTCAAGTACAGAATCCTGAGGTTGCTCAAGGCAGTTACCAGTACCAACCACCTATGTATGGGGCTTATGCTCTGTATCAGCTGGACCACTCCCGACTGATCGAGCGTTTTTTGAAGATGAAGCCCAAAGAATATAATGGTAAGCCAGTAAATCCTTTGTGGCCAGCACACTGGGTTGATGAAATGGAAAGAAATTTTATGATGATGACAGTGAATGAGGAGGAGAAAGTGTTGTGTGCAACCTTCATGCTAAAAGGAGATGCACACCACTAGTGGAAGTCCACACGGACTTATCTATTAACAAAGCATGCCCAATTGACCTGGGCTCTTTATAAAGAGACATTCTTTGAGAAGTACTTTCCCCATAAATTTCAGAGATTCTATGGATAGAGAGTTCCTGAGTCTATATCAAGGCTAGATGACTGTGGATGCATACCAACAACATTATGAGGAGCTGTTTTTCTTTGCACCCGCTAGCATGCAAGAGAAAAATACAAAGACCCGAAGGTTCATCATGGGACTTAGGGGAAGCATTCGCGAGCATGTTTTGGGACTGGAGAAGAAAGTCTATAATGAAACAGTACAAATTGCTCGATTAATAGAGTCGAGCCAGAAGGATGCTACTTTGCTCAAAATAGAGGTATAAAAAGGCCAAACGGAAATTCATACAACGGAGGGAATACAAGGACATTTAAACCCTTCCGTACACAAGGCTTCAATGCTGCAGCCAAGACTACTCTAGCAACTCAACCACAACAAAAGCAAACCATCGAAGGAGTAAAATGCTATAACTGCAACCAAGTAAGACATTACTCAAGGGAGTGTCCTAAACCCAAAAAGTAGCTACAGCAAGGAAAGATTTATGTTGTTACATCTGAGGATGTTGTCGCCTCGCCTGATGTGGTCACAGGTATGACCTGAACCTTTCATTTGTGTTACATTGTGTGATCATGTAGACTAAAACTAAAACAAATCATAGGTATTTTACCTATTAATGGCATACCCGCTAGAGTACTCTTTGATTCTGGAGCTACTCATTCTTTTATATCTGTGTCATTTGGAAAGAAGCTGAATCTACCCCTCAGATCGTTAAACTACAAACTACTTGTACGATCGCCGTTGGGATTAGAAGTGGAATTAGAAAAGGGTTATGGACCATGTCTAGTTCTTATTGACGAGAAGACTTTGGATGCAACCTTGATTCAACTTGAGATGGAAAATTTTGACGTCATCTTGGGAATGGACTGGTTAGCTCAGCATTCTGCAAACCTATTATGTGCATTAAAGAAACTGACATTTAATGACAAGGAAGGAGCAGAGTTTAGTTTTGCGGAAACCAAACTTCCCCGTAAACGAAAACTCATCCTCTATGCTTTAAAGGCTAGAAAATGCCTAGAGAAAGGAGGAGTTGGGTATTTAGTATCAGTGGTCGACCTCACCAAGGAAGCACCACAAATGGAGAATATTGATGTTGTGCGTGACTTTCCAGATGTATTTCCTGAAGAACTACCTGGACTACCACCCGATCGAGCGACAAAGTTTGTTATAGATCTTATACCCGGAGCCGCACCAGTATCTAAAGCACCTTATAGAATGGCTCCTACTGAATTAAAGGAATTAAAAGTATAGTTATAGGAATTACTGGACAAGGGTTATATCAAACCTAGCATATCACCATGGGGAGCGCCAGTATTGTTTGTAAAGAAGAAGGACGGAAGCGTTCGACTGTGTATAGACTACCGAAAATTGAATAAGCTTACAATCAAGAATCGGTACCCGTTGCCTTGGATCGATGACTTGTTCGATCAGTCGCAAGGTGCCAAGGTGTTCTCCAAGATTGATCTTCGGTCAGGATACCATCAGTTGAAGATTAAGGAAGGAGATATTCCAAAGACAACATTCAGAACAAGATATGGACATTATGAATTCTTAGTCATGTCTTTTGGATTGACTAACACACCCACAACTTTTATGGAACTCATGAATCGGGTATTCCATGATATGTTGGATATGTCGGTCATTATGTTTATTGATGATATATTGGTCTACTCCAAGGACAAGGAAACTCATGTCATGAATCTAAGAGCCGCTCTGCAGCGATTAAGGAAAGAGAAGCTTTATGCCAAATTTACAAAGTGTGAGTTTTGGCTAAATGAGGTCGCTTTCTTAGGTCATGTTGTATCCGCTGAAGGAATTAAAGTGGATCCTAGCAAGATTGAAGCCATTGTGAAGTGGGAAGCACCGAAGAGCGTTGCAAAAATTAGAAGTTTCCTAGGTCTAGCTGGGTATTATCGACGATTCGTGGAAGACTATTCCAGAATTGCCGTACCTCTCACCAGTTTGACCAAGAAAGGAGAAAAGTTTGTTTGGACTGATAAATATGAGAAGAGTTTCCAAACATTGAAGGCTAGACTGATATCTGCTCCGATCTTGACTATTCTTATTCCAGGACAGCCATTTCCCTTGTACACTGATGCGTCTGGATTGGATTTAGGATGTGTACTTATGCAAGGAGAACAAGTAATTGCGTATGCCTCAAGACAACTGAAGACACATGATAAGAACTATCCCACTCATGACTTGGAACTAGCAGTAGTAGTACATGCTGTCAAGATATGGAGACATTATTTGTATGGAGAGAAATTTCAGATTAAATCAGATCAAAAGAGCCTTACTTATCTATTTAATCAGAAGGAGTTGAACATGAGACAAAGAAGATGGCTGGAATTATTGAAGGATTATGATTGTGATATCCAGTATCATCCAGGAAAGGCTAATGTAGTTGCTGATGCGCTAAGCAGAAAAGCAATGATAAAATCTCAAGGAGAGGTTAACACGACTGCAACAATGTGTACTACAGGAAAAGTGTTCAATTACGGTAATGAGCAGTTCGTAATAGATGCACCGAGTGAATCAAGCAACCAAGGGTTTATTCATCGGTTTTTAACTATGTTTGCAACATTGAAAATTGTACCTGATATAATTAATGAAGTGAAAGCCGCTATGAAATCAGACCCTTATCTGAGGATGGTACAAGAAGACATCGAAAAAGGTAGGACTATTCATAAGTTCACCTTGGATGATGAAAAGGTACTGAAGTACAAAGGAAGAGTATGTGTTCCTGAAATAGAAAATTTGGGCATTAGACACCGACTAATGAAGGAAGCTCACATCTCCGCCTATTTGGTACATCCTGAAAGTACAAAGATGTATCATGATTTGAAGAAATTATATTGGTGGAGAGGAATGGAAGCAGATGTAGCTAAATTCCTGTCTCAATGCCTAAATTGTCAGAGGGTGAAGGCTGAACGAAAAAGACCTGCAGGACTGTTGCAGCCGCTGCCAGAACCAGTATGGAAATGGGACTGCATCACTATGGACTTCGTCATCGGGTTACCATTGACTCCTCGAGTAGTTGATGCGGTCTAGGTGATTGTAGATCGTTTAACTAAGACTGCTCGCTTTATAGCTATACGACCATAGTATACCCTGGAGAGGTTAGCCAAGCTATATGTGGATAACATTGTTAGATTACATGGTGTACCTGAAAGCATTGTGTTCGATAGAGACCCACACTTTAGTTCAAAGTTTTGGGAAGGATTGCAAAAGGCTATGGGTACAACGTTAAAGTTCAGTACTGCATTCCATCCTCAGACAGATGGATAGTCGGAGCGTACCATTCAGATTTTAGAAGACATGCTTCGAGCCTGTGTTATTGATTTCAAGGGATCATGGGATGAGAAACTACCATTGATCGAGTTTGTCTATAACAACAACTATCAGGCTACTATACAGATGTCACCCTATGGAGCACTGTATGGAAGGAAGTGCCGAACTCCTTTGTTTTGGAATGATGTTGGAGAACGTAGCATCGTTGGACCAGAGTTTGTTGAAGAGACTTGTCGAGTAGTCGACATTATCAAAGAAAGAGTTAGAACGGCTCAGAATCATCAGAAACAGTATGCAGATACTCGATGCCGAGACCTTCAATTTGCCATAGGTGATAAGGCAATCTTGAAAGTATCACCTATGCGAGGTTTAAAACGATTCAGACAGAAAGGGAAACTAAGTCCGAGATATGTTGGCCATATGAGATTTTAGACAAACGTGGAAATGTGGCTTATCAGTTAGCACTACCACCATCCATGTCAAGTGTGCAAGATGTATTTCATATCTCATTATTAAAGAAGTACGTCAGAGATCCAACGAACGTTTTGACAGCAGATCCACCAGATTTAACCGATGATTTGACATTCGAAGTAGCACCAATTGAGATCACAAGCCGAAAGGTTCAATGATTATGCAACTGTGACATATACTATGTTAAGGTCACCTGGAGGAGCCGAGACATAGAAAAGGTCACCTGGGAAGAAGAGAATGCTATGCGAAAGTAATATCCTCACCTTTTCGACTCGAAAGGTATGTACAAATTTCGAGGATAAAATTTTAATAAGAGGGGGGGGGGGAGTTGTAAGGCCCATATCGAACTAACAGGTCTTACCACCTTGTACTAGGTCTACCTATCATGGTCGAGCCAAGTGGACCAAGTGCGTGAAGAAATCACAAGATCAGGTATGAGTCTAACCCAAAAATAGTAAATGTGAGGGTAGGGTCGCATGCCTAAATAGGTAGGGTCAACCCAACCTCAATAGAAGTCCAACCCATGACTTTTAGTCGTAGGGTCGGATGACTAAGAGGGTATAGGGTCGACGGATCCTACGACCCTACGTCTGACCCTACGATGACAGACAAAAACTGAAAATTAGGAAACTTTCCTAATTCTAAGGGGATCTTTCCTAAACTCATTGGGACTTATTATAGAGGGTTTTCCTTTACAACCCTAATTGAAAGTGAGGGAAAGAGAAAGAGAAGGAAGAGAAGAAGAGAAGGAACTTAAAGAAAAGACTAAGGAAGATGAGGAAGTTCAGAGAAACGTCTGAATAAAGGTATGAACCTAATTCCTTACTTGAATAAGAGATCATAGAATAGTTATGAAGAACGTAGGGTTAGGAGAAACCCAAATCATCCATCCATGGATAAGTTTCAAGAGATTCTATGGAGGAAATCATTATGGACTACGAATAGTGTATAACTTGTAGTTTTGAGCCATAGAACAATCATAGAATGGACCATGAAAGTAAGCCAAAGGATCCAAACATGAAAGAATGGACTTTAGAATGAAAGGTCGACTCAGAATACGTGTGGTCGCACGTAGGGTCGAATGATATCCGACCCTACAAGACCACAAGATCGACCACATGCCCTTGGGAAGTTCCAGGGAGGGTGTGGTCACAGGTAGGGTTGAATGGTATCCGACCCCACGTCCGACCCTACACCCTAGGGTCGCAGAAACTGCTACCCTAGGTGCTACCCTACCTGCGACCATACGATTTCAGTTAGTTTAAAATATATTGGAATTAATTCTAATTAAAATCTATCAACTTGTTAGGTCTTTCTAGTGATTTAAAAGTGATTCATAAAGCTTGAACGATGATCTACGATCAATCAAAGGTGAGGGAACAAGACCTAAACTAATTGGCTAATAATAAACTATTTTCATTTATTGAGTCAAATACCTTGTATGATTCTATGATTGTATGATTGTAATGTGCATATCACATGTCATCTATTATTACTATTATTACTGTTCATGTATATTTAATTCAGTTTATTTATAACATGATGATGATTATGATGCCAGGAATAGGCATGTGAATGTATGTATGTGGTTAGTGTGCTTGATGTGAGTGGAGCATCAGGGGAAGGACGTGACCCTGTGGTTCATCCTGGTCACCAGACTCTAGCTCTATCTCTACTCAAGTCTTGTCCACTAATCTCATCGTATCGCCATTACCTTAGCAGAACTATTACATCGTAGGACATCAGGGGAGGTGGTCTCGGACCGTATAGTCTCTGACTCTGCCGGGGGGCCTTAGCTATATCTCTATGGGCGTATTGAGGGATGCTGGGGTGAGGCCTTGGATACACTGTTTGACATTAGGATTAGTTAGTTGCGAGCCCAGTTTGCAAGCCCTTGCCAATAGGGCTTACGTATTGGTATGGGTAGGGCATCAGGGGAAGTGTGATGCAGTGCGGTCCTAAGCACTTTAGCTCTATCCCTATTCCATGGTGGGGTGGATGTGGACGACAATGGTGTTTGATCCATTGGGTGGGCTTACACACCCTGTGTATAGAGGTGAGGCTACCACCGAACCTTTCTATAACACATTGCAAACTTATGAACCAGACCAAAGATATGTTTGTTGCATTGTTTTGTTTGCTCACTGAGCCGTGATGTGTGCTCACCCTTTCGACGTCGAATACTTTTAGTTGATGATGCAGGTACCACAGTAGAAGATTATATAAATGCTCCAATGTATGGACATGCGGCGGCGATGGACGCTGAAGTTATGATGGAGTCGCATGATTCGTCATGCGAGTGCAACTCTTGTATTTTCGATTAGATTTAGTTTAAATTATATAGACAATGTAATTGATTTAATTATTTTAATTTATGTCTTAGTCCTTGTGGAGATAATTGGATAATTTATTTACTCTATCACAGTTAGACTCTTAGTTCATTTAATATATAAAACTTCCGCTATTGTTTATTTGCTCTGATTATGGTTGTGGATGTGTATGGTTTAAGCAAATGGACACAGTCTATTTGAGATCCTAGTTGAACCGTTGGTTTATTTGCGGTTCATCACACCATTATGAATAGTGTGGAATTGGGGTATGACCAGAAATCCCCAGATCCCCACTCCCATGGTTCACTGTGCCCCTACTAGTATGTCGAGATAACCATTGTGCTATCCACCAGTAGAGAACCCCGACTTTACTCCCATGGATCACCGTATATACCTCTAGCATGTTTATATTTCCAACATGATCCACGTATTTGTACTCCTATGCATCACATGGGCCACCGTACATGGTTACAATCCAACATGACTTATGCACCAGCACTCTTATGCGTCGCACAAGCCATCATACATGGTTGTGAAAATTTAGAAATAAAACTATGCTCTAACGGTGAACCATGGCTCCATCCAATGGATCACCATGCACCCGCTAGAGCTTAGAATCAACAACGTGACCCGTGTATTGTGTCCCATACACTACCTGTCCATCATACCCAAACAATCATATAATATTCATAGTTCTAATTATGCAAATGCATGCTCATATGTACATTTATGAAAGAAAAAGGGATACAATTAAATAACAACCTAACATGTTACTAGGAATGTAGGAATGTTATTAAAATGCCCTATGTCTAAGGACTAGACCCCTCACTAGATAGAATTTGGTAGTGCCACAATAATATTCAAAGCCCAAAATGAGACTTTACAATCGATGGAGATCAATACCTATTAAAGCATATAATGGTTCATTAGTTGGTTATATAGCTTTTAACCAACATAAACAAGACTTATTTGTCCATGTACGGGTCCCAGGACAACCTAGGAACACAAGGGTTGGTCTCCCTAGATATTTCTAAGCAAACTGGCTAAAGCAGACTCAACCAGTAGACTATACCAGTTGAATGTTCTACCAGTTGACACATAGTATAATTCCTTACCATGGAACCGGTTAAACAATCAGCTGACTAGGCAACTGATTGGCCATCAGGTTTAATACCCTATCATGGTAGTGGGGTTCCAGAAGGTTTGCCGATCCCATTGCTGGGTGAACTGTCATCCGACAATGCCACTGCTAGGCATTAAGCCTAAATGGTCGAACGATGTCTGAACTGATCTACCACTAAACTGGTTGACTAATAATCGATGGTGGTCGACCAGTTTGACTATGGTCTGATAAACCAGGCCTTTGGCCCTGGCGATACAATGGTTAAGGCCACCGGCTTAGGGCCTCTGCTGAACCGTTCGATCGGTTGGGTCCAGAATCCCCTTTTTGTGCTCAAAGCTTGGTTTCTAAGCTTGGAAACCAAGTTTCCAAGCTTGGAAACTTGGTTTCCACTTCAATACACACCAAATAATTGGTGGGAAGCCCTTTCCCACCATTTATAGCTACAATGGGAGCCATTTATGGCCCCATAAGCTCCATGAATGGAGGTGGGTGTCAAACCTAACTTCTAAGCTATTAATGGTGAACCTCATTAATGGAGTTCAACCACCCCAGTTCCAACATTAAAACCCAACTAAATGAAATGGAGGAGATTCATTTGACTTACCTCCCAAGGATGGAACTAGGGCTTGGAGCTTGAGCTTCAAGTCTTCCCTTCCTCCTCTTCTCTTATCTTTTCTCCTTCTCTTTCTTTCCCATGATTCCAAGAAGTGGAAAATGAGGGTTTGCCCTCATTTATATAGAACAAGAGAAGAAAGCGGGTCCATTGATCGTAATCAACCGGTTGGTGATGACCAGTTGAACGGTCATCCGGTTGGGCTTAAACCGGCCATTTAAGACAACTACTCGGGACACACATACACACCTCCTAGGGTCCACTAAGGTACCTTACCCTACCACTTAGGAGTAACAGAATATACCTTGGATTCAGATTTCATCATCGGATCAGCATCAGGTGCTCCGTCTGACTACAAGTTGAGACCTAACATAGGAAGGAATCCAAGTCAGTAAGGGTTTCTGGGTGTGGGTATCATAATCCCCCCCCAACTTAAAAGGATTTCATGCTCGAAATTAAGATGTACCTGAATCTTCAAACAGATGCGGATACTTCTCCCGCATTGTAGTTTCACTTTCCCAAGTGGCTTCTTCAATAGCATAACTGCACCAATGAACCTTCACATAGGGAATGGAACGGTTCTGTAGTTACTGTACCTTTCTGTCCAAAATGGCCATAGGCTCCACAATGCAAGATAGATCCTTGTCAATTTGAGGAACTTCTGCACTGAGGACTTGGGATGGATCATGAACGTACTTCTTCAAGAGGGAGACGTGGAAGACGTCATGAACATTTGATAGCACGGGAGGCAAGGCCAACTGATATACCACTTTACCGCTTCTCTTCAAAATCTCATATGGACCAATATATCTGGGACTTAGTTTTCCTTTCTTGCCAAAGAGTCAAACACCTCAGTGGGGCAACACCTTGAAGAAACCTTTATCACCAACCTGGAACTCTAAGTCCTTACATCGAAAATCAGCGTAACTCTTCTGCCTGCTCTGAGCTACCTTGATCTTTTTTTTTTTATCAAATCCACTTTGTTAAAAGTGTCCTGTATAATATCCAGGCCCAAAATTCTATGCTCACCTATTTTATTCCAGTACAATGAAGTCATGCATCTCCTGCCATACAGTACCTCATATGGAGCAGCGCTAAGTGTAGCTTGGTAGCTATTGTTGTAGGCAAACTCAATCAATGATAGGTACTTGTCCCAGCTACCTTTGAAATCTAAAGCACAGGCCTGAAGCATGTCTTCTAATATTTGTACTGTGAGCTTAGATTGTCCATCAGTCTCTGGGTGAAACGCAGTACTGAGCTTCAGCTAGGTACCCATTTCTTTTTGTAGACTATCCCATAGCTTGGACGTAAATCTCGGGTCTCTATCTGACACAATGCTTGAAAGTACACCATGCAATCTCACTATGTTATCTACATAGAACTTGACCTGTCTATCCATGGTGTACATTGGCCTCACAGCTACAAAACAGGCCACCTTTGAAACAATCCACGATTACCCAAACTACGTCAACGTTGTTTAGCATTAAGGGCAATCCTGTTACAAAATCCATGGTAATATGATCCCATTTCCAGTCTAGGATCGACAATGGCTATAGTAGCCCCACTTATCTTTGTCTATCTACCTTCACTTATTGGCATGTAAGGCACTTGTACATGAAGGTCGCCACATTAGCCTTCATACCTCTCCACCGATAGAATGTCTTCGAATTTTGATACATCTTGGTACTACTAGGATGCATGGTGAAGGGAGATGGGTATGCTTCAATCAAAATTCTCTTCCTCAGTTCCTTGGCACTTTATGGTACATAAATCCGGTTCTCATATCTGACCATCCCTTTACTGTCTAGAGAAAAGTTTGGATCTTGCTTCTCATTCTCAAAATCTTGAGAGTCTTCAAATATGTATCATCAATGGTTGCCTCTTTAATCTGGTCTATCAAGGTGGGCTGGACCGTTAACTTATTAAATAACACTGTTGTTGCTTCAACATAATCTGTGGTCAAAGCATCTATAGTGGAAGCTTTTCCATCAGGTGGAGGAGCAGAGATCAGTGCCTAAGCCATATGACGTCCCTTGCCAGGGGTGACAGAATCAAATTCAAGATCCCGAGTTTCCATTAACGCTTTCTGGCTCAAAGCTTTTGCCACCACATTGGCTTTTCCTGAGTGGTACTTCATGTCACAATCATAATCCTTTAGTAGTTCCAACCATCTTCCCTGTCTCATGTTCAGCTCCTTCTAATTGAATATATGAGTCAAACTCTTATGATCTGACATGATGTAGAGCTTTTCCCCATATAGGTAATGCCTCCATATCTTCAAGGCTAAGACAATTGTGGCAAGTTTCAGATCATGAGTGGGATAGTTCTTTTCGTGAACCTTCAATTGCCTAGAGATATAGGCAACCACCTTTTAATCCTGCATCAATACGCAACCTAACTAGTACTTGAATGCCTCAGTTTACACTGTGAATGAAGCCCTTTCAGATAGAAGAGTCAAAACTAGAGTAGATACCAATTTCTCTTTAAGAGTCTGAAAGCTTTCTTCACACCTATTAGTCCATTCAAATTTTATTCCCTTATTGGTTAATCCCGTTAGTGGTATCGCTATATGAAAAAATCCCTCAATGAAACATCGGTAATAACTGGCCAATCCAAGAAAACTTTTGACTCACAGAAGTGGGTGTCTTCTAGTCCATGACCGCACTAACCTTGCCGGGGTCCACTGCTAATCCTTCAACTAATATGACATGCCCCAAAAATGGCACTTGTGTTAGCCAAAATTCACACTTCTTGAACTTGGCATACAACCTTTCCTGTCTCAATTTCTATAGTGCCAACCTGAGGTGTTCTGCATAGGTTACACCATCGGGTGAGTAGATGAGGATGTCAACGTTGTATACGATGACAAACTTATCTAGGAACTCATGAAAAACTCGATTCATAAGCTCCATGAATGTTGCTGGAGCATTTGTCAATCCAAAGGACATGACCAAGAACTCAAAGTGGCCATACCTTGTCCTGAATGCGGTCTTGGGTATATCACTCCCCTTTATCTTCAATTGATGATAGTCCGACCATAGGTCTATCTTGGAGAATACACTTACCCCTTGAAGTTGATCAAACAGATCATTGATTTTGGGCAGGGGATACCGATTCTTAATTGTCAACTTATTCAGATCCCAGTAATCCATGCACAGACAGACACTGCTGTCCTTCTTCTTCACAAATAACATCGGTGCTCCCCATAGTGATATGCTAGGCCTGATGAAACCTTTATCCAGAAGCTCCTGAAGCCATACTTTGAGTTCCTTCAATTCAGTGGGTGCCATACGGTAAGGAGCTTTTGAAGCTAGAGCTTGAACTAGGTCAATAACAAACTCTATTTCTCGATCTGGAGGTAGACCAGGTAGCTCCTTAGGAAATACATCTGTAAACTCATTGACCATGGGTATGTCTTTCATTCTTGGAAATTGGGCCACTGTGTCCAGTACTGACACCGAGTAACTCTCACAACCTTGGTGCAACAGTTTTGAGGCTTGCATTGCCGTTAAAAATAGCTTGTGGCTCTTCTTGTTCTTGTCCCTAGTGTAGACGAAGGCTTCTCCAGTGGTAGGCTGGAATAAGATCTACCACTTAGAACATTGGACATTTGCTTGGTGCTTTGCCAACCAATCCATTCTCAGGATAACTTTGAAGTCCTTTATCTCGAAGCAGACTAGAATGGCTTCCATAATTTTATCCCCTATCACCACATTACATGGTTCATAATAGTCCTCTAGACCAGATTTCGTCCCCATAGGTGTATGTACTTATAATTTGCACTTCATCTTGAGAGAAGGCATCCCCAATTTAGTGGTAAATGTTAGAGATACGAAGGAGTGCATGGCTCCAGAGTCAAACAATACATGTGCAGGTATGCTAGAAATAGAAATAGTATCTACACATGTACTTTCATGAGTTACCATATGCCATGTAAGATGGTGCTTACTTTACAAGTCTAAAATACCTGTGACGACTCCAAGTGATCCCTCAGCTTCTTCAGTAGATAGGGCATATGCCTTGCCTTGACTCGGTGGTGATGCTTTCTTTGGTTCTGGGCAAGCTCTTGTAAAATGGCCCATCTTGCCATAGTTAAAACATGTGCCATATGGCACAGATGAAGCAATAGAGGCTGCAGGCCTAGGATGAGTCATCCTGGGTGCAAATGCGGCCGGCTTGCTTTGACTCGATGCTGGAGTATTATAGCTGGGCCTCATTATAGAAGTAGTAGAGGAAGCTACCACTGAAGAGCTTGGGAACTAGGTGCGGAAAGGTTTGTTAACGGCAAAATTATCTGTGATGCTCATAGGCCACTTTTGGCCTTGATAATTCTGGCAGTACCCTTCTTCTACATTTTTCGTTGCTTGCATGTCATCACTGTACTCTATTAACCACATAGATTCCACAATAACCATGAGGTCTACCCAAGCCTTGCACAAACCTTCTCAACTTGGGCTCTTCTTCCTTCATTGAGACCGGAGAGAAATTAAACAATTCCTCAAATTTCTATTGATATGCCTCAACAGATGAGCTCCCTTATAGTAAATTGAGGTATTCCACCTCTTTCCTATCTTTGAAGTTTTGGGGGAAGAAGTTCTTGTAGAATGCTTCCTTGAAGATTTGCCATGTATTTCTCCATGGCGCCGAATAAGGGTTGGTTGAATGCCCTTCCACCAATCATACGATACTCCCTCTAGCTAAAAAGTGAAACACAACAACTTCTATGCTTTAGTGTACATAAGAGTCTCCAGAGTCTTCTCCATCGCTTGAATCCAAATTGCAGGCTGCATTGGGTTTGTTTTGTCCCCACATCAGTGAATTTCAACGGGTACATCCGCTGAAAGTTACTCATTATCTTCCCTCCATCATCCTGAGGTTATAGGTAAACGCCAACCATAGCGGGGTGAGTCTGCACTTCCGACACATGTACATGAGGAGCCGATGGTAGTATATGCACATGCTTCTGCACAGGTCGTGCTAGAGTAATTAGAGGTATACCTCCCCCTTGTGCTTGTGCTTGTGTCGGTGGTGTTTGTACGGCACCACAAAAAGCTACCAACAACTTGGTGAGAACTACAGCTGTATTCCTTTGTTGGTCTTCTAAGTTGCTGACTAATCCACCCATTACAACTGTCATGTCTGCCACATTCTGCATAGGTGGTGCATGTGGCAAGTTAACCTGAGGCAGAAGAGAAGGAGGTACACATGGCACATGTGGTGGTGAATTTAAACCACCATGGCCTACACTACCCTCATCCTCAGCTGGATGATTCACATTTGAAGGCCTTCCTCTAGGACTTCTCCTTGGAGGCATTGTTTATTATTGACGTAGGTTGATAAGGAAAATCTATAAATGCCCAATGTTAATATCAACTATAACTCCAATTAAACCATAACAATATCTCAAACACTTTATGTTATGGCATATATAAAAGCAACGTATCAAAATTTTCCAAGTCTCAAATAGTTTTCCAAATTTTTCACTAAACTGGTTGAATGCTTGATTGGTTCCGTTCGGCTGATTGGGGTCCCCCCAACTTGTTGAGAGAACCGGTTGAACACTACTGGTTGGGTGATCATCCAGTAAGCTATCCAATTTAACACCCAGTGGGAATCTTGAATTCCAGTAGATCAAGCGGATGGGTCGGCGGATGAACAGTCATCTGGTTTTTTTTTCTCATCCGGCTAACACTTAGAAAATTTCTTTTAAGTCATGTACATAGCTCCGGTTAGCACTCAACCGGTGACATGGCTTCGGGTTAACCAATGGACATCAACGGTATACCAGTTTAGATCATTGGTCTGCCGGTTCCGTGAAACTAGAAACCCTATAAATACATCGTGGGACCTCATTTTGGAGCCCACAACACTTATGGAACTGGAAGAACAAGGGAAAATATTCCATCCAATTTTTCCCAAGTTTCACTTGTCCATTCTTGGCGGTTTTAATCCATACTTGACTGTCTACAACTCCACAATCGATATAGGTATGCATTCCCATCTTTTCCTTATATTTTGGGAAATTTTCCCACCATAACTTGTAAGACCCGCACTCCACTAACTTGGTCTAACCGTGTCGTGCTAGGTCTTTCCATCATAGCTGGACCAAGTGGACCGATCGTGTGAAGATGGATCACAAACCAGGTATAAAAATCGACTCAACACCCAAAACTGTATGCATATGGTTGGATACCTGGGTAGGTATGGTCGACCATATGGTAAGAATGAAGATCTAAGATCCGAGACCCTATGGTCGATGATTTTGACTCTGTGGTCGATTGGTTCTGCGACTGTAGCCATCAACCGTGAGACCCTAGATCAGACTCCAAGTTGGAAACTTTCCTAATTTGAGGAGGAGTTCTTTCCTAATTGAAAGATGACTCTATATGGAGAGTTTTCCTCTATATAAAGGATGTCCCTCAGACCTTTTTCACTCTTTTAGAATATTAGTAAACCCTAGAGAAAGAGAAGGGAAGAGAAGGAAGAGAAGGAGAAGAAGAAAAGGCTAAGGAGAGGATTTTGCTGAGAAGAGATTGGCTCTCTATCACAGGCAAATGTATGAACCTAATCTCTGGAGATGTAAACTCTAAGGAATAAGACTTCTATGGTGGTTAGGAGATATCAACCTATTATGATCTATGTGATTCCTTGAGAAAATCCCAAGGATAACCATGAGGGATGAGTTTGATGATTAGGGTTGATAAGAAACTATTAATGATGACCATAGGATGACTTTAGGATAAACCCAATTGAAGAGTAGAGGAATTAACCGAGGAAGAACTTGAATTGCATGTAGTCTGTGACCAGAAATCTCAAGGTCGCAGCTATGGTCGACCATAGCATGACCAGCATGACCAGAAGATCGACCATAGGCATTCGGGAAGATTTCAGAAACCATATGGTCGACCATAAGACCAATTAGACACATATCAATGCTCTATTTTGATTTTTGACTACTGTAACATGTTACATATGAACCATAACTTAAATTCATATAACGTTTAGGTTATTAAACCAAATCAAAGAGAAGTACAAGGATTGGAAGGAGATGAAGTTTTGCTAACAGGTGAGGGAACAAGACCTAAACTAATTGGATAATAACAAACTGTTTATTTATTTGAGTCTAATGCCATGATTGATTCTATGCTTGTATGCTTGTAATGTGAATCTCACATGTCATCCAATATCCTTGCTATTACTGTTCATAAATATTTAATTCTGTTTATTTATAACATGATGATGATGATGATGCTAAGAATAGGCATGTGATTGTATGTGTGTGGTTAGTGTGTTGGATGTAAGTGGAGCATCAGGGGGAAGACGTGGCATGGTGGTCTCTGACCTGGTCACCAGACTCTAGCTCTATCTCTACTCAAGTCTTGCCCACTGATATTTTCGTATCACCATTACCTTAGTAGAACTATTACGTTGTAGGGCATCACGGGAGGTGGTCTCAGACCATGTAGTCTCTGATTCTATCGGGGGACCTTAGCTCTATCTCTATGGACGTATCGAGGGGTGCTGGGGTGAGGCCTTGGATCCACTGTATGGTATTAGGATTGGTTAGTTGCAAGCCCAGTTTGCAAGCCCTCGCCAATAGGGACGTACGTGTTGGTATGGGTAGGGCATCAATGGAAGTGTTGGCGGTGTGTGATCTAGACACTTTAGCTCTATCTCTATTCCATGGTGGGTGCATGTGGGATGGCAATAGTGTTTGATCCATGGGCGGATTCACATACTCGTGTATAGAGGTGCGGGGGCCACCAAACCTTTCTATAGCACATTGCAAACTTAAAAATTGGACCAAAGATATGAATTGAATGCATGCATATGTTTGTTGCATTGTTTTGTTTACTCACTGAGCTTAAGTTGGAGAGCTGACCCTCGCGTACAAAATTCTTTGTAGTTTCTGATGTTGCAGGTATTACGGTTGAAGATTATATCGATGTGCCAACGTATGGACAAGTGACGGCTATGGATATGCAAGCTGTGAAGGACGAATATGACTCGTCAGGTGAGTGTTTCCACCGTGATTATATTTAGTATTTTATTTCTGTATTTTGATATTTGTAATAGGTATTAATTATGTTTTGGTTACTTGGAGATAACTAGATTATTTAATTATTTATCATGTAGACCTTAGTTCATTATTAATAAGACTTCTGCTATTTATTTATTTACTCTGATTATTACTGTGGAATGTATTTTGGTTTAACATGGTTGGCATAGCCTATACAAGATCCTGGTTTGAACCGTTCATTTTCATGATGGTTCATCACACCATTGGTTAGTCCAAAATTGAGGTGTGACATAACTTATCTAGGATTTCTCTTGCATGGGAGAGCAAATAGTATGGTTAGTGGTTCCATGCAAGCATGCCCTCCTTGGAGTGAGGACTTGACTTTTCATTCCCAGGAATCTCCTTTACTTAGGAGCCTTCATTCTCTTGACATTGCTTTACCCCAAAAGATATCCTTGGTTCTTTAACCATCGCTACCACCTATACAGGCATTATGGCACGTGGCAGAGAGGGTAGGGCTGCTCTTGCCAGGCGATTTGACCAGACACGCTTCCTGTCATATGACTGTAGCCAAAACTAGAGCAAGTTTGGCGAAGTCAAGGTAGAGGCAGGGCTTTATATTATCCTGGAGGAACTAACCAGGTTTGCTACTGGGGTGTACCTTGATGCACTAGGCTGGTCCCCAGTATTACGTATATGAGATGATGTTTACCCAAACCTAGTAAGGCACTTCTTCTGTAATTTGGGCCACTCCATTGATGAAACAGGAGTACTACACCTTATTAGCATGGTAAAGGGCATACGCATCAAGCTGAATGTTATGCGCCTAGGTACCAAACTGGGCATATCTACTGAGGGACAGCAGATGTATTCTGGGCCACGCCAAGCCATAAACTGTACTAGTAACCAATGGGTCGACATACTGACAGAGCTCATTCACCTAGAGAAGCTAGACTTGAGGAATGGAAATGTCGAATCTGACCTTTATCCCATTCCTAAGGTCATTAGCCGCATTATTCAGCATAATATACTCCCTAGGGTAGGCTACAGGGATGAATTGAACACATTTGCCTCATACGCGACTCATTGTATGTTCTAGGGAGTGCAGCTAAGTCTCTCCTATCTTATCTTAAGGCACATACTGTCACACCCCAATTCTGCACTATTCAGAACTGTGTGATGAACCGCTAACAAACCAACGGTTCAACCAGGATCTCGAGTAGGCTATATCCATTTTATCTAAACCCCATACATCCATATTCACAATCAGAGTAAATACACAATAACGGAAGTCTTATAATAAAATGAACTGAGAATCTACTGTGATATTAATATTTAAATAGCAAATTATTCTGTAACAACTGAGACATAAATAAATATCAAATAAAAGTCCTTAATAAATCCAAATAAAGAAAACTAGAAAAATAACTAATCGAATACACATGAGTTGTACTCACAAGAGAAGTCATGTGTATCCACATCCTCTTCCACTTCCATCGCTGCCACGTTTTCGTACATTGGAGCACTTACATAATCTTCAACAGTCGTACCTGCATCATCAACTAAAAATATTCGACGTCGAAAGGGTGAGCACACATCACGGCTCAGTAAGCAAACAAAACAATGCAACAATACATATGAATGCAGTCAAATCATATCTTTGGTCCGATTTAAAGTTTGCACTGTGCTATAGAAAGGATAGGTCACACCTCTATGCACGAATGTGTGGAAATGCCCAATGAAAATGGCACCGTCGCCCCACAAGCACCCAGAATGGCACAATATACACCCCATGAAGAACGGTCATGGCTGTACCGGTTGATACCATACCAACAAATAAACCCCTGCTGGCTAGGGTTTCAAACTGGGCTCGCAACTAACCAATCCTAATGCCAAACAGTGTATCCAAGGCCTCACCCCAGCATCCCTCAGAACATCCATAAAGATAGAGCTAAGGCCCTCCGGTAGAGTCAGAGACTACAAGGACCGAGACCACCTCCCCTGATACTCTACGACATAATAGTTCTGCTAAGGTAATGGCGATACGACGACGTCAGTGGACATGACTTGAGTAGACCATGGCACAATATACACCCCATGAAGAATGGTCATGGCTGTACCGATTGATACCATCCCTACCCGCACCATATACACTGGCCAAATACAAACATTCACATGCCTATTTCTATCATCATCATCATCATCATCACGTTATAACAGTAAAGTAAATATGCATGAACAAATAATAGAAATATTGGATGACAAGTTGAATGCACATACAAGCATACACGCATAGAATCAATATGGCATTGGACTCAAGAAATAAAATAGCTTATTATTAACCAGTTAGTTTAGGTCCTATTCCCTCACCTTAGCTTGTTGATAGATCCTCTTTCAAGCTTTAGAATCACCTTGATAATGTTATTATATTGCTAGAAGACCTAGCAAGTCGATAGAATTTAATTAGAATTAATTTTTAAATTTACAAACCATGTTTTAAACTGGGGGTCGGAGGTAGGGTTTGTTAGGGTCGATTGGCCATCGACCCCCTGTGGGTTTTGTTGATTTTCTACTTTCAGTCCATTGTTCATGTTTGGGGTCTTATGGCTTGCTACTACAGTCCATATTACACATGTTTTACAGTTTAGAACTATGATTCATTCACCTATATGGCTTTCGTGACTTCCCCATGGTTTTCCCTGAAAACCTAACCATAGGTTGATGGTTTGGGACTCTCCGAGATCATACTCTCTTCATTACCTATCCTAAGGTCTGTAGAGACTCATGGAATTAGTATCCATACCTGAGAAGAATACTCCTTCTCTGCAACTCTTCTCCTTTTTGCTTTCTTCTATTCCTTGTTTCTCTTCTTCTTCTCTTCCTTCTCTTCTCTTTCTCTCAATCCAATTAGGGTTGTAAAAGGAGTGAAAGGGGCTTAGGGACGTCCTATTTATAGAGTAAAACCTCCCAAAATAAGTCCCATTGAGTTTAGAAAAGAGTCCAACCGAAATTAGGAAAAATTCCTAATTTCTGTTTCTGGCGGCAACTGGGGGTCGATGATCCCGTCGACCCCTAACTCCTAAAGTGTCCAACCCCCTCTGTAAAACAGGGGGTCTGACTTTCTGTCTTAGGTGGACCGACCCTCTCTTGCTGAGTATGTGACCCTCTCCTTAATTTAAGAATTTTTGGGTCGATTTAATACCTGGGATCACGATCTCCTTCACACCCTTGGTCCATTTTGCTCAACCATGATGGGTAAACCTGGTTCAAGGTGGTAAGACCGGGTTATTTTGATACGGGTTTTACAACTCCCCCCTACTTATAAAAAAATTCATCCTCAAAATTATACGTACCTTCTGAATCAAATAAGTGAGGGTATTGCTTCCGCATAGCATTCTCTTCTTCCCATGTAATTTCTTTCATGTCTCTACTTCTCCAAGTAACCTTAACATAATAGATATCTCGGTTGCGTAGTCGTTGAACCTTTCGGCTGGTGATTTCAGTTGGTGTTACTTTAAATGTCAATTCATCAGTCAATTCCTAGTAAATCTACTGTCAGGACGTGCATTGGGTCCTTGACATACTTCTTCAATAGGAAAATATGAAATACGTCATGCACACTTGACATAGATGGTGGCAGTGCTAACTGGTAAGCCACTTTTCCACGCTTAGCTAAAATCTCATATGGCCCGACATATCTTGGACTTAGTTTTCCTTTCTGTCCGAACCGTTTCAATCCTCGCATAGGCGATACCTTCAAGAATACTTTATCACCTACGGTGAACTCAAGATCTCTGCGTCGAGTATCTACATATTGCTTCTGATGGTTCTGAGCTATTCTTACCCGTTCCTTGATAATGTCGACCACGCGACAAGTCTCTTCGACAAATTCAGGCCCAACAATACTACGTTCTCCAACTTCATTCCAAAATAAAGGGGTTCGACACTTTCTACCATACAGTGCTTCGTAGGGTGACATCTGTATAGTAGCCTGGTAGCTATTGTTGTAAGCGAACTCGATCAGTGGTAATTTTTCATCCCATGATCATTTGAAATCAATTACACATGCTTGTAGCATATCTTCTAGAATCTGAATTGTATGCTCTGACTGTCCATCTGTCTGTGGATGGAATGCAGTACTAAACTTCAATGTTGTACCCATAACCTTTTGCAATCCTTCCCAAAACTAAGAAGTAAATCGTAGATCTCTATCAGACACAATGCTCTCTGGTACACCGTGTAATCGAACAATATTATCCACATACAGCTTTGCTAACCTTTCCAGTGTATACTGAGGTCATATCGGTATAAAGCGAGCTGTCTTAGTCAGACGGTCTACAATCACCCAAACTGCGTCAACCACTCGAGGAGTCATTGGTAATCCCGTGACGAAGTCCATAGTGATGCAGTACCATTTCCATGCTCGTTTCGGTAACGGCTGTAATAGTCCTGCGGGTCTTTGTCGTTCAGCCTTTACTTTCTGACAATTCAGGCATTGAGACACGAACTTAGCTACATCTGCTTTCATCCCTCTCCACCAATATAGTTTCTTTAGATCATGATACATTTTTGTACTTCCATGATGTATCGAATAGATGGTGGTATGGGCTTCTTTCATTAGTCGGTGTCTAATGTCCACACGTTCTATTTTGGGTACACATATCCTTCCTTTATACTTCAGTACCTTCTCTTCGTCCAAGGTGAACTCAGGATTAGTTCTACCTTTTTCGATGTCTTCTTGCACCGTTCTCAGGTAAGGGTCTGATTTGATAGCTGTCTTCACTTCATCAATTATGTCCGGTATAATCTTCAATGCAGCGAACATATTTGAAAACTGATGAATAAACCCTTGGTTCGCTGACCCATCCGCTGTATCTATCACATATTGCTCGTTGTCGTGATTGAATACCATTCTGGTAGTACACATTGCTGCAGTTGTGCTAACCCCTCCTCTAGATTTTATCATTGCCTTTCTACTCAATGCGTCTGCTACTACATTAGCTTTCCCCAGATGATATTGAATATCACAGTCATAGTCTTTCAGTAGTTCCAGCCATCTTCTTTGTCTCATTTTCAACTCCTTCTGGTTAAACAAATAAGTAAGACTTTTATGGTCCGACTTAATCTGAAACTTCTCTCCGTATAGGTAATGTCTCCATATCTTAACAGCATGTACAACTACTGCTAACTCCAAATCATGAGTGGAATAGCTTTTCTCATGTGTCTTCAATTGTCTTGAGGCATAAGCAATTACTTGTTCTCCTTGCATAAACACACATCCTAATCCCAGTCCTGATGCATCAGTGTACAGGGTAAATGGCTGTCATGGGATAGGAATAGTCAAAATCGGAGCGGATATCAACCTGGTCTTCAATGTCTGGAAGCTCTTCTCACATTTATCCGTCCACACAAACTTTTCACCTTTCTTAGTCAAACTGGTGAGAGGTACGGCAATCCAGGAATAGTCTTCCACAAATCTCCGATAATAACCAGCGAGACCCAGAAAACTTCTAATTTTTGCAATGCACTTTGGTGCTTCCCACTTAACAATAGCCTCGATCTTGCTGGGGTCCACTTTGATTCCTTCAGCGGATACTACATGGCCTAGGAAGGCGACTTCACTTAGCCAAAACTCACACTTGGTAAATTTGGCATATAGCTTCTTTTTCCTTAAACGCTGTAGGGCGGCGTTTAGGTTCTTAATATGGGTTTCTTTGTCCTTGGAATATACCAATATATAATCAATAAATACAATAACTGACGTATCCAACATATCGTAGAAAACCCGGTTCATAAGTTCCATGAAAGTTGCTGGTGCGTTTGTTAATCCAAAAGACATGACCAAGAATTCATAATGTCCATAGCTGGTCCTGAAAGCCGTCTTAGGAATATCACCCTCTTTAATCTTCAACTGATGGTAGCCTGACCAAAGATCGATCTTAGAAAATACTTTTGCCCCTTGCAACTGATCGAACAAGTCATCGATCCTAGGTAGTGGATATCGATTCTTGATTGTCAGCTTGTTCAACTCCCGATAGTCGATACATAATCGAACGCTACCGTCCTTCTTCTTTACGAACAACACTGGCGCCCCCCCATGGTGATATACTGGGTCGAATATAACCCTTGTCCAGTAGTTCCTGTAGTTGCACTTTCAATTCCTTCAGTTCACTAGGAGCCATTCTATAAGGTGCTTTTGATACTGGTGCGGCTCCAGGTGTAAGGTCTATCACAAACTCTGTTGCTCTGTTGGGTGGTAATCCTGGTAGTTCCTCTGGAAATACGTCGGGATAGTCCCGCACGACATCAATATCTTCCATTCGTGGTGCTTCCTTGGTTAGGTCGACCACTGATACTAGATACCCGATTGCCCCCTTCTCAAGGCACTTCTTAGCCTTTAGTGCTGAGAGTATGAGCTTGCATTTACGGGGAAGTTTGGTTCCCACAAAACTGAATTTTGCTCCTTCTTTGTCTTTAAATGTTAATTTCTTTTTGGCGCATAGTAGGTTCGCAGAATGCCGAGCTAACCAGTCCATTCCTAAGATGACGTCAAAGTCTGCCATCCCAAGTTGGATCAAGGTTGCATCTAAGGTTTTCTCGCCAATGAGAACTGGGCATGGCCCATAACCTTTCTCTAACTCCACTTCTAACCCCATTGGTGACCGTACAAGTAGTTTGTAGTCCAATGTTTTGATGGGTAAGTTCAGCTTCTTTCCAAACGACACAGATATAAAGGAATGAGTAGCTCCCGAATCAAAGAGTACTCTGGCGGGTATGCCATTTATAGGTACGATACCTGTGATTTATTTAACTTAGTCTACATGCTCATACAATGTAATACAACTTTAAAGGTTTCGGTCATACCTGTGACCACATTGGGTGATGCGGCAGCATCCTCGGATGTAACAGCATATACTCGTCCTTGATGTAAGTGCTTCTTGGGCTTAGGACACTCCCTTGCCATATGTCCCATTTGGCTGTAGTTATAACATCTCGGACCTTCAGAATTTGGCTTTGGTTGCTGTTGAGTTACCGGGGTAGTCTTGGATGCAGCAGTAAAGCCTTGAGCACGAAAGGATTTAAATGTCTTATTGTGCCCTCCGTTATAAGAATTTACGGCTGGCCTTTTTATGCCTCTGTTATGTGTAAAGTAACTTTCCTTCTGGCTCGATTCTATAACTCGAGCAATTTGGACAGCTTCATTATATATCTTCTTTTCCAAACCCAGAACGTGCTCTCTGATGCTTCCTCTAAGCCCTGTGACAAACCTACGGGTCTTAGTTTCTTCTTCTTGCATACTAAGTGGTGCAAAGAAAAATAGCTCCTCATAACGCTGTTGGTATGCATCCACGGACATCTGGCCCTGATATAAACTCAAGAACTCCTTTTCCATAGAATCTCTGAAGCTTCGGGAAAAATAATTCTCAAAGAAAGCTTCTTTATAAATAGCCCAAGTCAATAGGGCGTGCTTGGTCAATAGATAGGCCCTAGTAGATTTCCACCAATGATGTGCATCGCCTTTTAACATGAAGGCGGCACATAGTACCTTTTCTTCTTCTGTAATAGTCATCATAAGAAAGTTTCTCTCCATCTCGTCGATCCAGTGTACTGGCCATAACGGATCAGACAGTTTACCGTTAAATTCCCTGGGCTTCATCTTCAAAAATCTCTCAACCAGTCGAGAGTGATCCATCTGATTTTGGGGGTATGCCCCAAACATAGGTTGTGGATACTGATAATGAACCTGAGCTGCTTTTGGACCTGGTACTGGAATCTGTGCAGCTGGTGGTTGAGGTGTTTGAGGTGCTGTGTGGTTACCCACCGGTGCTGCACTGGCTTGTCCAGTCTGCATGGGTGTAGCATGTGTGGCCTGGAACATAATCTCCATTGCAACTTGCATTTTAGCCTGTGCGTGTTGCATTTGTTGTAGCTGTTGTGCTAAGTTCATCACCACGGTTGCTAACTGCAGTGGTGGGGGTGGCAAGTTTGTAGGATTCGCCTGAACTGGATTTTCTGGTGGTGCAGCCTGTGGATTTTCCTGTGCATATATATTTTCTTGACTAGTTTCCTCCACAGGTGGTGGTGGAACTGCATTTCGGCTCTGCCTGGTTACTCTACGCCCAGACATATTTTCTCCTGAGAATGGGGTACCTAAAAATCATCAATTACGTGAGACAATCATTTATACTTCATATAGGCACGCTAATCGATATAAAATTTCAAAATTTTCAGCTCATTCTATGAAAAATACTGTCTTTTCTATATAGGGTCGATGGTGGGGGTCGATGATATGTCCGACCCTCACTTGGTCCAATTGTCCGACCCCCAGACCAAAAATCAGACTTTTAAGATCCGATTCTGGGTTCATTTCCCATCATTTCTTCCCTGTTTTGACTAGTCTCCCACCTCTGAGTTGCTACAGTGCCACTCCGCTGTATTGATCATTTTGGTTCCGTGTTTCGACGTCCACATCACTCCTACAGGTATGTTTTCTCATTTTTACCTGTTTTTAGGTTTCCATTTCTAGATTTTTGCCCATTAAACTTGTATTTTTTGAATTAAACTTATTCCAACTGTAAAAATTTGATTTTTATTGTGGGATTTTGTTATTGGTGTCTCGAGGAACGAAAGCCCTCAAAAATTTTTGAGTTTCATCGGTTGGTTATCGAGAAACTTGAATTTTTGCTCTTTTTGCCCTAATTTGTCGAAATTTTTGATTTCTCACAATTTCTTCAATTTGGATCCCATTAGTTAGGATTTCCTACTGTGTGAGTGTTGTAGGATATGTTAGAACCTACGTAAGTCCTCCTTCCCACGTGTATGGGTGACAAGTGAGGCTTTTGGCCAACTTACGTCATTATAATGTCCAAATTTCAGCTTTTCTACCCTATTAATGTACTATCTGTTTTTCTTTCTTATTTGCAGATATCATGGCTCGTACCAAAGTACCCAAAGTTCGTGATCCTCTTCGTTTTCGTTCCAACGAAGCTGAGGCATAGTATGCCCACTACGCTCACAAGAAAGTAGAGGGTGGTCGTAAGGTGAACTTGGCTGAGTTAGCCCTGTTCAATGTAGAGAGGGCGTTTGGTGATATGGGATGGCTCCCTGTCATCACTTACGACGCTTGCACCTGTCCAGATTTGGTACGACAGTTCTATTGTAACCTCCAGGTGGTGGGGGATTACAATGATGTCGAGAGGGGTCATGAGCTGCGCATCAGCATCTATGTCAAAGGGGTGAACATTTCATTCGATTTTCGATAGCTGGCCGACCTACAGGGCATTTCCTACGATGGCCCCATGGTTTACTGTTTTCCTGGCGAGCACCAGTTCTCTTCCACCGCGATGAGGGCTGAGATTGATAGTCAGCTTCTACGACCTGACCTTTGGCAGATGAGGGCATGCTATATGCGTCTAGCTCCACGGGTATACTGCAAGATCATTCAGCATAACCTGATCCTGCAGAGTGGCCATTACGAGAGGGTTTCCCAGCTGACCCAGTATCTGCTGTACTGCATTTGCACTAGACAGCCCGTCTGCCTTCCGTACATCATTATGCGTACTATGATCACTGCTACGTTGCCCAGTCACACTGGCAACCTTCCGTACGAACGTATGATCATTGTTCTTCTTACCCGCCTGGGGGTTGATTTATTAGATGAGAAGATTCAGGAGAAGTCCTTTTCATCGCCTTTAGATTAGGAGGCTATTTGCAAGATGGGCATGCAGGATGCTCAGGTCAGTGATGAGGAGAGGAACGTGATGGTGCGCCCTCGCACTCGCGTAGGGTTAGCTGACGCTGAGGCAGCTGCCGCCGCTGCTGGAGTTCATGTGGAGCCTGCTGATGATGATGACCGTATGTACATGGATGTAGACTCGATACCACCGCCTTCACCTACGCATGCGGCTGGAGCTGGTACTTCATATGCGGCTGGTCCGTCTCATGAGGCTGGTCCTTCTCATGCGACTGGTCCTTCACATTCCCCCTCTGATATGATGGAGATGTTGCATGAGATCAGAGAGGCTTAGCGCAGATCTGATCTGAGGATGGAGGAGTTACTAGACGCTCAGCGTGTGAGAGTGGATGAGCTCATAGATGCCCAGCGTACATCAGACATGAGGATGGGAGAGTTATTAGACGCTCAGCGGGTGAGAGTGGATGAGCTACTAGACTCCCAGCGGACATCAGCCATGAGGATGGGAGAGCTCATGGAGGCTCAGCACCGGACTGATCAGCGGGTAACCGATCTTACAGCTAGTCTGCAGACAACCCAAACTCAGATAGCCTGGTTGACTAGAGTCTACGCTGATGACTATGACAAAGATCGTGAGGCGCCGCCTCCTCCTTCGCCTCCAGCTTCATGATTGTATCTTTTCTCCTCCTTTGTACTATAGAGTAACTGTCTGGGTTGGGGACTGTACACTGTTTTAACTATGCATGTACATTTGTTTCTTTCAAATTATATTTAAATTTGTTCTTCCTTTAATATATGCGTTATTCTCTTTTTAAATTTGGTCTCAAACATCACGTGTGCTTATAATGTGTTAGTATTACTGTTTTTACTTTTATCCTATCTCAGTTCACAATTTGTCATGAATGTGTGCTAGTTCAGCGGACAGGGCCTGAGATGCTCTGATACCAAGTTGTCACACCCCAATTCCACACTATTCAGAATGGTGTGATGAACCGCTAACAAACCAACAGTTCAACTAGGATCTCGAGTAGGCTATATCCGTTTTATCTAAACCCCATACATCCATATTCACAATCAGATTAAATACACAATAGCAGAAGTCTTATAATAAAATGAACTGAGAATCTACTGTGATATTAATATCTAAATAGCAAATTATTTTGTAACAACTGAGACATAAATAAATATCAAATACATGTCCTTAATAAATCCAAATAAAGAAAACTAGAAAATTAACTAAGCGAATACACATGAGTTGCACTCGCAAGAGGAGTCATGTGTATCCACTTCCTCTTCCACTTCCATCGCCGCCAAGTTCGCATACATTGGAGCACTTGCATAATCTTCAACAATCGTACCTGCATCATCAACTAAAAATATTTAACGTCAAAAGGGTGAGCACACATCACGGCTCAGTGAGCAAACAAAACAATGCAACAATACATATGCATGCAATAAAATCATATCTTTGGTCCGGTTTAAAGTTTGCACTGTGCTATAGAAAGGATAGGTCACACCTCTATGCACGAATGTGTGGAAATGCCCAATGAAAATGGCACCGTCGCCCCACAAGCACCCAGAATGGCATAATATACACCCCATGAAGAATGGTCATGGTTGTACCAGTTGATACCATACCAACAAATAAACCCCTGCTGGCTAGGGTTGCAAACTGGGCTCGCAACTAACCAATCCTAATGCCAAACAGTGTATCCAAGGCCTCACCCTAGCATCCCTCAGAACATCCATAGAGATAGAGCTAAGGCCCCCCGATAGAGTCAGAGACACAAGGTCCGAGACCACCTCCCCTGATATTCTACGACATAATAGTTCTACTAAGGTAATGGCGATACGACGACGTCAGTGGACATGACTTGAGTAGACCATGACACAATATACACCCCATGAAGAACATTCATGGCTGTACCGGTTGATACCATCCCTACCCGCACCATATACACTGGCCAAACATAAACATTCACATGCCTATTCCTATCATCATCATCATCATCTTCCAAGCTTTAGAATCACTTTGATAATGTTATTATATTGCTAGAAGACCTAGCAAGTCGATAGAATTTAATTAGAATTAATTTTTGAATTTACAAACCATGTTTTTAACTGGGGGTCGGAGGTAGGGTCTGTTAGGGTCGATTGGCCATCGACCCCCTGTGCGACCCCTGTGGGTTTGTTGATTTTTCTGCTTTCAGTCCATTGTTCATGTTTGGGGTCCTATGGCTTGCTACTACAGTCCATATTACACATGTTCTACGGTCTAGAACCATGATTCATTCACCTATATGGCTTTCATGACTTCCCCATGGTTTTCCATGAAAACCTAACCATGGGTTGATGGTTTGGGACTCTCCGAGATCATACTCTCTTCATTACCTATCCTAAGGTCTGTAGAGACTCATGGAATTAGTATCCATACCTGAGAAGAATACTCCTTCTCTGCAACTCTTCTCCTTTTTGCTTTCTTCTATTCTTTGTTTCTCTTCTTCTTCTCTTCCTTCTCTTCTCTTTCTCTCAATCCAATTAGGGTTGTAAAAGGAGTGAAAGGGGCTTAGGGACGTCCAATTTATAGAGTAAAACCTCCCAAAATAAGTCCCATTGAGTTTAGGAAAGAGTCCAACCGAAATTAGGAAAAATTCCTAATTTCTGTTTCTGGCGGCAACTGGGGGTCGATGATCCCGTTGACCCCTAACTCCTAAAGTGTCCGACCCCCTCTGTAAAACAGGGAGTCTGACTTTCTATCTTAGGGGGTCCAACCCTCTCTTGCTGGGTATGTGACCCTCCCCTTAATTTAAGTGTTTTTGGGTTGATTTAATACCTAGGATCACGATCTCCTTTACGCCCTTGGTCCATTTTGCTCAACCATGATGGGTAAACTTGGTTCAAGGTGGTAAGACCGGGTTAATTTGATACGGGTCCTACACATACTATTTTTGGCACACCATCTAAGAGATGGAAAACTACCTTACAGTCGCCTCTTGTCTCATCTCTTGCTCATTTTGAGGTAAACTGTGCTGGTGAGGAAATTGACAATGGAAAGGAGTCTTCCCCTTTTGGTTGGTCCAGTATCACACGGATGCTTCTCAATGATATGGTGATGGCTGACCTAGAGCTTGAGGCTATCGTAAAACCACAACAGAGGGCATGTCAGAGGCACCCAGTGGCATGCCAAGTAGCCATCAAAGAGGCTAGTGACAGTGAGGGAGAGGCCCTAGTGGGTGACGGAGCATCCACTTCAATAGATAAGCCCCACAGTCGCATGGCTCTAGTCAAGCAAATGTTCGCCACTCATAGAGAGGTGATGGCTCGGATGACACACATAGAGGGTGCACAGAGAGCCATAGTGACACCCCATGCTACCTTTGATGAGGACCTGTGTCAGATCCGTGCCTCCATGATGTAGCAGCAGAGGGACTTGGATCCACCAGCCATGGATCCATAGTGATCACACTACTTGTTCTCTTTTATTTTTACTCTATGCTTACTTTCATATGTATAGGGTAATTTTGTACTTACCATAGACACTTGCACACACACGCACACACACACACACAGAGGCACACACACACAGAGGCACACACACACACACACACACACACACACACACACACACACACAAATATATATATATATATATATATATATATATATATATATATATATATATATATATATATATATAGTATATATATAATATACTTGTACATTGTTCTCTTGTTTATGTTTTCGTATTTGGTGACTAAATTACTATTGTCCTTAATCATTATCTTGGTTTGTACATGTCTATTAGTTTAACCTATGCATCTGTTACTGATACTTGGAAACACATGTGTAAGGGAAACATATAAGTAATGCAAAGTGGTTTCGCTCTAATACTAGAGTTTTCATAGCCCACTCTGGAGAATCTGACATGATATTCGAGTCAACCCATGTGGCTAACCTGAATACTTCCCAGAACACTAACCACAATGTTACAATATAAATCCCACAATCTACACAAACAATATCCAATAAAATCTATAAACAATAATACAATAGCGGAAGCGATTACTAAATAACATATGCCAAATCTAATGACACCATATTTCATACTATGTATCATGTTATCATTTGCAAACCAGTGTTCTTCATCAAAATAATATACTATCAGTTATACAAATACTTAAATTTAAAAAGAGTAAATCTGTTACATATAATCTGATAAACTTTTTCGTCTATCAACAAAAAGATTAATAAAGTATCAAAATATTAAGGGAAGGGAGAAAGTAAAGGGAGGGCTACGTCATGCATAGACACAATCGCTGCACGTGCAAAAAATAAGTGTCGCCAAAAGAGACTCCATAAAATCAGCAATAAATAGATCACCTACAGGAGAATCTGAAAAGAAGTGTCGATATGAGGGTGAACTGACATCCCAACAAAGTGATAAATCTAATATCAAATGCTATGTACATACATCATCTAATGCAATGAGATGAAATTTATTATTACATTAGGCCTTAGGTTTGTGTTTCTACATCCTGGACAAAGGTAGAAACTAAATAAACAACCCCGGATCGCTAAACATCTTCTACAAGCGAACTTCCCCCCTTTGGGACTCCCATCCTTACAGGGTTCATTGCCTCCCACCATAAACCCCACATACGCTAGCTACCGCATACCTATACGTCACTGATTTGCCAGCTACCGCACACCCATATGTCACTGGCTCTCCTAGGGTCTCCCAACCTGTGGGTATGGAAAGCTATGCTAGTATCTTTACCCCTACTAGAGGGGCGTAGGAAATAAGGAATGGCACCACCTATGTCTATTATGTTTATTCACTTTACTTTGGCTACCCGCCAGCAAAAGTCCATAGATCCCCACTCCCATGGTTCATCGTGCCCCCACTAGCATACTGACATAACCATCGTGTTATCCACCAATAGAAAACCCTGGCTTTACTCCCATGGATCACCATGTCTAGAACTAGCGTGTTTACATTTCCAATGTGATCCAGTTATCCGCACTCCCATGTGTTACACGAACTACCATATATGGTTACAATCCAACATGACTTATGCACCCGCACTCTTATGCATCGCAAAAGCCGTCATACATGGTTGCATAAATTTAAAAATAAAACTATGCTCTAATGGAAAACTCCGGCTCCATCCCATGGATCACCGTACACCCGCTAGAGCCTAGCATCAACAACGTAACCCTTGTATTGTGTCCCACACGCCACACGTCCACCATACCCAAACAATCATACAATATTCATAGTTATAATTATGCAAATACGTACTCATAAATACATTGATGAAAAGAAAGGCATACAATTAAATAACAACCTAACATTTTACTAGGAATGTAGGAATGTTATTAAAATGCCCTATGTCTAAGGACTAGACCCCTTACCTAATAGCACTAGGTAGTGCTGCAGTAATATCCAAAGCCCAAAATGAAACTTCACAACCGATCAAGATCAACACCTATTAAAGCATATAATGGTTTATTAGTTGGTTATGTAGCTTTTAACTAGCATATACAAGACTTATTTGTCCATGCATGGGTCCCAAGACAATCTAGGAACCCAAGGGCTGGTCTCCCTAGACATTTTTAAGCAAACTGGCTAAAGTAGACTCAACCGGTAGACTATTCCAATTGAACTTTCTACCGGTTGACACTTAGTACAATTTCCTCACAATGGAACTGGTTGAACAATGAGCTGACCAGGAAACTGGTTGGCCATCTGATTTAATACCCTGTCATGGCAATGGGGTTCCAGAAGGTTTGCTGGTCCCATTGCCGGGTGAATGGTCATTAGGCAATGCCACCGCTGGGCATTAAGCCTAAATGGTCGAACGATGTCTGAACTGATCTACCACTAAACTGGTTGACCGATAATCGATAGTGGTCAACTGGTTTGACTATGGTTTGATAAACCAGGCCTTTGGCCTTGGCGATACAATGGTTAAGGCTACCGGCTTAGGGCCTCTGCTGAACCATTCGATCGATTGGGTCCAGAATCCCCTTTTTGTGCTCAAAGCTTGGTTTCTAAGCTTGGAAACTTGGTTTCCACTTCAATACACACCAAATAATTTTTGGGAAGCCCTTTCCCACCATTTATAGCTACAATGGGAGCCATTTATGGCCCCATAAGCTCCATTAATGGAGGTGGGTGTCAAACCTAACTTCTAAGCCATTAATGGTGAACCTTATTAATGGAGTTCAACCACCCAAGTTCCAACATTAAAACCCAACTAAATGAAATGGAGGAGATTCATTTGACTTACCTCCTAAGGATGGAACTATAGCTTAGAGCTTGAGCTTCAAGTCTTTCCTTCCTCCGCTTTCCTTGTCTTTTCTCCTTTTCTTTCTTTCCCACGATTCCAAGAAGTGGAAATGAGGGTTTGCCCTCATTTATATAGAACAAGAAAAAAAGTGGGTCCATTGATTGTAATCAATCAGTTAGTAATGATCAGTTGAACAGTCATCCAATTGGTCATTCGGTTGGTCTTAAACCAGCCATTAAAGACAACTAAATGGCCCATAAGCCTCGGGACACACATACACACCTCTTAGGGTCCACTAATGTAAGACCCATACCTTACTAACCCGATCTTACCACCTTTTATTAGGTCTTCCTATCATGGTCGGACCAAGTGGACCAAGTGCGTGAAGAAACCACAAGGTTGGGTATGTAATTCGAACAAAAAATCATCTAATTGAGATGTGTGGTCGCATACCTAAATAGGTGTGGTTGACCACACCTCAGAATATTCAGACCACTCGAGTCTGAGACGTTTGGTCGCAGTTTTAAGAAGTGTGGTCGACGGATTCTGCGACCCCACGTGCGACCACACAATGGTATAACTGACTTTGAAATTAGGAAACCTTCCTAATCTGAGGGGGGTTCTTTCCTAATCAAAGTGGGACTTTATATGGATGTTTTCCTTTATATAAAGGATGTCCCTTAGTCTCTTTCACTCTTTTAGAACCCAAACTGAAAGAAGAGAAAGGGAGGAGTAGGAAGAGAAGGAGAATTAAAGAAGAAGACTAGGAGAAGGAATTGTAGAGAAAGCTCTGATTCTCCAGCAAGTTTAAGGTATGAAATCATCCCCTACATTAATTGAATGCCTAGAATAGATTATGGAGGAGATATTGAGTCAAAGTAAGATCTCAATCCTAAGACCATGAACAAAACTCTAAGGGGATCCATGAAGAATGGATTAAGGTGAAGGACTATGTAAAAGTGTGATTTTTAAGCCATAGAACAATCATAGGAAGGATCATAATGTTAGCCATAGAATCAAGTTATGAAAGGATGTGACTGAGAGTAAAAGTCGACCAAAAATTTATGTGGTCGTAATTTGATCGACCACACGAGGCACATATGTCCGACCACACTCCCTCGAGAAGGTTCCAGGGAGGGTGTGGTCACATGTGTGTGGTCGCATGATATGCGACCACACATATCGACCCCACACCGTGTGGTCTCAGAAATTGAGACCACAGGTACAGTCACACCTATGACCACTCAGCTTCTGGAGGTCTGTTTAATTCCAGGTTGGACCATTGACTACTGTAATTTGATGAGCTTGAACCCTAACTTAGAACTTACAAATTTCTTTGGTTTCCAAGAGGTTCAATAGTGAGTTAAGAAGCTTGGAGAAGATTGAACATTTCTAGCAGGTGAGGGAACAGAACCTAAACTAATTGGCTAATAATAAACTATTTACTTTTATTGAGTCCAATGCCATGATTGATTCTATGCTTGTATGCTTGTAATGTGCATCTCACATGTCATCTAATATTCCTGTTATTACTGCTCATGCATATGTACTTCTGTCTATTTATAAATGATGATGATGATGATGCTAGGAATAGGCATGTGATTGTGTGTGTGTGGTTAGTGTACTTGATGCGAGTGGAGCATTAGGGGGAGGACGTGACATTGTGGTTTGTCCTGGTCACCAGACTCTAGCTCTATCTCTACTTAAGTCTTATTCACTGACATTGTCGTATCGCCATTACCTTAGCAGAACTATTACGTCATAGGACATTAGGGGAGGTGGTCTCGGACCGTGTAGTCTTCGACTCTGCCAGGGGGCCTTAGCTCTATCTCTATGGACGTATTGAGGGATACTGGGGTGAGGCCTTGGATACACTGGATGACATTTAGGATTGGTTAGTTGTGAGCCTAGTTTGTAAGCCTTCACTAATAGGGGCTTACGTGTTGGTATGGGTAGGGCATCAGGAGAATTATTGGCGATGTTTGATCCGGACACTTCAACTCTATCTCTATTCCATGGTGGGTGCATGTGGAATGACAATAGTGTTTGATCCATTGGGCGGTCACACACTCGTGTATAGAGGTGCGGTGGCCACCAATCCTTTTTATAGCATATTGTAAACTTAAAATCAGACCAAAGATATGAAATGAATGCATGCATATGTTTGCATTGTTTTGTTTGCTCACTGAGCCGTGATGTGTGCTCACCCTTTCAACGTCGAATATTTTTAGTTGTTGATGCAGGTCCTACCATTGAATATTATATGAATACGTCGATGTATGGACACGTAGCGGCGATAGACATGGAAGCTATGGAAGAGGCGCATGATCCATCATGCGAGTGCAATTAATGTGTTTTCGATTAGTTTAGTTGTTTGGTTATCGGAACATGTAATTGATTAATTTATTTTATTTTATGTTTTGAGTTACTTTGGAGATAATTGGATAATTAATTATGCTATTACTGTTAGATACTCAGTTCATTAGTATTAAAGACTTCCGCTATTATTTATTTACTCTGATTATGCTTGTGGAATGTATCTGGTTTAATCAGATGGGTACGGCCTATACGAGATCCTGGTTGAACCATTGGCTTTCTTGACGGTTCATCACACCATTGGTTAGACCAGATTTGGGGTGTGACAACTAAAGTACCTTACCCTACCATTTAGGAGTAATGGAACATACCTAGGATTTAGATATCATCATTGGATCCGCATCAGGTGCTCCGTCTGACGACAAGTTAGGACCTAACATAGGAAGGAATCCGAGTCAGTAAGGGATTTCAGGTGTAGGTCTCACAGGACCTCCATTCAAGGGCAATCAATTTAAATCGTTCTATATAGGATTCAACATCCAACATAGACTTACTTTAATCTACCATTCCAAAGTAAAATGACAGACTGAAGCAACAAACAAGACTATAGTGAAAGGGCTTGCTAGATGACTTGAAGGATCGAAATGCACCTAGTTTGATGAGTTACCTAGTTTTCTCTGGTTCTACAAGACTATAAGTCAAACTCCCATAGGTAAAACCCCATTTATGTTGGTATATGGGACAGAAGCTGTTCTACAAGTTGTAGTCATGATCCAACTTATCAAATCTTCAACTATGATGAAGCGTTGAATTCGGATAATATGAGTACAAATTTGCAACTCCTAGAAGAAGTCCGTGATACAACCCAACTTCAAATGTTACCTTACTAGCAAAAGGTGGCAAGATACTACAACTCATGAGTTAAAACTAGTCAATTCCAAGTTGGGGATCTCGTCCTATTACATACTTCTTTATCTCAACTACTCAAAAAGACAAATTACAGCCGAATTAGGAAGGTCCTAACAAAATTGTCCCTGTAACTCGAACATGGACTTATCATCTATGTAAAATAGATGGCACCCCAATAACCTGGCCTTGGCATATGATTAATTTATGAAAATTCCATCACTAATGTAAATTGTTTTTCCTTAATGGATTTGATGATTTACATTCTATCTTCTGTCTCTAAACTCATTTTCTTCTTACTCATGATGTGATAAAAGACTTGATCGATATGGGGAGTCCAATTTGACCTTATACAAAACAAATTAAGTCAAAATGACTTCATCTTCAATGTATTCTTATACATTCAAGAAATTATATTATGATGGGATTACACTATCATCACAAAATTGGGTTACTTTCTCTTCTAAAATTACATTCTCTGCATGGTAATTTTTTTTGCTGGGGTTACACCTTTAGTTGGGTTCACATTTTCAGTTGGGATGGCATTTTCAATCGAGGTTCCATCTTTGTTACAAGTCAAAAGCTTTGCCTTGAGCTCATTTAGAGCCTTCTCAGTGGCCTCAAGCTTTTCTTCACAAGCTTTGAGTTTCTCCTTGGTCTCATCCAAGGCCTTTTTGGTGGCCTCAAGCTTCTCAACCTTCTCTGCAAGAATCCCCTCCTGATGCTCAACACTTCCATAAAAATGGGTTGCCTAGAAGTGGAGCCTTTCAAGCTCGTCAATGTGCTTGTTTCGACCTTTGGCTAGATCTTTGGCTTTCAAGAAGTTGTCATGATACTTATCCCTAGCCTCTTCAACAGCCTTGACTCTAGACCACAACTCGCATACTTCCTTGGACTGTTATGCCTTTAGCTGATCCAGAGCCGTAGGTACTGCATTCCTTCTTTCTCGACTCTGAAAGTCGAGAACGCAGAGCTTCAATATCTTCCAGGTTGTCAGTCCCTTTCTAGAACTTAAAAAGTTGGGAACACAATGCTTTAACCTCTGCTAGAAGGTCAGCCATAGTTCCAGATTGCTCAAAGGTTGACTTCTTCTTACCCTTAAGCATTTTCAGAGTATTGACTGCCGCCTTCTTTTCCTTTCTAACCTTCAAGAGTCAGGAGCGCATAGTTTTAACTTCCTTGGAGATGTCAACCTTTTCTCTGAACTCAGAGAGTAGGAAGCGCAAAGCTTTAACTTCTACTAGAAGGTCAGCCACCATTTCAAACGTTCGGCAGCCAACTTCTCAACCTTAGCTGCACGAGACTTAGTCTCTTTTTGGGCCTCAATTAAGTCTTGGGACTCCTCCAATATCATAGTAGTGAAAAAGGAGTTCTGTACAAGAGTCATTGGAATGTTAGAGTTTAAGCAAAAAAAAAAAGATTACAAAGGTGAAAACAGAGACAAATGAGTTGAGAAAAGCTAGTATTTCATTATAAAAAATATAGTAACAGACGACTTCAATGAAGTCGGGTTATAACTATCTATGAGAGCCTACCCGAATCAAGTTCAGATTGGTAGTCGGGTCATAACAAACTAGCACCGTAATTGAAAACCTGTATAATTTTTTTTTTCATTTTGAAAACACTAACATACGTAAATTAAATCAACACATCATTCAACATTCCATTGAACATTGGAAGACTTAATTCAATTCAAGATTAATACCTGGTGGCAAAAAGTGTTCCATTACTAAAATAGAAATTTAAATCTGTTCTTTACAACTATGTAGGCAATACACCAAAAACTTGCTAGCCCACAAAAGATCAGAACAAATATCCAAAATATGAACAAAATGTCAAGGTTGCCAATAGGTATTATCCTCCCACTTGGACTTTCATTGACTTTTAGCTTCAGCCTTTTTTTCACTATCATCATCTGTAAAAAATTTAGTATTTAGTTTGCCCGAGGTCATCCAAGAGCTAAATGAAGGATGTTTCAACCCAGCAGAAGTACAAACAAACATGTACATAGCCACAAATATTGCCTTGAGAAAACAACACTAACCAAAGCTACACTGTATTTATTTATCCTTTTCCAACACCTCATCTAAAAAGTTCTTACATTTCAACTTTCTACCCCACATTACTATCAATCTTTTCTACCCCTACTCTTACATTCTTATTAAGATAACAGTTTTTTATTTATTATTTATAATGTATGATATATCGGGTTGAGTATTTAGGCCACTAGGTACACATCTTGCCCAATACTCCTTATCTACATATCGAGGGTGTAAGACTCATCCGATTGTCACGATCTTGTCTACATACACCCCATGACTAACTCACTCTATGATTACATGCGAGACTGTTGTTAAGCCAATGGTACTTATCTTTCCTATCAAGCGGTATATTAGACTTATCAGGTTATCAGATCTTGCCCAAAGACTCCTTATCTTACATATTTAGTGAGTATGGGCTCACCGGGTTATCAATGTATCTTGCTCATATACACCCCATTGGTTCACTCACCCTTGACATTACACGCGAGACGTTGTCTAGCCGATGGTACAAGAAAATGCCTTCTTAGCCATGTCTTAAAAATATTAGTTCATATTCTTACTGAATCTTGGCATAGCTTACTAATGAAATATAATTCACGTTCTTGCTCAATTATTTCAATGCTTCCAACTCTTATTTGAATTCTTATAATTTCCATGATAAAATAGATGACTAGTATCAATTAAATATTATCAAACATGTGTGTGCATGATTCCAGCAGCTACACTTAGCCTTAAATAATTCTTGTAGTAGTCTTATCATGTCATTGCTTATCATGTTCTTGTTTCACCAATTGATGGTTGTCTTTTCAATTTAGTCCATGACCTTAACTTACTGTTCATTAAGTATGAAACAGTCCATTTCTGATTATTGGCATGTTATCTAAGCTAACATCACCTACTAAGTGTCCTTATTGCTTTACCTTATTAACATAGCTTGTTTTAGCCAAAGATTTCCTTACATGTGGGCATTTAGTTTCAGCCTATATTATTTTCACAACACCACACATATAACAATTTCAAAACACTACTTAATGAAAATTTTAGCAAGTTGATGGATTTATAATTTTATATATTTATTTCTCTTATATTTAATGTATTTAACATATTATATGTCTTATGGTACTCATTTGTGATGATTCCTTATATATAAGACATTGGTGGAAAGTATTGGTAATTTATGTTTAAAATAAAAAAATTCTAATATTTTCAATAATGACCTTCTGAATTTCATGCAGGTTTTTAATGGGAAAAGAATTCTAGAAATCAAACGTGCTCCAAAAATCTGATCTGGAAAGCAGGAATTGGATTCAAACCAGAGAAGGAAGATTACCACACATAAAAGGTTTACTATTGAAAGGATTTGATTGATTGTCAAAAATCTCGAAGAGAATATATACTTCTATGGAATATTACAAAGATTGGAAAGTCTAGAGGTGACATTTGATTAATGATGGAATGATTCTCTATCTAATCTAGGCAAGAAAATTTTGTTTAATCATTATTTTCATGTAATAAGGTTGTCAATTCTAGACATACCCGGTTTTAATCTTCTCTACTCTGGCTATTTAAGCAATGTAAAGGCTACGTAATAGAGCATCCAAGAATTATTGAGAAGATAGTTTTATTTCTTTTGTCTTTCTTTGCTATCATGACTAGCTAAGTTCTTTAGTCGATTTAAGGGAAATTCAATCCAGTTAGTAAAATTATGAGGCTTTGTTCTTAATTTTAATTATTCTTCTATTCAAATATCTGTGTTTCTTGATTTTTCAAATTAATGACTGTATGATTCAGTTTATTAAGAGGCCTATTAATTGATTGAGTTGTGTGGTTTATAGCTAACTTGAATCCATAATCCGTAATTATTATGATGTTTAGGAAAAGCAATTGTGCAGAATAATTATGATCCAAATTTTTGTTACTTGTTTAAAAGAAACATATAATGAATTAAATAATCTGACGCTTGTTAGATTGTTATTTATCTTTAACTCCCTTCGAGAGTGTAATGCTATTAATAAATTCATGAGGACTGCTTAATACCAATTAATTTATTGATAAGAATTAAATTGTGTGTTGGGCTCAAATTAATGAAATTAAGGAAGGTAAGGATTGTCTGGCTTTTTGATAATCCTTGATTAAATATTTGAATATCGAATAATATATATGAGGTCAGTGATCAATTTGCAGCCATGAGTAAATTTCCTTTAATCGACATCATCTTTCATTGAATTTTTGTTACTTAATTTTGTTGTCAATTAAATTACAGAAGAAAACCCTCATTTTTCTTGGTAAGTAGACAATTTGATTAACTAGTCTCTGTGGATCGACTTTTACTTATCATTACTAATCATTATAGGTAGAGTAATTTATTTTTGGTTGCGCTCGACACGCATCAAAATTTGACGTCGTTGCCGGGACTAGTTTTAATCAGATTATGGTTGTTTTCATTCTATTTAATTTTTTAATCACTTATGTTCTTACCTTTGTGTGAAGTTTTTTTTTTTCAGGTGTCCGTAGTTTTTCCAATATGTATTGCTTGCACATGAAATTTTGGATGACTTAGGGGCGCTACAAGAAGCTTATTTTGAAGAACATAAAAAAAATAAAAAAAAATAAAAAAATCTTTCCAAGGCGTTTCATGACAAGAGGATTGTGATGAAGCAATTTGTAATTAGACAGAAAGTCTTGCTTTACAATTCGAGACGTAAATTGATGTCTGATAAGTTATGTTCTCGTTGGATTGGACCTTTTAAAATTACTAATGTGTTTTCTTATGGTACAGTTAAAGTTCGAAGTTTCGAAACTAATAAGGTGTTCAAGGTTAGTGGGCATAGACTCAAGACGTTCTATGAAGGCTTTAATGGGCATACTATGGACGAAGTACAACTGGGGGATCCTGTTTATTCTGATTGAGAAGTGTTGAGTCGAGATAACGACGTTAAACACAAGCGCTGCTTGGGAGGCAACCTAGGATTTGTTTTTCTTATCATTTTTAATTACTTTTCTTTACATCTTTCCATTATATTTGTAACTTTCATTGGGGACAATGTCAGATTTAAGTGTGGGGGGAGGAATTAGGATTTTTATTTTATTTTATTTTTATTTTTTAAGTTTTGTTTTTAATTTTTGTATAATGTGTTAGAGCAAAAAAAAATGGTTGAATTTAAAATAATTTTTTTTTTACTTCAATAGACTAAGAAAATATGTATGCCATGGATTGGAACTATTTGAACGTATAAAAATTACATATGAATTAGTTGAAACAAATTGCTAAATGAGCTTTGAATAACATTGATAGTTGCATTTAGAGGTAAATCATGCAGGTTTAGTAGATGAAATCCATCCAAGCAAGCTTTTGAGCCAAACTAGACTGAGACATCTATGTCAGTCTTTATTTTCTTTGAAGAGTGATATTCTACTATGGTTTTGTATCTCTAAAACTTGCTTTGAACCGTGTCAAGATTACATTGATATGTGTAGACATGAAGATGATAAAGGCAAATAGGATTTTACAACCACTTAGCTTAAATGGTCAACCTTATATTTTTTTACCCTTAGTGGACCCACTTTGAGCTATTAAACTATATTTTTTATTGAACCCTAAACCATGAGCCTTGAATTGTTTATTTTTCTCATGTTTTATCAATCTTTGAGCTAGTAGAGCATTGAGAATTATCAAATGGGTTTGAGAGAGATATGTATTGAATAAGTGTGGGGGTGCTATTATCAAAAGTGATGGTTGTATGTCAAGAAGTGGGATATAATGGGAGTAAATGGTCCTTGTTATATTTGAAATGTCATGCTCTTCTAAAAAAAAAAAAATTCAAATAGCAAAGCATAGTTCTCAAATGAAAAGAAAAAGAATGAAAGAAAAAAGAAACTGGAGTTTGGGATGTTTTGTTGAAGAGCTTTATTTATGAGCCTTTATCATTTTGATTGCTCAATTTTTTTTTTTGTCTTAATGCTCTATTAGTTTATTGGGTTTTAACGTCAGTATAATTTTTTTTTCATACCTTGAACCCTAGCCCCATTACAATCTTGATAAAGACCTTTGATTCATGTATGCGTGATTCTAAGTAATGGAGATTTTGGTGAATAAACAAGCCTATGGTAGTGCATCTTCATAGGAAGATCTTGAGTGAAACAGTTAAACCTTGAATTCTTGAATGAGTAGAGAGAATCCCAAGAGAAAATCTACTAAACATTAGCATGTTCACTTTTGAATAAGACTGGTATGCTAGATATTACTCATATTTACTAAGTGACCTTTGACTATGACATATATTGCTCTCTTGATCTCTTGATTTAATTTCTGATTCATGGTATACATATTCTTTGAATGCTGTGGGATGAAAGTGAAAAAAAAATTTCAAAAGTTGAATTTGTAAAAAAAAAAAAATTAGTATTTAGTTTGCCCTAGGTCGTGTAAGAGCTAAGTGTGGGGGAATTTGATGGATTTATAATTTTATATATTTATTTCTCTTATATTTAGTCTATTTAACATATTATATGTCTTATGGTACTCATTTGTGATGATTCCTTATATATAAGACATTGGTGGAAAGTATTGGTAATTTATGTTTAAAATAAAAAAATTCTGATATTTTCAATAATGACCTTTTGAATTTCATGCAGGTTTTTAATGTAAAAAGAATTCTAGAAATCAAACGTGATCCAAATATCTGATCTGGAAAGCTGAATTGGATTCAAGCCAAAGAAAGAAGATTACCACACATAAAAGGTTTACTATTGAAAGGGTTTGATTGATTGTCAGAAATCTTGAAGAGAATATATACCTCTATGGAATAATACAAAGATTGGCAAGTCTAGAGGTGACATTTGGTTAATGATGGAATGATTCTCTATCTAATCTAGGAAAGAGAATTTTGTTTAATCTTTATTTCCATATATTAAGGTTGTCAATTCTAGACATACCAGTTTTAATCTTCTCTACTCTGGCTATTTAAGCAATGTAAAGACTACGTAATAGAGCATCCAAGAATTATTGAGAAGATAGTTTTATTTCTTTTGTCTTTCTTTTCTATCATGTGTAGCTAAGTTCTTTAGTCAATTTAAAGGAAATTCAATCTTGTTAGTAAAATTGTGAGACTTTGTTCTTAATTTTAATTATTCTTCTATTTAAATATCTGTGTTTCTTGATTTTTCAAGTTAATGACTGTATGATTCAGTTTATTAAGAGGCCTATTAATTGATTGAGTTGTGTGATTTATAGCTAACCTGAATCCATAATCCGTAATTATTATGGTGTTCAGGAAAAGTAGCAATTGAGCAGAACAATTATGATCCAAGTTTTTGTTACTTTCTTAAAGGAAACATAGAATAAATTAAATAATCTGACGCTTGTTAGATTGTTGTTCATCTTTAACTCCCTCCGAGATTGTAATGCTATCAGTAAATTCATGAGGATTGCTTAATTCCAATTGGTTTACTGATAAGAATTAAATTGTGTGCTGGGCTCAAATTAATGAAATTAGGGAAGGTAAGGATTGTCTGGCTTTTTGATAATCCTTAGTTAAATATTTGAATAGAGAATAATATATATGAGGTCAGTGATCAATTTGCAGCAATGAGTAAATTTCCTTGAATCGACATCATCTTCCATTGAATTTTTGTTACTTAATTTTGTTGTCAATTAAATTACAGAAGAAAACCCTCCTTTTTTCTTGGTAAGTAGACAATTTGATTAATTAGTCTTTGTAGATCGACCTTTACTTATCATTACTATTCATTGTAGGTAGAGTAATTTATTTTTGGTTGCGCTCGACACGCATCATAAGTATTGTTCTACTATAAAAGGGTAGTTCATATATTTATATTAATAACACAATCTTAGCAAACCATCATTAATATCTTACAGCTCATAATTCTCATAAGTTTCGTATAAGAACCAAGTAAATTAATTAATTGTATAACAAATCCATAGTGGTCATACTCTCTCTTGATAGCAAGAATCTAAAATTGAGTATCATCACTTACCCACAATCCGATAGCTAATCTTAGATACATAGCTTATCTTAGATAAAAATTTCTATAATTATAAGCAGTCCCAAATTCAACCTTCATCTTCAGTCCTTACATCAATTTTTATACCTACTCTAATCATCTCTTAAAGGAATTCAGCATCTTATGTAAACCATAGCAATGTAGATCATCATAAAAATATAGATTTAACCAATTCATCTTCAACTTATTCTTGCAGCCTCATGAGCACTTAGATATCACATATTGAAGTTATCCAAGCTAAAAATTCATATAGCATAGCCACAATAATTATAACCTCTCATATAAGGAATTTGAAATTTAATCCTTACTTCATCACTTGTTGGGTACACAAATAAACATACTCAAACATAATACATTAACTATTACTTTAACTACAACAAATAGTCATTTACATTACTTATAATTTCAAGCATCATATAGCACAATTATAGTCTGCTACAGAGAACAATTCCCTCACCTTATATGGCAAAAGTTTCCAAAGCTAGCATGATACTAAACTTGAGAGAAAAATTCAACAAGTAAAGATCCTATAACCGTAAGTAATGAAAGTAATTAATATCCAAAAATTTATCTCAGCATTGACCTTTAAATAGCATATAGATCATCGATGCAAAGCAATTTATTGGTGCTTACCTTTCTGCCCAAAGTGCCAATGGGAAGCCTCACTTGAGTAGCTTTTAAATTTTTAGCTCTTTAGATCACCTAGTATAACCATGTGGTAAAAATATATTAGGTGAAGTTCCACCTTTCAAACCAAACCAAAAAGTTTCCAACTTCATGTAAAAACCACTCCCTAAGGCCATCTTTCTTGACTTACCTTGCTATCCAACTTAACATATACTAATTCCTTCATGAAGCTTCCAAATTATTTTCCAGCTCTTATGTTTAAAGTAGGAACAGCATTATGGAGAAGGCTTTGATTAAGATTTTTATTCATTTAACACAGTCAAGAACACCCCACTAATATGGTAAAACCATTTCCACACTTGGGGAAACACCCCGCCCCCAAGAAAACAAAGCCAAACCTTGCTGGAATGGTCATGCAATCGACCAAGAAGCTCTCTTTGAACTTCCGGTTCGGCTCCTTTTGGGTATAAAGGTTTTGGGGCCTTACCTACCTTGCCCATAACTCCTCCAAACACTTCCATAAACTTGTTTTAAACCATCTATTGAATCCCCACATAAAGAAATCTAATCACATAACCATCACATTCATATGAAATGTTAAAAATTTCAGCTTTACAATATAGTTGATTCCTTCTTCCAAAAAAAGTTTCTCAGACATTTCATATGCTTTTAAAATTATCTATAATTCAAATAGATAGTATTAGAATCATTTAAATATAATCCTCAATACATCCCACAACCCAAAATTTCGGTTTTAAAATTACTAAGTTCAAAAATCGATTTTTCTTCATTCTTGAAATAATCAGCCATTAAGGTACCTAAGAGAGTCTGAAATTTACAGAACTCTTAATAGATTCATACATGCATTACATTTAGATAGTAGAAAGTATCATAAAATAACCTTCAAGTGGCTTGTTGCTCCCAAAACTGATTCACAGTTTGCAACTTAACAAATCGAATCTAGTTTCCTTCACCAACTGAGAATGAAAGTTGCAACAACTTGAATCCTTTCATCCAAATGTTTTCAGCTTAAAGACTCCCAATAATAGTCCCAAAACTCAAATCTTTCTCCCACAATAATCCCTCAACTAATCTTTTACAATGATCTCGCAAAGGATGATCAATTTCTACTAAGAATAACCAAGAGCAATGCCTCCTTCCCAGATTCTAGCAACATCCCAAAGAGTTGAAAGGTTGTTTAATGATTCATTTATATTCTCCATGTTTTCTTTATTTCCATAAGTAAACCCATTTGTGAAATGGCCTCAATGCCCCTATGCTTAAGCCATTGCATGGGTTTTATGCCCATACCTTTATGGTATCCTTTAAATGTGATAAGCCAAGAATATCCTTCATAGATTCGTATTAAGCACACGCATAATACCACCTTTTAGTAAACTTGGTACCCTTTTTATTTATGGACCAAAAATACCCTTATCTAAAACCCATAACTTCACCTTGCCCTTTTAATTAAAAATGAACTTAAAGTAAACCCAACCAATAGTAGGCAACCACCTCTTGTGGGTCCCACACTCACTTAGTCATATAAAAATAAAAATAACAATTCTTGTCTCCCTTGAGACTTGAACTCTAGACCAAAGTACTTAGGTTTTTTTAAAAAAAAACCACCACACTAGAATTGAATTATACTCTTATGATCATTAACTCAAATTTCATTAATTCAAATTACTTAAATTTAATACATTTACATTTTCCCAATAAGTAAGATATAATATTATCAATGATAAATAATTAACTACAATACTTACACATGATAGTATAACCAACACAATTATTGATCCCATGTCTTATAAACATAAATTTAATACTAACCAATCCTAGTGTAAAATTTATTTACCTCTTTGGTAACATAGTTGAAATTATCCAAATGCCCTCATTACTCCATTAAGTTTCCTCCACCTATCAATACAAGGGAAAAGTAATTTAGTACTAACAACCTAGCTAGGCTGGGGTGTTACACGGTTACAAAAGTGTTTATAAAAAAAAAAAGATCTCAATCGTTTCTTGGGGAGTTATCATGTTTAAATCCCAAGTTTTTGTAATGAGTTAAAGGCACTTCTCATACATTCTCAATAGATCGAGGACTTCTTTCGCCATCTTGCATGTCGGCTGCTGTGTCCTCAACTTCCGCAGAGTTTGTATCTTCATCGTTCTCAGATTCCTCAGAGGTGGGCAAGTCAAAAATCTAATCATACCTGGAGAAGTCGAAGTCTTCTTCCTTTGAGCGGACATAGTTTCAGAGAGAATGCACCATTTGTTTGAAGGTCATATGAGCAATATTAAGTTGGACCCCTTCAAACTTCTTAGTTGATGATGAAATAAAGAATAAGGGTTTTCAGTTGGCATTGAGTTGTGTTTTTTGCGAGGGTGCTGAAGAAACATTGGATTATGTATTCTGTGAATGCAAATTTGCAAAAAAATTATGGACTGAGGTAGACCAATTGTTTAATATTGGAGTGACAGACTTCGATACAGTTACCCAAATACTGACATGGAGGATTTGCAAGTCTTGAATTTCTCTTATTAAGCAGGTATGGAATAGTGCCTTATTCCTCATTCTTCATGCTATATGGAGGGCCAGGAATGCTACAGTATATGAGAATGTAAAGCCAGTTACATATTGAGCATGGCTATGGTTTACGATGAGGTGTCATGATGTTGCAATTCAAGATCCATGTGTGGTTCGTACAGGAGATGATCTCAGAATTGTTAAGTCCCTATCATTACTTACCAAGCCAGAAAAGAGAAAGAGGACCATGGAGCTCTGATAGCAACCACCTCTTCAAGACTGGTGCAAAATAAACTGTGATGGGTGCAGCCTTAGAAACCCTAGTATATCTAGTACTGGAGGGTCATTAGAGATGCTATAGGCAAGGTTTAAAATCTCGGTTCTCGGAGGTGTCTTGGCCTCCTGGAAAACTGAGATCTCAGTAAGATCTTGGCGAGATCTCGTTGAGACAGTATAAAAACCCAAGACACCACAAAATGGCTGTTTCGGTGGCTAAATGTTATTTTTTAGGCTTCATACTTCAGGAAACCTTATTTTAGCATACGTAAACACATTTAGAGCATAAAATATATAAAAATAATCACACTTTATGGTTGTTTGGATTTACACCTATGTTTTGGCAATAATCGCTGAAGCCTGTTGTAAACTTAGGCTAATATTGGGTATTGTACTCAATAATTATCTGATATAACTATTCAAAAATGGTAAATTAGACAATAAAATTATGCATTAGCCTAATGAGAAATAAAAGAATACTTCATTATAAAACAACCCAAGTATATCATACAAATCATTACTTCATACTTCAATACTAGATGATACATTAAAGAAATCCTAATTCCTAACTCCCCAGTCCCTATGAGCCAATAGTCCACATACAATGTCCAATAATACGTAGAGTGTCATGGATGATCCATCTAACTATCATCATACATCTGGGAAAGTTGTCGACTCTAATTATTTTCCAACTGATCAACATTGTCTTCCCATGATATTCTTGAGGCGAAGTATGACCGGTAATCTGGCACACGATTCATATATGCATCCTCATCAATGCCTTGAATGATACCTATCTTAATGAAGAATCGATCAACGTCTGAAGTATTACTCTGGTGCAAAGACACTTACGCAAGTATGGATGGAATGGAAAAGAAACTATCCACAAAGTTGGATGATTCACTCTGACTCTGTACTACTGATGAACTATCGTTAGAGGTAAGACCATATGCAGTGGGATAGAAAATGAAGTTGGTATTAACATAATCATTTGAAGTGTAAGTTGACCCAGTGCTATATCCAGGAACAGTCCATTGATCATGTCCACTATCGTAACTTCTATCCTCCTTAACACTCAATCCTCCTATGATAGTAGAGAGGCAATCAATGTTGACATCCATCATGCTACTGCAATCAGCTTCTTCATCCTGTTGGACTTAGGAATGATAACGAGGCCTCCACAAATACGTTCTAATTCCACGACACGTGCACCATGGTTCGTATCTTGTGTTGCATGAGTGTACTGGCTCTCCCCAGTATATCTAACAGGCAATGCTTGTGGCTCAGGATCAGCCCCAATATTGACAATAGTGGCTCGATCTCCACCTCTGGTTCTACCATCATCCCCATGATCACTACCACTAGGTCCACTACCACTCCAACTCCACTTAAGATCATCCATATCTGTAAGACCCGCACTCCACTAACCCGATTTAACCATGTTGTACCAGGTCTTTCCATCCTTCTCGGACCAAGTGGACCAAGTGTGTGAAGATAGATCACAAACCTGGTATGAGAATCGAGTTAAAAACACTAAAAACCTACCTATGGTCGAATACCTGGGTAGGTATGGTCGACCACAAGGAAGGAAACAAAAATCTCAAGTCCAAAACCCCATGGTCGATGATTTCGACCCTATGGTCGACAGGTTTTGCGATCGTAGCCATCGACCGTGAGACACTAGACTAGACTCCGAGTTTCAGAAACTTTCCTAAATTAAGGGATTTCTTTTCTAATTGAAAGAGGATTCTATATGGAGAGTTTTCCGCTATATAAAAGACGTCCCTCAGCCCTTTTTCGCTCTTTCAGAACATTAGTAAACTCTAGAGAAAGAGAAGGAAAGAGAAGGAAGAGAAGGAGAAGAATAAAAAGTTAAGGAAAGAAATTTGCTGAGAAGAGATTGGCTCTCTATCACAGACAAAGGTATGAACCTAATCTCTAGAGATGTAAACTCTAAGGAATAAGACTTCTATGGAAGATAGAAAATATCAATCTGTCATGATCCATGTGATTCCTTGAGTAATTTCCAAGGATAACCACGAGGGATGAGTTTGATGGTTAAGGTTGATAAGAAACTGCTAATGATGGCCATAGGATGACCTTAAAATAAACCCCATTAAAGATCAGAAGAACTGACCCAGGAAGAACTCAAATTGCATGTAGTATATGATCAGAAATCTCAAGGTCGAAGCTACGGTCGACCATAGCATGACCAGCATGACCAGAGGATCGACCATAGACACTCGGGAAGATTTCAAAAACCATATGGTCGCAGCTACGATTGCACCATCTGCGACCGTAGGGTATCGATCGTAAGCAGTAAGGTCGATACAGTATGAGACCATAGGACCAATCAGACACTTATCAGTGCTCTGTTTTGATTTTCGACTACTGTAACATGTTACATATGAAACCTAGCTTAAATTCATATAATTTTTATGTTGTCAAATTGATTGAAAGAGAATTGTAAGGCTTGGAAGGAGATCGAATATTGCTAACAGGTGAGGGAACAATACCTAAACTAATTGGATAATAACAAACTATTTATTTTTATTGAGTCCAATGCCATGATTTATTCTATGTGTGTATGCTTGTAATTTACATCTTATATGTCATCCAATATTCTTGCTATTACTGTTCATGCATATTTAATTCTATTTATTTATAACATGATGATGATGATGATGCTAGGAATAGGCATGTGAATGTATGTGTGTGGTTGGTGTGTTGGATGTGAGTGGAGCCTCAGGGGAAGGACGTGGCATGGTGGTCTTTGACCTCGTCACCAGATTCTAGCTCTATCTTTACTCAAGTCTTGCCCACTAACATCGTCGTATCGCCATTACCTTAGCAGAACTATTACATCGTAGGGCATCAAGGGAGGTGGTCTCGGACCGTGTGGTCTCTAACTCTATTTGGGGGCCTTAGGTCTATATCTATAGACGTATTGAGGGATTCTGGGGTGAAGCCTTGGATACACTGTATGACATTAAAATTGGTTGGTTGCGAGCCCAGTTTGTAAGCCCTCGCCAATAAGGGCTTACGTGTTGGTATGGGTAGGGCATCAGGGAAAGTGTTGGTGGTGTTTGATCCAAACACTTTAACTCTATCTCTATTGCATGGTGGGTGCATGTGGGATGGCAATGATGTTTGATCCATTGGACGGATTCATACACTCGTGTATAGAGGTGTGGCGGCCACCAAACCTTTCTATAGCATATTGCAAACTTAAAAACCAGACCAAAGATATGAATTTAATGCATGCATATGTTTGTTGCATTATTTTGTTTGCTCACTGAGCCGTAATGTGTGCTCACCCTTTCCACGTCAAATATTTTTAGTTGATGATGCAGGTCCTACTGTTGAAAAATATATGAATGCGTCGATGTATGGACACGTTGCCACCATGGATGTAGAAGTTGTTAAAGATGTACATGATTCATCATGCGAGTGCAACCAGTGCATTTTGATAAGTTTAGTTATAATTGAATAATGGAACATGTAATGGATTATTTACTTTTATGTCTTCAGTTTTAGAGATAATCGGATTAATTATTTATTATCATTGTTAGACTCTCAGTTCATTGTCTATAAAACTTTCGCTTATTTGTTTATTACCTCTGGTTATTAATGTGGAATGTGTGTGTGGTTTGATATGGTGGGTACGACCTACACGAGATCCTGGGTGAACCGTTGGTTTATTGGCGGTTCATCACACCGTTCTGGTTAGACCAGAATTGGAGTATGACAACTTGGTATCAGGGCATCTCAGGTTTTATCCATTGACCTAACTACTTCCACGTGAGTCATGAACTGAGTTAGGATAAAATTAAAAGCTGTAATAAGAACGCACCATAAGCACCTGTGTTGTTTGAGACATAAACTAAAAAGAGAATAATACACATATGTAAATGGAAAACTAATTTTATATATATATATATAAAATGAGAGTAAGACAAGATATATCCGAATCAGAGTACGGTCCACAAATCTGGACAATTACTCTGTAAAATAAATGAAAAAAAAGAAATAAATGATATCATGGAACTGGAGGTGTTGGAGGAGGAGGTGCCTCACGGTCTCTATCATAGTCCTCAGCATATACTCTCGCGAGCCAGGCCACCTGAGTCTGAGTTGCTTGGAGACTAGTTGTCAGATCCGTTACCCGCTAGTCTGTAGAGCGTTGGGCATCTAGAAGCTCTCCTACTCTCCTATTAGTCATGCGCTGAGCTTCCTGAATCTCACGTAACAGCCCCATCATGTCATCTGGTGGTGGGCGTGAAGGACCTGCTGAGTGTAAATCCCAAGAAGGGCTAGCTCCGATTGAATGTTGTGGTGATGGAGGAGGGATGGAATCCACATCCATGTACATCCGATCATCATCCTCCTCATCATCACTCACGTGTGCCTCTGCTGCTGCTGCTGCCGCCTCTGCATCTGCTGCCGCTACCCAAGTGAGAGGACGTCTCATAGCATTCCTCTCGTCATCACTGACCTATATCTCTCTCATGCCCATCCTGCTAATGGCCTCCCAATCAAGGTCAGTTGAGAAGGTGTCTTCAAGGATCCTCTCATCCACTAGGTCTACCTATAGACGAGCAAATAGGGTAAAGATCAGTTGCCCATAGGGTAAGTAACCTCTCGAGTCAGGCAATGTAGCTCTGTGCATAGTCCGAAGAATAATATATGGGAGGCAGACAGCCTACCTAGTAAGGATACAGTATAGCAGGTATAGAGTCAGCTGTGAGACCATCTCATAGTGTTCACCCTGGGAAATAAGATTATGCTGGATAATCTTGCAATAGACCCATGGCTCTGGATGCAGGTTGACTGCTTTCATCTCTCAGTGGTCATTCTAAAGAATCTGGTTATCTATTTCTGCACGCACCTGTGTAGATAAAAATTATGGATCCCTGGGTCCTCAGTAAACCAACTGACCATCATTGAAAATGCCTAGGAGATCAGCCAAATCCTGACAGTTGAAAGAGATCAGAACCCCTTTTACCCAGTTGGTGATCCAAAGCTTTCTACCCCTGTCGACATCTTCTAAGTCGCCCTCTACCTGTAGGTGATAGAGAACTGCTTGACCAAGTTCGCGCGAGTGCAAGCCTCGTACAGAATCACTGGAAGCCAGTCCATGTCACCAAACGCCCTTTCCACATCAAACAGGGCTAAATAGGCTAAGTTCATACACTGACCCCCTTATACTTTCTTTCGGTCAAACCAAGGATATCACACCTCTGCTTCAACGGATCTGAAGCATCGTGGGTCATGAACTCGAAGAACCTTAGTGCGAACCATGATAACTGCAAGAGAAGAAAATAAGAAAAACAAGTAAGATAAATTTGAAAATTTGACAGCATAATGACGTAAATTGGGAAAAAGCCTCACTTTTCACCCAAACATTTGGGCAAGAGGACTTACATAGGTCCCAAACCATTCTGCAAGGCATATACAATTGGAAATTTAAACTAGGTAGGTCGAATTGAAGAAATTTTGACAATTGGGAAAAAACCCCAAAATTTAGGTCAAAAATGAAAATTTAAGAATTTTTACCAAACCAACCGATTGAACTCAAATTTTCTTGAGGGCTTTCATCCATTGGGTGGTAAATAGCAAAAGCCCCCAATAAAAATCAAATTTTTGCGGTCAGAAAAATATTAATTAGAAAAAAACCCTATAAATGGAGCAAAACCTAGGTATGAAAGCTTAAAAATGGAGAAAAGTAGAGAACATACCTCAAGGAAAGGAATGGAGATCGTGGACCGATGGAAAAATCACCAAGTTCGTACGGTAGACACTGTAGCAACTTAGTGGTGGCGAGTTGAGTTGTGACCGTAGGAAAAGAAAGGAGAATGAGAGGGAAAAATCTCAAAAACAGGTTTAAAAACCTGATTTTGAACCATACGGTCGCACAATTCGACCAAAACATGCGACCGTATAATCAACCATAGGGTCTCGGTAAGTTTTCAAGATTTTAAAGGTCGCACCTATGGTTGCACAACATGCGACCATAGGCCATCGGCCGTATGACTGACTGTTGTCTGCATTTTGATTATGTTCGAACTTTTGCCTATTAATTTTGTTCTTCTCTCGCCTTTCATTGTGAGACTAACCCAATACTACCATTCTATTTTGTCTCACATGTGTAGCTTTGCCAATAACATACCACCAAGAGTTTAAATGGTTGGGCGTAGAGTAAGTAAAAGGAGACATAATGCAAATCCATCTCCACCACCTATGGAGACTAATGACAATGAAGGTCAGCAAAGACAGGAAGGAAATATTGGAGCTCAAAATGTTGCACCTCAGAATGTTTACACCCAAGCCAACTCAATCAACTTATCTGCACTACCTATGGATTTGGCTACTGTGGTGATGAATTTGGCACAATAAATGTAGCATATATAGCAAATGCAAGTCAACATGCAAGCTACTATGGGAATTACTTTTCCAGTTGCAAATACAACATCTCTACCGGCAGGACAAGCTAGTACTGCACCTGGTGGTAGCAACACTGTACCCCAAGCACCGCAAACACCAATAGTACAAGGCCAAGTGCCAAACCCTGAAGCACTGCAAAGCAGGTATAATCAAGGTAATTATCAGTACCAACCACCTATGTATGGGGCATATGCACAATATCAGCTTGATCACTCCAGACTCATCGAGCGTTTCCTGAAGTTGAAGCCGAAGGAATTCACAGGCAAACCATCAGATCCGTTATGGCCAGCTCACTGGATCAACGAATGGAAAGAATCTTTATGATGATGACTATAAATGAAGAAGAGAAGGTATATGTGCCACATTTAAGTTTAAATGTGATGCACACCACTGGTGGAAATTAACTAGAAGTTATTTGTTAACAAAGCACGCCCAACTGACATGGGTTATCTATAAAGAAGCTTTCTTCGAGAAGTATTTTCCAAGGCGTTTCAGAGATCAAATGGAATAGGAGTTCTTGAGTCTATACAAGGGACAGATGACTGTAGATGTATATCAACAGCGTTATGAAGAACTATTTTTCTTCGCTCCCTTTAGTATGCAGGAGGAAAATACCAAAATCCGAAGGTTTGTCATGGAACTTAGGGGAAGTATCTGTGAGCATGTATTGGGACTGGAAAATAAGATTTATAATGAAGCTATACAGATTGCTCGACTACTAGAATTGAGCCAGAGGAAAGGTTATTTTGCTCAGAACAGAGGTATAAAGAGGCCCAATGGAAACTCATACAATGGAGGGAACTCAAAGACATTTAAACCCTTCCGTACTCAAGGTTTTAATGCTGCAACCAAGACTACTTTGACAGCCCAACCTCAACAGAAGCAAATTAGTGCTGGAGTTAAATGCTTCAATTGTGATCAAGTAGGACATTATTCAAGGGAGTGTCCTAAGCCAAGGAAGCAGCTACAACAAGGAAGATTTATGCAGTTACATCTGAGGATGTTGTCGCATCGCCTGATGTGGTCACAGGTATGACCTGAACCTTTTATTTTGTACTACATTATGTGAGCATGTAGACTAAATTAAATCAAATCACAGGTATCATACCTATTAATGGCATACCCACCAGAGTATTCTTTGACTTTGGAGCTACTCATTCTTTTATGTCTGTGTCTTTTGGAAAGAAGTTAAATCTATCCCTCAGACCATAGACTACAAACTGCTTGTACGATCACCTATGCGATTAGAAGTGGAACCAGACAAAGGTTATGGACCATGTCCAGTTCTTATTGGCGAGAAGATTTTGGATGCAACCTTAATCCAACTTGAGATGGCAGACTTTGACGTTATCTTGGGAATGGATTGGTTAGCTCGGCACTCCACAAACCTATTATGTACATAAAAGAAACTGACATTTAAAGACAAGGAAGGATCAGAGTTTAGTTTTGTGGGAACCAAACTTTCCCGTAAACGAAAACTCATTCTGTCTGCATTGAAGGCTAGAAAATGCCTCGAGAAAGGAGGAATTGGGTATCTAATATCGGTGGTCGATCTCTCCAAGGAAGCACCACGAATGGAGGATACTGAAATTATGCATGAATTTCAAGATGTATTTCTTGAGGAACTATCAGGACTACCACCTGACCAAGCGACAGAGTTCGTTATAAATCTTATACCTGGAGTCGCACTAGTATGGAAAGCACCCTATCGAATGGCTCCTACTGAACTGAAGGAACTGAAGGTACAATTATAAGAATTACTGGACAAGGGCTATATTAGACCCAGCATATCACCATGGGGAGCGCTAGTATTGTTCGTGAAAAAGGACGGTAGCGTTCGACTGTGTATAGATTATTGGGAATTGAATAAGCCTACTGTCACACCCCAATTCTACACCATTCAGAACGATGTAATGAACCGCTAATAAACCAACGGTTCAACCAGGATCTCTAATAGGCTGTGTCCGTTGAAAATGAAACCATACACATCCACAATCATAATCAGAATAAATACACAATAGCGGAAGTCTTAATAATAAATGAACTGAGGAATCTAATTGTGATAATCATAAATAAAGTATCAATTTATGTTGTATCAACTGAGACATAAGTAAATAAAATATCAATTACATTTTCTTAATAAATTCAAATGAAAAATCTAATCGAAAACGCATGCATTGCACTCGCATGAGGGATCATGCGTTTTCACAAAGTCTTCAGCTTCCATTACCGCCATGTGCCCATACACAGGAGCATTCATATAATCTTCGACAGTGGTACCTCCATCATCAACTAAAAATATTCGACGTCGAGAGGGTGAGCACACATCATGGCTTAGTGAGCAAACAAAACAATGCAACAAACATATGCATGCAATCAATTCATATCTTTGGTCTGGTATATAAGTTTGCAATGCGCTATAGAAAGGTCCGGTGGCCGCCTCGCCTCTATGCACAGGGTGTGAAGGCCCGCCCAAAGGTTAACGTTTATTGTCGTCTCCGTCCACCCTACCATGGAATAGAGATAGAGCTAAAGTGCTGAGGCCCAGCCTATGAGACTTTCCCTGATACTCTACCCATACCAACACGTAAGCCCCTGCTGGCGAAGGCTTACAAACTGGGCTCGCAACTAACCAATCCTAATGCCAAACAGTGTATTCAGGGCCTCACCCCAGTATCCATCAATACGTCCATAGAGATAGGGCGAAGGCCCCCCGGCAGAGTCAGAGACTACACGGTCCGAGACCACCTCCCTTCATACACTACGACGTAATAGTTCTGCTAAGGTAATGGCGATACGACGATGTCAGTGGACAAGACTTGAGTTAGAGATAGAGCTAAAGTGCTGAGGCCCAGCCTATGACACCCCCCCTGATACTCGCTCGCATCAAGCACACTAACCACACACATACATTCACATGCCTATTCTTATCATCTTCATCATCAGCATGTTATAAACAATAAATATAAATATGCATGAACAGTAATAATAGAAATATTAAATGACATGTTAAATGCACATGACAAGCATACACGCATAGAATCAATCATGGCATTGGACTCAAGGAATAAAAATAGTTTATTATTAACCAATTAGTTTAGGTCTTGTTCCCTCACCTTTGCTTGATTGTAGATCCTCTTTCAAGCTTTAAGAATCAACTTAATATCACTATTATATCACTAGAAGACCTAATCAAGTCGATAGAATTTAATTAGATTTAATTCCAATTTTTAAAAGCCTACTGTTAACTAGGGGTCGCAGGACGGGTTGCAGGTAGGGTAGCAATTTTCTGCGACCCCCTGTAGTAGGGTCGATGCCAGGGTTGGATGTTCCATCGACCCTGGGTGCGACCACCCCTAATCTGGACTTCTCGAACACTGGGGGTCGATGCTAGGGTCTGGTAGGGTCGATTCTCCATCGACCCCACGTGCGACCCCCCATGGGTTTAGTTGAGATTTTCATCCTATAATCCATTCTTTCGTGTTTGGGTCCTATGGCTTGCTTCTATAATCCATTCCATACATGTTCTATTGTTTAGAACTATAGTTTATTCATCTACTTGATTTTAATGATCTCCTCCATGGTTTCCATTGAAACCTAACCATGGATGGATGATTTGGGTTTCTCCTAGATCATACCCTCTTCACTATCTACTCTAAGGTCTTAAGAAATTCATGGAGATAGTATCCATACCTGAGAAATAAACTTGTTTCTCTAAAGCCTTCTTTTTGGTCTTCTTCTCCACTTTCCTTCACTTCTCCTTCTCTTCTCTCTCTCAATCCAATTAAGGTTCTAAAAGGAGTGAAAGAGGCTTAGGGACATCCTATTTATAGAGTAGAATCTCTAAAATTAAGTCCCATTGAGATTAGGAAAGAATCCCATTGAAATTTGGAAAGTTTCCAAATCACGGTTTCTGTTGGCAGACTAGGGGTCGATGAGGGGGTCGGAGATCCCGTCGACCCCTGGTTCTTAGTTGTCCGACCCCCGGTTAGAAACTCAGGGTCTGACTTTTATATTGGGGGGGGGTCCGACCCTGCCTAGCTAGGTGTGCGACCCTGCCCCCTATTTTAGTGTTTTTGGATCAGTTTAATACCTGGGATCATTATCTCCTTCACGCACTTGGTACATTTGGCTCGACCATGATGGGTAGACTTGGTTCAAGGTGGTAAGACCAGGTTAGTTCGATACGGGTCTTACAACTCCCCCTACTTATAAACATTTCGTCCTCAAAATTGTATATACCTTCCGAGTCAAATAAATGAGGGTATTGCTTTCGCATAGCATTCTCTTCTTCCCATGTGAATTCTTCCATATCTCTACTTCTCCAGGTGACCTTAACATAATAGATATCACTGTTGCGTAGGCGTTGAACCTTTCGACTATTGATTTCAGTTGGTGCTACTTCAAATGTCAAATCTTCAGTCAAATTAGGTAGGTCTATTGTCAAAACGTGTGTCGGATCCTTGACATACTTCTTCAATAAGGAAATATGAAATACGTCATGCACACTTGACATAGATGGTGGTAGTGCTAATTGGTAAGCCACTTTTCCACATTTGGCTAGAATCTCATATGGCCCGACATATCTTGGACTTAGTTTCCCTTTCTATCCGAACCGTTTCAAACCTCGCATAGGCGATACTTTTAAGAATACTTTATCACCCACGACGAATTCAAGGTCTCGGCGTCGAGTATCTGCATATTGCTTCTGACGATTCTGAGCTGTTCTCACTCTTTCCTTGATAATGTCGACCACTCGACAAGTCTCTTCAACAAATTCTGGGCCAACAATACTACGTTCCCCAACTTTATTCTGAAACAAAGGAGTTTGACACTTCCAACCATACAGTGTTTCATAGGGTGACATCTGTATAGTAGCCAGATAGCTATTGTTATAAGCGAACACAATCAATGGAAACTTTTCATCCCATGATCAGTTGAAATCAATTACACATGCTCGAAGCATATCTTCTAGAATCTGAATTGTATGCTCTGACTGTCCATCTGTCTGTGGATGGAATGTAGTACTAAACTTTAATGTTGTATCCATAGTCTTTTGCAATCCTTTCCAAAACTTTGAAGTAAATCGTGGATCTCTATCGGACACAATGCTTTCAGGTACACCGTGTAATCGCACAATGTTATCCACATATAGCTTAGCTAACCTCTCCAGTGTATACTGAGGTCGTATAGGTATAAAGCGAGCTGTTTTAGTCAGGCGGTCTACAATCACCCAAACTGCGTCAACTACTCGAGGAGTCAATGGTAATCATGTGACAAAGTTCATAGTAATGCAGTCCCATTTCCATGTTGGTTCCAGTAACGGCTATAACAGTCCTGCCAGTTTTTATCGTTCAGCCCTTACTTTCTGACAATTTAGGCATTGAGACACGAACTTAGCTACATCTGCTTTCATTCCTCTCCACCAATATAATTTCTTTAGATCATGATACATTTTTATACTTCCAGGATGTATCGAATAGATGGTGGTATGGGCTTCTTTCATCAATCGATGTCTAATGTCCAAGCTTTCTGTTTCAGGTACACATATTCTTCCTTTGTACTTCAGTACCTTTTCTTCGTCCAAGGTGAATTCAGGGATAGTCCTACCTTTTTCAATGTCCTCTTGTACCGTCCTTAGGTAAGGATCTGATTTGATAGCTGTCTTTACTTCATCAATTATATCCGGTATAATCTTCAATGCAGCGAACATATTTGAAAACCGATGAATAAACCCTTGGTTGGCTGATCCATCCGATGCATCTATCACAAACTGCTCATTACCGTGATTGAATACCTTTCTGATAGTACACATTGCGGCAGTTGTGCTAACCTCTCCCTGAGATTTTATCATTGCCTTTCTACTCAACGCATCGGCTACTACATTAGCATTCCCCGGATGATACTAGATATCACAGTCATAGTCTTTCAATAATTCCAGCCATTTCTTTGTCTCATATTCAACTCCTTCTGATTAAATAGATAAGTAAGACTTTTATGGTTTGATTTAATCTGAAACTTCTCCCCGTACAGGTAATGTCTCCATATCTTGACAACATGTACTACTGCTGCTAGTTCCAAATCATGAGTGGGATAGTTCTTCTCATGTGTCTTCAACTGTCTTGAGGCATAGGCAATTACTTGTTCTCCTTGCATAAGTACACATCCTAATCCCAATCCTGACGCATCAGTATACAAGATAAATGGCTGTCCTGGAATCGAAATAGTCAAGATTAGAGCTGATATCAATCTAGCCTTCAATGTTTGGAAACTCTTCTCGAACTTCTCAGTCCAAACAAACTTCTCACCCTTCTTAGTCAAACTGGTAAGAGGTACGGCAATTCGGGAATAGTCTTCCACAAATCGTCGATAATACCCAGCTAGACCCAAGAAACTTCTAATTTCTACAACGCTCTTTGGTGCTTCCCACTTCACGATAGCTTCGATCTTGCTAGGATCCACTTTAATTCCTTCAGCGGATACAACATGGCCTAGAAATGCGACTTCCTTTAGCCAAAACTCACACTTTGAAAATTTGGCGTAGAGCTTCTCCTTTCGTAGTCGCTGCAGAGCGTTTAGATTCTTAATATGAGTTTCCTCATCTTTGGAGTAGACCAATATATCATCAATGAATACAATAATCGACGTATCCAACATATCATGGAAAACCCGGTTCATAAGTTCCATAAAGGTTGCTGGTGCGTTCCTCAATCCGAAAGACATGACCAAAAATTCATAATGTCCATATCTGGTCCTGAATGCTGTCTTAGGGATATCTCCCTCTTTAATCTTCAGCTGATGGTAGCTTGACCGAAGATCGATCTTGGAGAACACTTTGGTACCTTGCAATTGATCGAAAAAATCATCGATCCGAGGCAATGGATACCGATTCTTGATTGTCAGTTTATTCAGTTCTCGGTAGTCTATACACAATCGAACACTTCCATCTTTCTTCTTTACGAATAATGCTGGCGCTCCCCATGGTGATATGCTAGGGCGAATGTAACCCTTGTTCAGCAGTTCTTGTAGTTGTACTTTCAATTCCTTCAGCTCAGTAGGAGCCATTCGATAAGGTGCTTTCGATACTGGTGCGGCTCTAGGTATAAGATCTATAACAAACTCTGTAGCTCGGTCGGGTGGTAATCCTGGTAGTTCTTCAGGAAATACGTATGGAAAGTCATGCATGACATCAATATCTTCCATTCGTGGTGCTTCCTTGGTAAGGTCGACCACAGATACTAAATACCCGACTGCTCATTTCTCAAGGTACTTCTTAGCCTTCAACGCAGAGAGTATGAGCTTTCATTTACGGGGAAGTTTGGTTCCCACAAAACTGAACTCTGCTCTTTCCTTGTCTTTAAATGTCAGCTTCTTTTCAGCACACAATAGGTTTGCAGAATGCCGAGCTAACCAGTCTATTCCCAAGATGATGTCAAAGTCTGCCATCTCAAGTTGGATCAAGGTTGCATCTAAAGTCTTTTCATCAATAAGAACTGGACATGGTCCATATCCTTTTTCTAACTCCACTTCTAATCCCATAGATGATCGTACAAGCAGTTTGTAGTCTAAGGATTTAATGGGTAAATTCAGCTTCTTTCCAAATGACACAGATATAAAAGAATGAGTAGCTCCAGAGTCAAAGAGTATTCTGGCGGGTATGCCATTTATAGGTACGATACCTGTGATTTATTTTAACTTAGTCTATATGCTCATACAATGTAATACAACTAAAAAAATAATTTAAGTCATACCTGTGACCACATCAGGCAATGCGACAGCATCCTCAGATGTAACCCCGTAAACTCTTCCTTGATGTAGCTGCTTCCTGGGCTTAGGACATTCCCTTGCCATATGTCCCACTTGATTGTAGTTATAACATTTTATCCCTTCAGTAATTGGATTTTGTTGCTGTTGAGCTACGGGAGTAGTCTTGGTTGCAGCGCTAAAGCCTTGAGCATGGAAGGGTTTGAATGTCTTATTATTCCCTCCGTTATAAGAATTTCCAGCTGGCCTTTTTATACCTCTGTTTTGCATGAACTAACTCTCTTTCTGGCTCGATTCTATAACTTGAGCAATTTGTGCCGCTTCATTATAGATTTTCTTTTCATGTCCCAGAACATGCTCGCGGATGCTTCCCCTAAGTCCCATGACGAACCTTCGGGTCTTGGTGTTTTCCTCTTGCATACTGGCAGGTGCAAAGAAGAACAGCTCCTCATAACGCTATTGATATACATCCACAGTCATCTGCCCCTGATATAAACTCAGGAACTCTCTTTCCATAGAATCTCTATAACTTTCAGGAAAGTACTTCTCAAAGAATGCCTCCTTATAAATATCCCAAGTCAGTTGGGCGTGCTTTGTTAATAAATATGTCCTGGTAGACCTCCACCAATGGTGTGCATCTCCTTTCAGCATAAAGGTGGCACACAACACTTTTTCTTCTTCATTTACTGTCATCATCATAAAATTTCTTTCCATTTCGTCAACCCAGTGTGCCAGCCATAAAGGATCTACTGGCTTGCCATTAAATTCTTTGGGCATCAGATTTAGAAAATGCTCTACCAGTCTAGAGTGGTCTAGTTGTTGCGGGACATATGCCCCATATATAGGTGGTTGGTATTGATATCCACCTTGAGCTACCTCAGGATTTTGTACTTGAGCCTGCATGATGGGAGTCTGAGGTGCGTGGGGTACTGTGTTACTTCCCCCTGGTACCGTGCTTGCCTGTCCTGCTGGCATTGGTGGTGTCTGTACAGCTGGAGAAGTTATGCCTATGGCAGCTTGTATAGTGGCATGTGCCTGTTTCATTTGCTGCAGCTGTTGGGCCAAGTTCATTACGACTGTAGCCAGGTCTATAGGTGGAGCTGGCAGATTTGTAGGGTTTGGCTGCCCATTAATGACGGACGGTGCCGTGTTCGTATTCCCCTGTGTTTTCAGGTGTGTTTGGCTATCTTCCCCCATAGGTGGTGGTGGTGGGATAGAGTTACGGCTTTGTCTGGTCACTCTACGTCCAGCCATTATCTAATCTGGTAGTGGGATTGCCTGAAAATCATTGAATACGTGAGACAATCATTATATACTTCATTCTCATATTTTAAAACCACTAACAAATGCAAATTTCAAATTTTTCTGATCATTCTGTCAAAAATTTCTGTCTTTTAAATGTAGGGTCGATGGTGGGGGTCATTGGTTATCCGACCCTAGGATCGACCCTGGGAATCACTGATTCTTCCCGAGAGCCGGGGGTCGATATGGGGGTCGATGGGTGTCCAACCCTAGGTTTGACCCCTGGTTCTCTGTCAGATTACCCAGAGCCGCGGGTCGATGAGGGGGTCGATGGGTGGGTCGATGGTTTTGGTCGAATTCTCCGACCCCCGGACTAAAAATCAGATTTTTAAGTTCCAATTCTGAGTCCATTTCCCATTCTTTCTCCTCCGACTCGTCTCGTCCCTCTGAGTTGCTACAGTGACAACTCCGATCCATTGGTGGTTTGTGCTTCTTGTTACGACGTCTACACCTCCTCTATAGGTATATCTTCTACGTTTCCATGTTTTTTAGGTTTCCTTACCTAGGTTTTTGCTCGTATATCTCATTTTCTTCAAATTAAACTTTTCCAGTCGTAAAAATTCAATTTTTATTGGGGGCTTTTGTTGTTGGAGACTCATGGAACAAAAGTCCTCAAAAATATTTGAGTTTCATCGGTTACTTATCAAGAAACTCGAATTTTACCCTTTTTTGCCCTAATTTGTCGAGATTTTGAATTTCTTAAAATTTCTTCCAATCTAATCTCATTAGCTAAAATTTCCAACTGTATGAGTCTTACAGGATAGTTTAGGATCTATGTAAGTCCTCCTGCCCACGTGTATGGGTGAAAAGTGAGGCTTTTCATCTCACTAAGCCATTATTTGTTTTTCTTTGTTATTTGTAGATACTATGGCTCGTACCAAGGTACCTAGTGTTCGCGACCGTCTTCGCTTCCGTTCCCATGAAGCCGAGACGCAGTACGCCCACTACGCTCGTAACAAAATAGAGGGAGGACGCAAGGTGGACTTGGCTAGCCTGGCCTTGTTCAATGTGGAGGGGGCTTTTGGTGATATGGGCTGGCTTCCTGTCATCACCTATGACGCCTGTACCTATCCTGACTTGGTATGACAGTTCTATTGTAATCTCCAAGTGGTGGGGGATTACAACGACGTTGAGAGGGGTAGTGAGCTCACGATCACTAGCTATGTCAAGGGAGTTGAGATTTCCTTTGACTATCGGCAGCTAGCGGACTTGCTAGGTATCTCATATGATGGCTCCTTCGTATTCTGTGCCCCTGGAGAGCTCCAATTCTTTTCATTACAGATGAGGGCTGAGATAGACCGTCAGCTCATCAGAGAGGATCGCTGGGAGATGAAAGTGAGTTACCTACGTTCAGATCCATGGGTGTACTGCAAGATTATTCAGCACAACCTGGTACCGCAGAGTGGACATTTCGAGAGGGTCTCCCAGTTGACTTAGTTTCTGCTGTACTGTATATGCACTAGGCAGCCCATCTGCCTTCCTTACATCATCATGCGGACGATGATCAGTGCCACATTGCCCAGTCATACTGGTAATCTGCCTTATGGACGCATGATCACCACGCTGCTTACCTGCATGGGTGTTGACTTGCTGGATGAGAAGATTCAGGAGAAATCCTTCTCATCACCTCTGGATTGGGAGGCCATCTGTAAGATGGGCATGCGGGATGCCTAGGTTAGCGATGAGGATAGGAACGCGATGGTGCGCCCTCACACTCGAGTGGAGATGGTTGACGCTGAGGCAGCAGCAGCAGCCGCTGGAGCAGGGGTTCATGGGGATGATGACGATCGTCTGTACATGGATGTGGATGCCATACCTCCTCCATCACCTACTCATGCTACAGGAACTGGTCCTTCTTCTTCAGCTGGTCCTTCACATGCAGCTGGTCCTTCGTATGCACCTTCTGATGACATGATGGGGCTGTTGCGTGAGATTAGGGAGGCCCAGCGCGCATCAGATCAGTGGATGGCCGAGCTGGCAGCTAGTCTCCAGGTGACCCAGACTCAGGTGGCCTGGTTGACTAGGGTGTATGCTAAGGACTATGATAGAGATCGCGAGGCACCTCCTCCTCCAGCACCTCCAGCTCCATGATGTATACTCTTTTGTCTTTTCTTTTTGTACTTCAGAGTAACTGTCCGGGTTATGGACTGTACTCTGCTTTAGTCATGTATATATACGTTTGTTCTTCTTTTGGGTGTATATAACTCTGTTTCTCATTTAATAGATGCATTATTCTCTTTCAGTTTTGTCTCAACCAACATAAATACTTATGGTGTGTTATTATTACATCTTTTTAAATTTTTATCCTATCTCAGTTCACGATCTTTTGTGGTAGTATACTGGTTTCGCAGACAGGGCCTGAGATGCACTGATACCAAGTTGTCACACCCCAATTCTGTACCATTCAGAATGGTGTGATGAACCGCTAATAAACCAACGGTTCAACCAGGATCTCTAATAGGCTGTGTCCGTTGAAAATGAAACCATACACATCCACAACCATAATCAGAATAAATACACAATAGTGGAAGTCTTAATAATAAATGAACTGAGGAATTTAATTGTGATAATCATAAATAAAGTATCAATTTATGTTGTATCAACTGAGACATAAGTAAATAAAATATCAATTACATTTCCTTAATAAATTCAAATGAAAAATCTAATCGAAAACGCATGCATTGCACTCGCATGAGGGACCATGCGTTTTCACGAAGTCTTCAGCTTCCATCACTGCCATGTGCCCGTACATAGGAGCATTCATATAATCTTCGACAGTGGTACCTCCATCATCAACTAAAAATATTCGACGTCGAGAGGGTGAGCACACATCATGGCTCAGTGAGCAAACAAAACAATGCAACAAACATATGCATGCAATCAATTCATATCTTTGGTCTGGTATATAAGTTTGCAATGCGCTATAGAAAGGTCCGGTGGCCGCCTCGCCTCTATGCACAGGGTGTGAAGGCCCGCCCAAAGGTTAACGTTTATTGTCGTCTCCATCCACCCTACCATGGAATAGAGATAGAGCTAAAGTGCTGAGGCCGGGCCTATGACACTTCCCCTGATACTCTACCCATACCAACACGTAAGCCCCTGCTGGCGAGGGCTTACAAACTGGGCTCACAACTAACCAATCCTAATGCCAAACAGTGTATTCAAGGCCTCACCCCAGTATCCCTCAATAAGTCCATAGAGATAGGGCGAAGGCCCCCCGGCAGAGTCAGAGACTACATGGTCCGAGACCACCTCCCCTCATACACTACGTCGTAATAGTTCTGCTAAGGTAATGGCGATACGACGATGTCACTGGACAAAACTTGAGTTAGAGATAGAGCTAGAGTGCTGAGGCCCAGCCTATGACACCCCCCCTGATACTCGCTCGCATCAAGCACACTAAACACACACATACATTCACATGCCTGTTCCTATCATCATCATCATCAGCATGTTATAAACAATAAATGTATAAATGTAAATATGCATGAACAGTAATAATAGAAATATTGGATGACATGTTAAATGCACATGACAAGCATACACGCATAGAATCAATCAAGGCATTGGACTCAAGGAATAAAAAAAGTTTATTATTAACAAATTAGTTTAGGTCTTGTTCCCTCACCTTTGCTTGATTGTAGATCTTCTTTCAAGCTTTAAGAATCAACTTAATATCACTATTATATCACTAGAAGACCTAATCAAGTCGATAGAATTTAATTAGATTTAATTCCAATTTTTAAAAGCCTACTGTTAACTGGGGGTCGCAGGTAGGGTAGCAGTTTTTTGCAGCCCCTTGTAGTAGGGTCAATGCCAGGGTCGGATGTTTCATCGACCCTAGGTGCGACCACCCCTAATCTGGACTTCCCAAACACTGGGGGTCGATGCTAGGGTCTGGTAGGGTCGATTCTCCATCGACCCCATGTAGGACCTCCCGTGGGTTTAGTCGAGATTTTCATCCTACAGTCTATTCTTTCGTGTTTGAGTCCTATGGCTTGCTTCTATAATCCATTCCATACATGTTCTATGGTTTAGAACTATAGTTTATTCACCTACTTGGTTTTAATGATCTCCTCCATGGTTTCTATTGAAACCTAACCATGGATGGATGATTTGGGTTTCTCCTAGATCATACCCTCTTCACTATCTACTCTAAGGTCTTAAGAAATTCATGGAGATAGTATCCATACCTGAGAAATAGACTTGTTTCTCTGAAGCCTTCTCTTTGGTCTTCTTCTCCACTTTCCTTCACTTCTCCTTCTCTTCTCTTTCTCTCAATCCAATTAGGGTTCTAAAAGGAGTGAAAGAGGCTTAGGGACGTCCTATTGATAGAGTAGAATCTCGAAAAAAAAGTCCCATTGAGATTAGGAAAGAATCCCATTGAAATTTGGAAAGTTTCCAAATCACGATTTCTGTCGACAGACCGGGGGTCGATGAGGGGGTCGGAGATCCCGTCGACCCTTGGTTCTAAGTTATCCGACCCCGGTTAGAAACTCAGGGTTTGACTTTTATATTGGGGGGTCTGACCCTGCCTAGCTGGGTATGCGACTCTCCCCACTATTTTATTGTTTTTGGGTCAGTTTAATACCTGGGATCGTTATCTCCTTCACGCACTTGGTCCATTTGGCTCGACCATGATGGGTAGACCTGGTTCAAGGTGGTAAGACCGGGTTAGTTCGATATGGGTCTTACACCTACAATCAAGAATCGGTACCCGTTGCCTCGGATCGATGACTTGTTCGATCAGTTGCAAGGTACCAAAGTGTTCTCCAAAATTGATCTTCGATCAGGATACCATCAGTTGAAGATTAAGGAAGGTGATATTCTAAAGACATCATTCAGAACCAGATATGGACATTATGAATTTTTAGTTATATCTTTTGGATTGACTAATGCACCCGTAACTTTTATGAAACTCATGAATCGGGTATTCCATGATATGTTGGATACGTCAGTTATTGTATTTATTGATGACATACTAGTCTACTCCAAGGACAAAGATACTCATATCACAGATCTAAAAGCCACTTTGCAGCGACTAAGAAAAGAGAAGCTTTACGTTAAATTTACCAAGTGTGAGTTTTGGCTAAATGAAGTCGCTTTCTTAGGCCATGTTGTATCCGCTGAAGGAATTAAAGTGGATCCTAGCAAGATTGAAGCCATTGTAAAATGGAAAGCACCTAAGAATGTTGTAGAAATTAGAAGTTTCTTAGGTTTGGCTGGTTACTATCGACGATTCATGGAAGATTACTCTAGAATCGCCGTACCTCTTACCTGTCTGACTAAGAAAGGAGAAAGGTTTGTTTGGACAAATAAATGTGAAGAGTGTTTTCCAAACATTGAAGGCTAGATTGATATCAGCTCCCATCTTGAACCCAGGACAACCATTTACCTTGTACACCGATGCATCTGGGTTAGGTTTGGGATGTGTGCTTATGCAAGGAAAATAAGTAATTGCGTATTCCTCAAGACAACTGAAGACACATGAGAAGAACTATCCCACTCATGACTTGGAATTAGCAACAATAGTACATGCTGCTAAGATATGGAGACATTATTTGTATGGAGAAAAATTTTAGATTAAATCAGATCATAAGAGTCATACTCATCTTTTTAATCAGAAGGAGTTGAACATGAGATAGAGAAGATGGCTGGAACTATTGAAGGATTATGATTGTGATACCTAGTATCATCCAAGAAAAGCTAATGTAGTTGCTGACGCACTAAGCAGGAAAGCAGTGACAGAATCCCAAGAAAAAGCTAGTGCAAATGCTGTGGCGTGGATCACAGGGAGAGTATTTAATTACGGTAAAGAGCAGTTCATGATTGATTCGAGATGAATCAATTGACCAAGGGTTTATTCATCTATTCTCAAACATGTTTGTTACATTGAAGATTATAGTTGTAAGACCCGCATGCCGTGAACCCGGCCTAACCTTACATTTCATGTCGGGACCCGTCTACATATCATGGTCGAGCCAAGTGGACCAAGTGTGTGAAGAAACCCAAGACCCAATATGAAAATTTACCCAAAAATAGTCAAAATGAGGGTAGGGTCGCAGGTTTTAACAGACAGGTCCGACCCTCCCATCGACCCTCACCATCGACCCTCAACCATGGGTCGCAGGGTCTATGAGTTGTCCGACCCTCCCATCGACCCTCACCATCGACCCTCGACATTCGGGAAAAACAGCACGAACCGAAAATTGAGAAACCTTCCTAATTTCAATTGGAACCTTTTGCTAAACTCAATGGAACTTATTTTGGGAGGCTTTGCCCTATAAATAGGACGTCCCTAAGCCTCTTTCACTCCTTTTACAACCCTAATTGGATTGAGAGAAAGAGAAGAGAAGGAAGAGGAGAAGAGAAGGAAAACTTGAAGAAAAGGCTAAGGAAGAAGAGAAAATTCAGAGGAACTCTGAATCTCAGCAAAACTAAGGTATGGATACATTCCCCATGATTTATTTAAGACTTTAGAATGGTTTATGAAGAGGATATGACTTAGAAGAAACCCAAATCATCCATCCATGGTTAGGTTTTCATGGAAAACCTTGGAGGAGATCATTAAAACCATGTAGGTGAATAAAGTATAGTTCTAAACCATGGAACATGTATAGAATGGATTATGGAAGTAAGCCATAGGACCCAACCATGAAAGAGAGAACGAAATCTGATATTTTCAACTCAAACCATGGAGGGTCGCACCTAGGGTCGATGGCAGATTTGACCCTAGCATCGACCCTCAGTGTTCGGGAAGTTTAGATTAGGGGGAGGGTCGCACCCAGGGTCGATCATGACTCCAACCCTACCTCCGACCCTCGGTTAACAGAATAGTTTTTAAATTCTGAATAAATTCTAATTAAAATTTATCGGCTTTGTTAGGTCTTCTAACAATATAATAACATTATAAAGGTGATTCAAAAGCTTGAAAGAGGATCTATTAACAAGCTAAGGTGAGGGAACAAGACCTAAACTAACTGATTAATAATAAACTGTTTTATTTCTTGAGTCCAATGCCATATTGATTCTATGCGTGTATGCTTGTATGTGCATTTAACATGTCATCCAATATTTCTATTATTTGTTCATGCATACTTACTTTATTGTTTATAACATGGTGATGATGATGATGATAGGAATAGGCATGTGAATGTTTGTGTTTGGCTAGTGTATATGGTGCGGGTAGGGATGGTATCAACCAGTACAACCATGACCGTTCTTCATGGGGTGTATATTGTGCCATGGTCTATTCAAGTCATGTCCACTAAGCAAGTGTTAGTGTGCTTGATGCGAGGGGAGCATCAGGGGGAGGACGTGGCATTGTGGTTCAACCTGGTCACCAGACTCTAGCTCTATCTCTACTCAAGTCTTGTCCACTAACATCGTCATATCGCCATTACCTTAGCGGAACTAATATGTCGTAGGGTTTCAGGGGGGGGGGGACGTGGCATTGTGGTTCAGCCTGGTCACCAGACCTTAGCTCTATCTCTATGGATGTATTGAGGGATGCTGGGGTGAGGCCTTGGATACATTGTTTGACATTAGGGTTGGTTAGTTGCGAGCCCAGTTTGCAAGCCCTCGCCAACAGGGGCTTACGTCTTGGTATGGGCAATCGGTACAGCCATGCCATTTTCATGGGGTGTATATTGTCCATGGTGGGTGCATGTGGGGCGACGGTGCCGTTTTCATTGGGCGTTTCCACACACTCGTGTATAGAGGTGCGGCGGCCACCTATCCTTTCTATAGCACATTGCAAACTTATATACCAGACCAAAGATATGAATTGATTGCATGCATATGGATTGTTGCATTGTTTTGTTTACTCACTGAGCTCAAGTTGGAGAGTTGACCCTCGTGCGCGCAATTCTTTTTAGTTTCTGATGTTGCAGGTACTATGATTGAAGATTATGTCGACACGCCAACATATGAACATGTGGTGGCTATGATGAGCAAGGTGTGGAGGACGAACATAGTTTGTTAAGCGAGCATTTGAATTGGTGGATACGTTTAGTGTTTAGTTTTCGTTTTTGGATATTGTAATATGTTATAAATTATGTTTTGGTTATATGGAAATAAATTAAATATTAATTATTTATCATGATTAGACCTCAGTTCATTATCTGTAAGACTTCCGCTATTTACTTTATTACCTCTGATTAATGTGGAATGTGTTTTGGTTTATCATATGTGGGATAGCCTATTTTGAGATCCTGGTTGAACCGTTGGTTTATTGACGGTTCATCACACCATTCTGGTTGGTGCAGAATTGGGGTGTGACAACTTGGTATCAGAGCATCTCATAGGCCTTACCCATGAAACCTGAATACTTCCACTAGAGTCCATGAACTGAGTTAGGAAAATTAAAAGCTTTAATACAAACAAACCATAAGCACCTGTGTTGGTTGAGACAGAAATTAAACAAGACTATAATGTACATATAAAAGGTGGAACCATATATATACACTCACACAGAAAGAGGAGACCAAGAATTATCCTAATAAACAAACAATTTAGGGTATTATCTATAAGTTGGGTAGTTATCCAAGTATACAAGGATATAGTACAGTAGCAAGAAGGGAGCTTCTATAAAGCAGAAAATTGGAATACCGAGTGGGTACTCACAAGATGTGAAACTTGATGTAAGACAGAGGAAGAAGGAAAATGGCTAGTAATGCCAAAACCCCTGTAGAGATAAAGGAAATGATCTCGGGCTAAATCCAAATAGAGATAAGAGGATAATGGCCATGTAAGTAGATATGTTTATATAGGATGCGGTGCATTATTGACTTACTCTTATGATTATAGAGGATGCACATACTTGATTTTAATTCTCGTACCTTGACAGGATACCTTCTTGATTTAACCTGTCAATTGGAGTTATAGATATTGTTTCTTTAGTCATAGTCCTGATTATATCAATCTGAACCACTCTCATGATCAACAACATGAACAGAGATATGAACTGAATGAATAGTTAAATGTTTAATCATGTTGAGCGTACATCCTTTGATTTATACCTGATTTATTAATGTACGAAATCTTTCTCCAGATTTATATCCGATTTACTGATGTATGAAAGCTTCTCCCAATTTACTCTTGTAGTGCCTTGACCAATGACATTATATATTCGATAGAACCTATAACCATGAGGTTAAGAACTGAAAAACCTCTATTCCATGTATTTGGACCATCGTGCAACCTAACGACCTTTGGATGCCGGTTGGATTACCACAGATTTACTCCTGATTCTTTAAACCTAGGTTCACTAGATAAAGCAAGTGTTTTTCATTATACTAAATCGACAGAAGGAAGTGAATCACTTTTGGATGAACATTTTGATTCATACACTCCCTAACCTTGTATGATAAAGATGATTAGTGATAATGGAATTATTGGAAGAAAGATGATTGGATTCAGATTAAATACTATAGCCAATAAACCTCAAATGAAGTAATGGAGAATCTATTTTGAGTTTGCTAAACGGGTGGATATGAATCATGTCTATAAAAGAGTATATGCGACAAAAGTGAGAACTATCAAGGGTAGCCAGTAAAGAAATAGATAGCACTCTAGTAGAGTTAAAAATGGCTATATTAGTATGAAATTTTGACAAGGTAGAAGATTCCTAAAGGCAAATCTAAGAGTGGATACAAGGATAAAGTCAAAAAAAAAATCATGGCATTAATAGTACTCGGTTAAATACAATGATAATTGAGTTATGCCCAATGTTGAGTGATATGATTAAGAAAAGACCAAAAGAGTTTGGCTGAATTAATGAAATTATAAGCATATACCCTAATTCTTATAAATAGATTTGGGATATGAAATTTGACAATAGTCTTTGAAAATCATAAGAGATGAAGGAACTAGACAAGCTCTTCAGACCTTATACTAGATTTTGCTAGTTCAAGCCCTTTGGACTAGATGTTGTATGGGATGAGTGTTACGAACAATGTCCAAATCTTATGGATGGACAGAATTTGGATGCAACCTCAGTCGACTTGAGATGGTAGACTTTGACGTCATCTTGGAAATAGACTGGTTATCTCAACACTCTACAAGTGATTATGTGCATAGAAGAGGATATCATTCAAGAATAAAACGGCATATGATTTAGTATCATTGGGAGTATGTTGCCTAGGAAGTGAAAGCTGATCCGCTCTATGCTAAAGGCGAAGAGATGCTTTGAAGAGAAATGAGTTGGATATATGGTATTTGTGGTATACGTTACCAAAGAAGCACCACAGATGGAAGATATTGATGTGATGCGTGAATTTCCTGATGTATTTCCAGGAAACTTATCGGGTTACCATCTGATTAAGTGACCGAGTTCATCATCGACTTGTTACCAAGGACAATACTCGTGTCAAAGACACCTGTAGAGTAGCTTCTATGGAGTTAAAAGGATTGAGACGCAACTACAACAGTTATTAGACAAGGGTTCTAATTGGCTAAGTATTGCATCATGGGAAGTGCCAATGCAATTCATGAAGAAGAAGGATGGTAGTGTTGTTTGCGTATAGACTACCGGAAACTAAACAAGCTCACAGTCAATAATCGATATCTACTACCTTAGATCGATGACTTATTTAAACAGTTGCAAGGAGCAAAGGTATTTGCTTCAGTCAAGATATCATCAGCTGAAGAATTTTGGACAGAAATATCTCGAAGATAGCTTTTAGAATCGGGATTGGGCATTATGAGTTCTCGATTATGACGTTTGGATTAACCAATGCCCTTACATCTTTTATGGAGCTGATGAACTGGGTGTTTCAGGACATATTGGACACGTCGATCATAGTTTTCATAGATGATATTTGGTTTATTCCAAGAATGAAGCAACTCATACAATGGATCTTAGAACAGCTTCACAACAGCTGAGAAGTGAAAAGATTCATGTCAAGTCCAAGAAACATGGGACATGATAAAACAAAATGATCTTCTTAGATCACGTAGCATCATATAAAGGGATTAAAGTGGACCCTATTCAGATAGAAGCAATTGTATGGAATATTGCGAAGATAAGAAGTTTCTTGGTTTTAGCTGATTATTACAGACGATGCTTGGAGGACCACCCTAAGATCGCAAAACCTCTTACCAAGCTAACCAGGAAGGGAGAGGAATTTATTTGAACCTACAAGTGTGAAGAATGTTTTCAGATTCTAAGGTAAGGTTGATATCAACTCCCATCTTGATCATTTCGGTACCAAGGGAACCTTTTACCCTATCCATCAGAGCTTTCGGATTGGATCAAGGATGCGGGTTGATGCAAGGTAAATAAGCGATTGCATACATTTCAAGAAAACTAAAGGAGCATGAGAAGCGTTACCATACTCATGACTTGGAGTTACCGGTGATGAATTATGCAATCAAGACTTAGAGACATTATCTAAACGGAGAATAATTTTAGGTTAAGAGTCCTATTTATCTCTTCATCAGAAAGAGTTGAACATGAGGATAGGAAAATGGTTCGAACATTGAAGGATTAAGACCGTGATATTCAAGGTCACTGAGCAAGGCTAATGTAGTAGCTAAGCCTTAAGCAAAAAGGGATTATGAGGTCTGAAGAAGGACCGAGTATAAATGTTGCCTTATGTTTCGCAGACAAATGATTCAGATTTGGAAGAAGAGTAACATATAACGGAAACTCGTGATGATCCAATTGAGCGAGAACTTAGGGATGAAGAAAAGTAGTAATTTTGTTATATCGTATATAAGAACGGTACAAGAAGACTTAGAGAAAGGAAAACCCAACCACGAGTTAATTTGGATGCGGAGGCGGTACTACGAGATACGAGGTAGATTCTGAATACCTGAAGATAAAGACTCGGATATTATGAAGGGGATAATGATAGTAGTCCATTGTACCCAATATTCAGTACAACCTAGAGTACCAATATGTATCATGACCTGAAGAGATAACAAATGTGGCTTAGTGCGTGTTCCAGTGTCTGAATTATCAGCAAGTAAAAGCTACAAGACAAAGACCAACATGGCTTACTACCATAACTATCGGAGCCAGTCTGAAAGTGAAACTGCATTACAATGAACTATGTCACCGGTATACCACTGGTCGGTTGACGCAGTATGGGTGATTGTTGATCGCCTTATGAAGATAGCTCATTCCATTGCTATACGACCTCGGTATGCTTTGGAGCGGCTAACTAAGCTATATATGGATAGTATTGTCAGATTAAATGGTATGCATGAGAGCTTAGTGTCGGCCAGAAGCTCATGCTTTATCTTGAAGTTTTGGAAGGATCTATAGGAAACAATGGGAACAAAGTTGGAGTTTAGTACCGCATTTTACCTCAAACCGACGGACAGTCAGAGCGGACTATACAGATCCTAAGAGCTATGCTCCGAGCTTGTAAAATTGATTTCAAGGAACTTGAGTTAAGAAGTTACCATGAATTGAAGTTGCTATTAAGCTACCATGTAAACGTCACCTATCAAGCATGGTACGGTAGAAATGTTAAATTCCTTTATTTTGGAATAAAGTTGGTAAATGAAGAATTTTGAGACCTAAGGCTAATGAAGAAAACTATCGAGTGGCAGACAAGATCAAAGAAAAGGGGCAGGATAGCTCAAGATGTCAGAGAGACACCAAGACCTTGAGTTCGCCATAAGCGACAAAGTGCTTTTGGAGATATCACTTATGCATGGTTTAAATAATTCAATGAGAAGGAAAGTTGTATTCTATATATGTGTTGGACTTTATAAACTTTGGGAGACATAGAAAAGTTGAATATCAATTAGCGTTACCGCTATCCATGTCTAGTGTGCATGATGTATTTCGTGTGTCTCTATTGAAGAAGTACATTGGAGATCCATATCAAAAGTATTGACCACGAAATCCCTGGATTAAATAGGAGATTTAACTATTGAAGTGGTACCAGCCAAGTTCACTAGTGGGAAGGTACAATGTTTCCAAAGCCAGGATAATTATTATATGAAGGTAACCTGGCAAAGACAATACGTGGAGAAGAGTGCATAGGAGGAATAAGATGCAATGCGGAAATAGAATTCCCACCTATTGACTCCAAAGTAAATTCAAAATTTTGAGGACAAAATTTATTTTAAGGATGGGGGAGTTGTAGGATTCGTTCAAATTTTGAGGACAAAATTCATTTAAGGATGGGGGAGTTGTAAGATCCGTACTTTCAAATTTCGAGGACAAAATTTTTTTTAAGGGTGGTGGAGTTGTAAGACCCGCACGCCGTGAACCCGGCCTAACCTTACATTTCATGTCGGGACCCGTCTACATATCATGGTCGAGCCAAGTGGACCAAGTGTGTGAAGAAACCCAAGACCCAATATGAAAATTTACCCAAAAACAGTCAAAATGAGGGTAGGGTCGCAGGTTTTAACAGACAGGTCTGACCCTCCCATCGACCCTCACCATCGACCCTCAACCATGGGTCGCAGGGTCTATGAGTTGTCCGACCCTCCCATCGACCCTCGGCATTCGGGAAAAACAGCACAAACCGAAAATTGAGAAACCTTCCTAATTTCAATTGGAACCTTTCCTAAACTCAATGGGACATATTTTGGGAGGTTTTGCCCTATAAATAGGATGTCCCTAAGCCTCTTTCACTCCTTTTACAACCCTAATTGGATTGAGAGAAAGAGAAGAGAAGGAAGAGAAGAAGAGAAGGAAAACTTGAAGAAAAGGCTAAGGAAGAAGAGAAAATTCAGAGGAACTCTGAATCTCAGCAAAACTAAGGTATGGATACATTCCCCATGATTTATTTAAGACTTTAGAATGGTTTATGAAGAGGATATGACTTAGAAGAAACCCAAATCATCCATCCATGGTTAGGTTTTCATGGAAAACCATGGAGGAGATCATTAAAACCATGTAGGTGAATAAAGTATAGTTCTAAACCATGGAACATGTATAGAATAGATTGTGGAAGTAAGCCATAGGACCCAACCATGAAAGAGAGAACGAAATCTGATATTTTCGACTCAAACGATGGAGGGTCGCACCTAGGGTCGATGGCAGATCCGACCCTAGCATCGACCCTCGGTGTTCGGGAAGTTCGGATTAGGGGAGGGTCGCACCCAGGGTCGATCATGACTCCGACCCTACCTCCGACCCTCGGTTAACAGAATGTTTTTTAAATTCTGAATAAATTCTAATTAAATTTTATCGGCTTTGTTAGGTCTTCTAACAATATAATAACATTATAAAGGTGATTCTAAAGCTTGGAAGAGGATCTATTAACAAGCTAAGGTGAGGGAACAAGACCTAAACTAACTGGTTAATAATAAACTGTTTTATTTCTTGAGTCCAATGCCATATTGATTCTATGCGTGTATGCTTGTATGTGCATTTAACATGTCATCCAATATTTCTATTATTTGTTCATGCATACTTACTTTATTGTTTATAACATGGTGATGATGATGATGATAGGAATAGGCATGTGAATGTTTGTGTTTGGCTAGTGTATATGGTGCGGGTAGGGATGGTATCAACCGGTACAGCCATGACCGTTCTTCATGGGGTGTATATTGTGCCATGGTCTATTCAAGTCATGTCCGCTAAGCAAGTGTTAGTGTGCTTGATGCGAGGGGAGCATCAGGGGGAGGACGTGGCATTGTGGTTCAGCCTGGTCACCAGACTCTAGCTCTATCTCTACTCAAGTCTTGTCCACTAACATCGTCGTATCGCCATTACCTTAGCGGAACTAATATGTCGTAGGGTATCAGGGGGGACGTGGCATTGTGGTTCAGCCTGGTCACCAGACCCTAGCTCTATCTCTATGGATGTATTGAGGGATCTTTGGGGTGAGGCCTTGGATACATTGTTTGACATTAGGGTTGGTTAGTTGCGAGCCCAGTTTGCAAGCCCTCGCCAACAGGGGCTTACGTATTGGTATGGGCAACCGGTACAGCCATGCCGTTTTCATGGGGTGTATAATGTCCATGGTGGGTGCATGTGGGGCGACGGTGCCGTTTTCATTGGGCGTTTCCACACACTCGTGTATAGAGGTGCGGCGGCCACTTATCCTTTCTATGCACATTGCAAACTTATATACCAGACCAAATATATGAATCGATTGCATGCATATGGATTGTTGCATTGTTTTGTTTACTCACTGAGCTCAAGTTGGAGAGCTGACCCTCGCGCGCGCAATTCTTTTATTAGTTTCTGATGTTGCAGGTACTATGATTGAAGATTATGTCGACACGCCAACATATGAACATGTGGTGGCTATGATGAGCAAGGTGTGGAGGACGAACATGGTTTGTTAAGCCAGCGTTTGAATTGGTGGATACGTTTAGTGTTTAGTTTTCGTATTTGGATATTGTAATATGTATTAAATTATGTTTTGGTTATATGGAAATAAATGGAATATTAATTATTTATCATGATTAGACCTCAGTTCATTATCTGTAAGACTTCCGTTATTTACTTTATTACCTTTGATTAATGTGGAATGTGTTTTGGTTTATCATATGTGGGATAGCTATTTTGAGATCCTGGTTGAACCGTTGGTTTATTGACGGTTCATCACACCATTCTGGTTGGTGCAGAATGGGGTGTGACAATACCTGATCTATTAGACGAAGTGAAAGTAGATATTAAATCAGATCCTTATCTGAGAACTGTGCAAGAAGACCTCAAAAAAGGTAAGACTACTCCTGAGTTCACCTTGGACGTTGAAAAGGTACTAAGATACAAAGGAAGGGTATGTGTTCCTAAAAATGAAGACTTGGATATTAAACACAGACTAATGAAGGAAGCTCACACCACTACTTATTCGATACATCTTGGAAGTTCAAAGATGTATCATGATCTGAAGAAACTATATTGGTGGAGAGGAATGAAAGCGGATGTAGCTAAATTTGTGTCTCAATGCTTGAATTGTCAGCAGGTAAAGGCTGAAAGACAAAGACCTGTAGGATTGTTGTAGCCACTGCTAGAACCAGCATGGAAATGGGACTGCATCACTATGGACTTCGTCACCGGGTTACCATTGACTCCCTGAGTAGTTGACGTGGTCTGGGTGATTGTGGATCGTTTCTCCAAGACAGCTAGTTTCATAGCTATACGATCTCAATGTACCCTAGAGAGGTTAGTTAATCTTTATGTAGATAATATTGTCAGATTACATGGTGTACCTGAAAGCATTGTGTCCGATAGAGACCCATGCTTTACCTCAAAGTTTTGGGAAGGATTACAGAAGGCTATGGGTACAACATTGAAGTTTAGTACTGCATTCCATCCTCAGACTGATGGACAGTCAGAACATACCATTCAGATTTTAGACGACATGCTTTGAGCTCGTGTCATTGATTTCAAAGGATCATGTGATGAGAAATTACCATTGATCGAGTTCGCTTATAACAACAACTATCAAGTGAGTATAAAGATGTCACCCTATGAAGCACTGTATGGTAGGAAATGTCGAACTCCTTTATTTTGGAACAAAATTAGAAAACGGAGTATTGTTGGACTAGAGTTTCTTGAAGAGACTTGTCGAGTGGTCGACATCATCAATGAAAGAGTCTGAATAGCTCAGAATCGTGAGAAGCAATATGCAGATAATTGATGCAGAGATCTCGAATTCACCATAGGTGATAAGGTATTTCTGAAAATATCTCCTATGCGTGGTTTGAAAATGTTTGGACAGAAGGGAAAGTTGTGTCCCAGATATATTGGACCTTTTGAAGTTCTAGATACATATCAGTTAGCACTACCACCATCAATGTCTAGTGTACATGATGTATTCAATGTCTCACAATTAAAGAAGTACATCAGAGATCCAACACACATGTTAACAATGGATCCATTGGATTTGACTAAAGATTTGATGTTCAAAGTAGTACCTTTTGAGATCACTATCCGGAAGGTGCAACGTCTTCCCAATCGTGACATCTATTATGTGAAGGTTACTTGGAGAAGCCAAAATATAGAAAAAAATCACATGGGAAGAAGAGAACGCTATGCTGAAGCAATATCCCTACTTGTTCGACTCGAAAGGTATGTGCAAATTTTAAGGACGAAATTTATATAAGAGGGGGGAGTTGTAAGACCCGCACTCCACTAACCCAGTTTAACCATGTCGTACTAGGTCTTCCCATCATTCCTGGACCAAGTGGACCTAGCATGTGAAGATAGATCACATACCAGGTATGAGAATCGAGTTAAAAACATTGAAAACCTACCTATGGTCGAATACCTAGGTAGGTATGGTTGACCATAAGGAAGGAAACAAAATGTCACCCCAATTCTAGACTAACTTGAATAGTGTGATGAACCGTTAATAAACAAATGGTTCAACCAGGATCTCGTATAGGCTATGTCAACCATGTTAAACCAAAATACATTATACATTAATCAGAGATAATAAAGTAAATAGCGAAAGTCTTATTAATAATGAACTGAGGTCTAATCATGATAAATAATTAATATTTCAATTATCTTTAAGTAATCAAAACATAATTTAATACATATTACAAATATCCAAATACAAAAGTTAAACACTAAGCGTATCCATAGTTGAAACGCTCGCTTAAAGAATCATAATAGTCCTCTACAGCTTGCTCATCCATAGCCGCCATACTTCCATACGTTGGCGCACTAATAAAGTCTTCAATGGTAGCACCTGCAACATCAGAAACTAAAAGAATTGAACGCGCGAGGGTCAACTCTCCAACTTGAGCTCAGTGAAAAAAATAAAACAATGCAACAAACATATGCATGCATTCAATTCATATCTTTGGTCTGGTTTTTAAGTTTACAATGTGCTATAGAAAGGATTGGAGGACCCCGCACCTCTATACACGAGTGTGTGAATCCACCCAATGGATCAAACACCATTGCTGTCACACATGCACCCACCATTGAATAGAGATAGAGTTAAAGTGTCCAGATCAAACACCGCATAACACTTCCCCTAATGCCCTACCCATACCAATACGTAAGGCCCTACTGGCGAGGGCTTGCAAACTGGGCTTGCAACTAACCAATCCTAAATGTCATCCAGTGTATCCAAGGCCTCACCTCAGCATCCCTCAATACGTCCATCAAGATAGAGCTAAGGCTCCCCGACAGAGTCAGAGACTACACGGTCCGAGACCACCTCCCCTGATGCCCTACGACGTAATAGTTTTGCTAAGGTAATGGCGATACGACGATGTCAGTGAACAAGACTTGAGTAGAGATAGAGCTAGAGTCTGGTGACCAGGATGAACCACTATGTCACGTCCTCCCCCTGATGCTCCACTCGCATCAAGCACACTAACCACACACATACAATCACATGTTTTTCCCTAGCATCATCATCATCATATTGTAAATAGACAAAAATAAATATGCATGAGCAAAATATAACAATAATATTGGATGACATGTGAGGTGCACATTACAAGCAAGTAATCATAGAATCATTCATGGTATTGGACACAATGAAATAAAATAGCTTGCTAATATCCAATTAGTTTAGGTCTTGTTCCCTCACCTGTGATTGATATTTATTCCTCTTCCAAGCATTGGAAGTCACTTTGAATCTATTAGGAACCTAAACAATTAATGTATTTAAGTTAGGGTTCAAGTTTATCAAATGACAGTAGTCAAAAACCTTGTTTAGTCTTAAAAAATGCTTGCTGTCATCGTGTGGTCGGATGTGTAGTCGAACCTGTGGTCACAATATATGAGACCACACACTTTGTGGTCGGACCCTGTGATTGCATTTTGTGCAACCACACCATGCGATCGCACCTTTCCCGGGAACTTCCCGAATAGCTATGGTCGACCCTTTGGTCACCCTGTGATCGACCACAGGCTGCAACCACGTGATGTTTGGTCAGTTTTTCATCTCAATCCAAATTCTTCCTGAGTCGATTCCTCGGCTTATCACTTGGGATCATCCTATTGTTATCATGTGGCCATTATTTACAGTTTTTCATTAACCATTATCCCTAATCCATCTCTCATGGTCATCCTTGAGATTTACTCAAAGGATCACATTGATCATATTGGTTTGACATCCCCAATCCACAATAAAAACCTTATTCAATAAAATCTACATCTACAGAGATAAGTTCCATACCTTACTTGTTGTAGGGAGCTCGAACCTTCTCTTGTAAAACCTTTCTCTCAGCCTTCTTCTCAAAATCACCTTCTTCTCCTTCTCTTCCTCTCTCTTTTTTCCGCTTAAGTTTAGTGTTTCAATTTGGGTTCTAAAAGAGTAAGAGAGACTAAAGAACGTCCCTTATATAGAGGGAAACCTCCATGTAGAGTCCCACTTCAATTAGGAAAAAGTCCCCCCCTCAAATTAGGAAAGTTTTCTAAACACGGAGTCAGTTCAACATCGTATGGTCGCACGTAGGGTCGCAGAATCCATTGACCACACATCCAAAATATGTGACCACACATTGTGTAGTCTCATGTGTGGTCTCATGTGTGGTCGACCACACCCCTCAAAACTGCTACCATACGACAAAAATTTTTTGGTTTTAAGTTTTTGACTGGTTGCTTCCACACGATCTTAAACAGTCAACCACACCAACTAAATTTGACTCGTTGCTTACCTTATCTTGTGGTCTCTTCATACAATTGGTTTACTTGAGCCGATTATGATGGGAAGATCAGTCACGATATGAGAATGTAAGGTTAGACCGGGTTCGTGACATGCGGGTCTTACAACTCCACCACCCTTAAAAAAAATTTCATCCTCGAAATTTGCATGTACGGATCTCACAACTCCCCCATCCTTAAAAGAAATTTCATCCTCAAAATTTATATGTACCTTCCGAGTTGAGTAGGTGGGAATACTGTTTCTCATTGCATCTTCTTTTTCCCAAGTAATCTTCTTCCCATCTTGGCTTTGCCAAGTAACCTTCATATAATAATTATCCCAGTTTTGGAGATGTTGCACCTTCCAACCAGTGAACTAGGCTGGTACCGCTTCAGTAGTTAAATCTTCTATCTAATCCAGCTGATCAGTGGTCAATGCCTTTGATATAGATCTCCAATGTACTTCTTTAATAGAAACACGCGAAATACGTCATGCACACTAGACATGGACAGTGGTAACGCTAGTTGATATGCAACTTTTCTACATCTCTCCAAAATTTTTATGAGGTCCAAAACATATATAGGATACAACTTTCCCTTCTTGTTGAATCGTTTTAAACCATGCATAAGTGATATCTCCAAAAACACTTCGTCACTTATGGCGAACTCGAGGTCTTAACATCTCATCTGCCACTCGATAGGTTTATTCAATAATCTCAGGTCTTATAATTCCTTATTCTCCGACTTCATTCCAAAACAAAGGAATTTGACATTTCTATCGTACCATGTTTAATAGGTGACATCCACATAGTAACTTGGTAGTAAATTCAATCAACATATAGCTTAGTTAGTCGCTCCAAAGCATACCGAGGTCGTATAGCAATGGAATGAGCTATCTTCATAAGGCAATCAACAATCACCCAAACTGCATCAATCGATCTAAGAGTCAGTGGAAAATTGGTGACATAGTTCATTGTAATGCAGTTTCACTTTCAGACTGGCTCCGATAGTGGTTGTAGTAAGCCATGTTGGTCTTTGTCTTTCAGCCTTTACTTGCTGATAATTCAATCACTAAAACATGCATCTAGCCACAACTACTTCCATTTCCTTCTAGTAAAATAATCTCTTCATGTTTTGGTATATTTTGTACTTCTAGGATGTACCCAATACGGAATAGAATGGGCTTTTAGCATTATCTTGTCAGCATTTTTCACTTTAGGTATGCATAATCATCCTCTGTATCTCAGGACCTTTTTTGCATCCGAAGTAAGTCAGGGTTAGGTTTTTCTTTTCTCTAAATCCTCTTACACTGCTCTTAGATATAGATCTAACAAAATTACTACCTTTACTTCGTCTGTTAAATCAGAGACGATCTTTAACGCTACAAACGTAAGCGAGGAACTATTGCTCCATAAGTTCATCCATAAGTTCTCACTCAAATGGATCATCACAACTTTCTATTATATGTTACTCTTCTTCTAATCTGAATTTGTTGCTGTGAAACATAAGGCAGCATTTATACTAGGTCTTTCCTCGGACTTCATAATTCCCTTTTTGCTTAAGGCCTCAGGTACTACATTAGCCCTACTCGAGTGACACTGAATATCGCAGTCTTAATCCTTCAAGTGTTTTAACCATCTTCTTTGTCTCATGTTCAACCCTTTCTGGTGAAGAGATAAATAAAACTCTTGTGTTCCCATTTAATCTAAAATTCTTCTCCGTATAGATAATGTCTTTAAGTCTTGATTGCAAAATTCATCACCGGTAATTCCAAGTCATGAGTAGGGTAACTCTTCTCATGCTCCTTCAGTTTTCTTGAAGCATATGCAATCACTTATTTACCTTGCATCAATCAGCATCCTAGATCCAATCCAAAAGCTTCGATGTATAGGGTAAAAGGTTCCGTTGGTACCGGAATGATCAAGATGGGAGCTAATATCAACCTTGTTTTTTAGAGTTTGGAAACATTCTTCACACTTATAAGTCCAAATAAACTCCTTTGCTTTCCTGATTATCTTGGTAAGAGGTATTGCGATCTTAGAGTGGTCCTCCACAAATCGTCTGTAATAACCAGCTAAACCCAAGAAACTTCTGATCTTCGCAATAGTCTTTAGGTGTTTCTCTCCATATGATTACTTCTGCCTTAATGGGGTCTGCTTTAATCCCTTTTTATGATGTTATGTGATCCAAGAAGATCACTTTGTTTAATCAGGTCTCATATTTCTTAGACTTGGCATAAAGCTTCTCCCTTCTCAGTTGTTGTGAAGCTAATCTAAAATTCGTTATAGTACTTTCTTCCTCTTTGGAATAAACCAATATATAGTCTATGAAACTATGATCGACGTGTCCAACATATCATGAAACACCCAGTTCATAAGCTCCATAAAATATGCTGGAGCACTGGTTAATCCCAACGACATAATCGAGAACTCATAATGCCCAATCCCGGTTCTAAAAGCTGTCTTCGAGATATCGCTCTCTAAATTCTTCAGCTGATGATATCTTTACTAAAGAACAATCTTAGAGAATACCTTTGCACCTTGCAACTGATTAAACAAGTCATCGATCTGAGGTAGTAGATATTAGTTCTTGATCGTAAGATTGTTCAATTTTCGATAGTCTATATATAGCTAAACACTACCGTCCTTCACCATGAATAGCACTAGTACTCCCCGTGATGAAAAATCTTGGCTGATTAGAACATTTGTCTAATAACTCTTGTACTTGAGTCTTCAATTCCTTCAATTCTATAAGAGCTAGTCTATAGGGTGCCTTTGATACATGTGCCATCCCTGGTAACAAGTCGATAACGAACTCGGTTACACAATCAGGTAACAACCCAAGTAAGTCTCCTAGAAACACAGGGAATTTATGCATCACAACAATATCTTCCTTCTGTGGTGCTTCTTTAGTAACATCCACCACAAATACCATATATCCAATTCCTTTCTCTTCAAAGCATCTCTTAACCTTTAGCATAGAGAGGATCAGCTTTCACTCTTAGGCAACATGTCTCTAATAAAACTAAATTATATGACATCTTTATTCTTGAATGATAACCTCTTCTATGCACATAACAATTTTGTAGAGTGTTGAGATAATCAGTTTATCTCCAAGATAATGTCAAAGTCTGTCATCTCAAGTCAAATTAGGTTACATCTAACTTCTATCCATCCATACAATTTGGACATTGCACATAACACTCATCTAATGCAACATTTAGTCCAAAAGGGCTTGAACTAGCAAAATCTGGTTTAAAGGTCTTAAGAGCTTGTCTAGTTCCTTCATCTCTTAGTTTTTCAAAGACTATCGTTAATCTCATATATTGAAAAATTTATTAGCTTATATTTCTTTTATCATTGTTGTTCTACCCTGATCTCTCTTTCATATACTTCGAAAAATATTTTATGATTATTACTTCATATCCCAAGTCTACCTATAAGCATTAGGGTATATGCTTATAAATTCATTAATTCAGCCAACTCTTTTGGTCATTTCTTAATCATCTCACTCGACATTGGACATAACTCAGTATTACTTGTACTAATCCGAATACTATCAATGCCATGATTTTTGACTTTATCCTTGTATCCACTCTTAAATTTGCCTTTAGAAATCTTCTGCCTTGTCAAAATTCATACTGATATAACCATCTTTAACTCTACTTGAGTGCTATCTATTTCTTTACTAGCTACTCTTGATAGTTCTTACTTTTTTCTCATACACTCTTTTATAGACATGACTCATATCCATCCATTCAGTAATCTCAAAACAGATCCTCCATTACTTCATCTGAGGTTCCTTAGCTATAGAATCTAATCTGAATTTAATCACCTTCCTTCCCATAATTCCTTATTAACTGAACATCTTATCAATGGATGTCGAGAAATGTAAGAACCAAAATATTTATACAAAAACAATTCATTTCCTTCTTTCAATTTAGCATAATGATGACACTTGCTTTATCTAATGAACTTAGGTTTAAAGGATCAGGAGTAAATCTATGGTAATCCAACAGGCATCAAAAGGTCGTTAAGTTTTACGATGGTCCAAATATATGAAAATAGAGATTTTACAGTTCTTAACCTCATGGTTACAGGTTCTATCGAGTATATAATGCCAATTGGTCAAGGCACTATAGAAATAAATCTGGAAAAGTTTTGGTACACCAATAAATCAAGTATAAAATTGAAAAGATGTACATTCAGAATGATTAAACCTTTAAATGTTCATTTGGTTCATATCTCTATTCATGTTGTCAATCATGAGAGTAGCTTAGATTGGTATAATCAAGACTAATACTAAAGAAATAATATCTATAACTCCAATTGATAGGTTGAATCAAGAAGGTATTCTGTCAAGATACGATAATTTAAAATCAGGTATGTGCATCCTCTATAATCATAAGGGTAAGTCAATGATGCACCGCATCCTATATAAACCTGTCTAGTTATATGGCCATAATAAATTTGATTCCTTACTGAAAACGTCTGAGGCTTCATCTTCAGAAAACATTCCTCAATCATTGTCGGATCATTCTGCCATGGGGTAGCTATCTCATACCTTGGTGGCTGATAAGGGTAACCACCTTGATACACTAGTTGTTGTGCACCAAGCTTCTATACTGGGGTATATGTCACTGGGACTTGCTGTATGGTAGGCACTGTGTTATAGCTAACAGGTGCTGGAGATAGTGTTACTACCAACTGGTACCATACTTGATTTGACCCGAAGGTGTTGGTGTAGCATTGGCAACTTGGATAGTCGGTTTCATCTGTTGTTGCTCTTGCATTTTATTAGGCCAAGTTTATTACAATTGTAGCCAAGGTACTTGGTAGTCCAGGTAGATTGGCTGGAGTGACCTGGTTGTTCACCTCCTTTGATTTGCTCCAATCTGATTATCATTATTTATCATCTGCTCAGATGAGTTTTCACTATCCGTTCTCGACCCAGATAGTGGTGGGGTCAAGTTGTGGCCTCTTTTAATGCTTAGCGGGCAATGGATCAGCTTATGGTAGATCTCACTCCGAGTCTCCACGTCACCCAGGAGTATAGCCTTATATTCTTTTATAGTTACTCTCATTTTTGGTGTATGGTCATTGTTCTCCTATCTCTGTTGGATTTAGCCCAGATCTTTCTCTTTACCTCTACATGGATTTAGGCGTTAGTAGCCATTTTTCTTCTTCTTCTTTCATACATCGAGTTTCACATCTTGTGAGTACCAACTCAGTATTCTAATTTTCTGTTTTATAGATGCTCCCATTTTGCTACTATACTATATCCTTTGTATACTCAGGCAACCATCTGACTTGTAGACCGTACCATATGTTATTTGTTTATCAGAATATACATTTAGATTTTTTTCCTATCTGTGTATACATATGGTTCCACCTTTTATATGTACATTATTGTCTTGTTTAAGTTATGTTTCAACCAACACAGGTGCTTATGATGTGTTTATATTAAAGCTTTTAATTCATCCTAACTCATTTCATGGACTCTAGTGGAAGTATTCAAGTTTTATGGGTAAGGCCTAAGAGCTCTGATACCAAGTTGTCACACCCCAATTCTAGACTAACTAGAATGGTGTGATGAACTGTCAATAAACCAACGGTTCAACGAGGATGTCGTATAGGCTATGCCAACCATGTTAAACCAAAATACATTCCACATTAATCAGAGATAATAAAGTAAATAGCAAAAGTATTATTAATAATGAACTGAGGTCTATCATGATAAATAATTAATATTCTAGTTATCTTCAAGTAATCAAAACATAATTTAATACATATTATAAATATCTAAATACGAAAGTTAAACACTAAGCGTATCCATAGTTATAACGCTCGCTTAAAGAATTATAATAATCCTCCACATCTTGCTCATCCATAGCCGCCATACTTCCATACGTTGGCAAACTAATAAAGTCGTCAATGGTAGCACCTGCAACATTAGAAACTAAAAGAATTACACGCGCGAGGGTCAGCTCTCCAACTTGAGCTCAGTGAGAAAACAAAACAATGCAACAAACATATGCATGCATTCAATTCATATCTTTAGTCTGGTTTTTAAGTTTGTAATGTGCTATAGAAAGGATTGGAGGCCCCCGCACCTCTATACACGAGTGTGTGAATCCACCCAATGGATCAAACACCATTGACATCCCACATGCACCCACCATGGAATAGAGTTAGAGCTAAAGTGTCCAGATCAAACACTGCCAACACTTCCCCTGATGCCTCACCCATACCAACACGTAAGCCCCTGTTGGCGAGGGCTTGCAAATTGGGCTCGTAACTAACCAATCCTAAATGTCATTCAGTGTATCCAAGGCCTCACCCCAGCATCCCTCAATATGTCCATAGAGATAGAGCTAAGGCCCCCTGACAGAGTCAAAGACTACACGGTCCGAGACCACCTCCCTTGATGCCCTACGACGTAATAGTTCTGCTAAGGTAATGGTGATATGACGATGTCAGTAAACAAGACTTGAGTAGAGATAGAGCTAGAGTCTGGTGAGCAGGATGAACCATAATGTCACGTCCTCCACCTGATGCTCCACTCGCATCAAGCACACTAACTATACACATATAATCACATGTCTTTCCCTAGCATCATCATCATCATATTGTAAATAGACAATAATAAATATGCATGAGCAAAATATAACAAAAATATTGGATGACATGTGAAGTACACATTACAAGCAAGCAATCATAGAATCATTCATGGTAATGGACACAATGAAATAAAACAGCTTGTTAATATCCAATTAGTTTAGGTCTTGTTCCCTCACCTTTGATTGATATTTATTCCTCTTCCAAGATTTGGAAGTCACTTTGAATCTATTAGGAACCTAAACAATTAATGTATTTAAGTTAGGGTTCAAGTTTATCAAATGATAGCAGTCAAAAACCTTGTTTAGTCTCAAAATATGCTTGCTGTCATCGTGTGGTCTAATGTGTGGTCGAACCTATGGTCGCAATATATGAGACCACACACTGTGTGGTCGGACCATGTGGTCGCATTTTTGCAACCGCACCTTTCCTGGGAACTTCCTGAATAGTTATCGTCGACCCTCTGGTCACCCTGTGGTCGACCATAGGCTACGACCACATGATGTTTGGTCAGTTTTTCATCTCAATCCGAATTCTTCCTGAGTCGATTCCTCGGCTTATCACTTGGAATCATCCTATGGTTATCATATGGCCATTATTTACAGTTTTTCATTAACCATTATCCCTAATCCATCCCTCATGGTCATCCTTGAGATTTACTCAAAGGATTATATTGATCATATTGGTTTGACATCCCCAATCCACAATAGAAACCTTATTCAATAGAATCTACATCTATAGAGATAAGTTTCGTACCTCAGTTGTTGTAGGGAGCTAGAACCTTCTCTTGTAAAACCTTTCTCTCAGCCTTCTTCTCCAAATCTCCTTCTTCTCCTTCTTTTGATCTCTCTCTTTTCCTCTTAGGTTTAGAGTTTCAATTTAGGTTCTAAAAGAGTAAGAGAGACTAAGGAACGTCCCTTATTTAGAGGGAAACCTCCATATAGAGTCTCACTTCAATTAGGAAAGAGCCCCCCCTCAAAATAGGAAAGTTTCCTAAACACTGAGTCAATTCAGCATCGTGTGGTCGCACGTGGGGTCACAGAATCTGTCGACCACACGTCCAAAATATGCGACCACACGTTGTGTGGTTCATGTGTAGTCTAATGTGTGGTCGACCACACATATCGACCACACCCCTCAAAACTGCTACCCCACGACCAAAATTTTTGGTTTTAAGTTTTTGACAGGTTGCTTCCACACTATCTTAAACAGTCTACCACACCAATTAAATTTGACTCGTTGTTTACCTTATCTTGTGGTTTCTTCATACAATTGGTTCACTTGGGTTGATTGTGATGGAAAGACTGGTCACGACACGAGAATGTAAGGTTAGACCGGGTTCATGGTGTACGGGTCTTACAAAAAATCTCAAGTCCAAAACCCCACGATCGATGATTTTGACCCTACGATCGACGGGATCTGTGACTGTAGCCATCGATCGTGAGACCCCAGATCAGACAAGGAGTTTAGAAAACTTTCCTAAATTATGGGATTTCTTTCTTAATTGAAAGAGGACATATGGAGAGTTTTTCTCTATATAGAGGACGTCCCTTAGCCCTTTTTCACTCTTTTAGAACATTAATAAACTCTAGGGAAAGAGAAGGGAAGAGAAGGAAGAGAAGGAGAAGAAGAAAAAACTAAGGAAATGAATTTACTAGGAAGAGATTGGCTCTCTATCATAGGCAAAGGTATGAACCTAATCTCTAGAGATGTAAACTCTAAGGAATAAGACTTCTATGGAAGATAGGAAATATCAATCTATCATGATCCATGTGATTCCTTGAGTAATTTCCAAAGATAACCATAAGGGATGAGTTTAATGGTTAAGGTTGATAAGAAACTACTAATGATGGCCATAGGTTGATCTTAGAATAAATCCCATTGAAGATCAGAAGAACTGACCCAGGAAGAACTTGAATTGCATGTAGTCTGTGACCAGAAATCTCAAGGTCACAGCTACGGTTGACCATAGCATGACCAGCATGACTAGAGGATCGACCATAGGCATTCGAGAAGATTTCAGAAACCATATGGTCGCATCTAGGGTCGCACCATATGCGACTGTAAGGTATCGACCGTAGGCAGTAAGGTCGATATAGTATGAGACCATAGGACTAATCAGACACCCATCAGTGCTCTGTTTTGATTTTCGATTACTGTAACATGTTACATATGAACCCTAACTTAAATTCATATAACTTTTAGGTTGTTAAATTGATTGAAAGAGAATTGCAAGGCTTGGAAGGAGATCGAGTATTGCTAAGAGGTGAGGGAATAAGTCCTAAACTAATTGGATAATAATAAATTATTTATTTTTATTGAGTCCAATGCCATGATTGATTCTATGTGTGTATGCTTATAATGTGCATCTCACATGTCATCCAATATTCCTCCTATTACTGTTCATGCATATTTAATTCTATTTATTTATAACATGATGATGATGATGATGCTAGAAATATGCATGTGAATGTATGTATGTGGTTGGTGTGTTGGATGCGAGTGGAGCATTAAGGGGAAGATGTGGCATGGTGGTCTTTGACCTCGTCACCAGACTCTAGCTCTATCTCTACTCAAGTCTTGCCCACTAATATCATCGTATCGCCATTACCTTAGCAGAACTATTACGTCGTAAGGCATCAAGGGAGGTGGTCTCGGACCGTGTGGTCTCGGACCGTGTGGTCTCTGACTCTGCCGGGGGCTTTAGCTCTATCTCTATGAAGGTATTGAGGGATGCTGAGGTGAGGCCTTAGATACACTATATGGCATTAAGATTGGTTAATTGCGAGCCCAGTTTGTAAGCCCTTGCCAATAGGGGCTTACGTGTTGGTATCGATAGGGCATCAGGGGAAGTGTTGGTGGTGTTTGATTCAGACACTTTAGCTCTATCTCTATTCCATGGTGGGTGCATGTGTGACGGAAATGGTGTTTGATCCATTGGGCGGATTCACACACTCGTGTATAGAGGTGCGGCGGCTACCAAACCTTTATATAGCATATTGCAAACTTAAAAACCAGACCAAAGATATGAATTAAATGTATGCATATGTTTGTTGTATTGTTTTGTTTGCTCACTAAGCCGTAATGTGTGCTCACCCTTTCAATGTCGAATATTTTTAGTTGATGATGCATGTCCTATTGTTGAAGAATATATGAATGCGCCGACATATGGACATGTTGCCGCCATGGACATAGAAGTTGTTGAAGATGCGCATGATTCATCATGTGAGTGCAACCAGTGTATTTTTTTTATTAGTTTAGTTATAATTGATTAATGGAACATGTAATGGATTATTTACTTTTATATCTTGAGTTTTGGAGATAATCGGATTAATTATTTATTATCATTGTTAGACTCTCAGTTCATTATCTATAAGACTTTCGCTTATTTGTTTATTACCTCTGATTATTAATGTGGAATGTGTGTGTGGTTTGATATGGTGGGTACGACCTATACATGATCCTAGGTGAACCGTTGATTTATTGGTGGTTCATCACATCATTCTGGTTTGACTAGAATTAGGGTGTAACAATATCAGTGCCAGCAGGAGGGTTAAATGGCATAGGTGACTGTATATGTAAGCGACCCTCTTCTAAGGCTATAAATTGGTCAAAATCAGCATCCAATTGTCTGGCCAATTTGGGGTCAGGCCTCCCCCCAGGATGATCCATCACTGGTACTGCTCTATCTCATACCCACTCCACTAATTGATCTTCTTCATCAGAGTAAAGCTGAAAGATGTTCAGGAGCTCGAGCACGGTAACATCCTCTTTTTTATGGGACAAGCTTTGTAACCTCAGCTTCATGTTGTAATGCAAAGACCAAGTCATTTGGCCGTTCAGAGCCAAGTCGATTCTGCCCCTTTGGATGAATGAGGTTAAAAGTACTATATTTTCATTTACAGCTAGATGTGGAGCATATCTGAGATAACACTCTTATTGCTATCTTCTTCAGAGCAAGTGCATCTTTGCCATACAATACCCACCATTCAGTTGCATAAGAACAATAACATATTTTAATTCATATGTCATTTAAACATAATACATAAAACATAAGATTTTAATTTGCTTGCAATTTGCATACCCAGATCAGTAATGCCTTGGCCAGCCACTGTAGTAGGGAAAGAAAAACTCCCATAGCCTACCGTAAAGGCTTTACTTTACACATAATAAAAAACTTATAAATATTTGTAATTAGAATAAATGATTTTACCAAATTTCTAGTAATTGAAGCATACAACTCACCTCTAGATTTTCCATTACTTGCTTGTGGGGATTTAGCTCTAACCTTGCAACCACTTGCTTCACTGCTTCAATTATATCTGCATTTATCCTAAGTACATGCAGAAATTGGTACTTGGGGTTCAAATAGTATGCTGAAATATTTGATAGTAGACAGAAGATTAAAACAAATAAAAATTATATTGGTACATAAGTAACACTAAAGTAAATACATCATCAAATTTACTCACCAGCTTTATGCAATGGATTCATGAGTTGGCTCTCCCATCAGTCATTGATGTAACAATATCCATTACATGTCTTATATTCCCAAATATAAAAGTAATCCTAAAGCTAAACATAGTAATGGCACTTGCATGACAAGTCATGCTTGTTCTCCATCGACTACACATCCATAGCTGCCATCTAACCATAAGAAGGTGCATTAACATAGTCTTCAATCATAGTATCTGCATCATCAACTAAAAAGAGTATGAATTCATGGGGTGAGCTCATAACTTAGCTCAGTGAGAAACAAAATAATGCAACAAGCAATATGCATGATATATGGCATTCAATCATTTAGTCTGGTTTATAGTTTGTAATGTGCTATGGTAAGGATAGGCTACAATGACACCTCCATACATAAGAGTGTGAGCACATCCAACGGTCAGGCTCTAACCAAAATCACCGTCGTCCCATAACACTCACTATAAGAAAGAGATAAAGCTAGAATCTAATGGCAGGCTACAACCAAACCATTAGTACCCCCCTGATACCCTACCCTGTACCAGTATGTATGTCCTTAATTGCAAAGACTTGTAAATTAGGTTCATTACTAACCAATCTTATCAAAGGAATCATGTACCTATTGTCACAACCATTCTGGGGAATTGGGTGTGATATCTAGGTCAACCCTCGTAGCAACCCAAATCTTCCAATGACCGACAACCAAAATGATTTACCAGTGGACTCCAATCTATACAAATAATATCCATAATAATTAACAATAATTAATAATCATTACAATAAAATAATAAGAGTTACAACGAAATCATAATAGAGAATAGTTACTTTTAATGTTACCAACACATGATATGTATGTTATGTTTTACAAACTGTTTCACATATACCATTCATATTATATAATTCTTTGTACTAAAAAACTGGAGTAAATCTAAAATAACATAATGCAGATAGATCAAACTGTATCTATCTATAGATATCAAAATCATAAAAGCGAGGCGCTGACTCAGGTGCCATAAATATAGTCTTTACTAGTACAACCCTCGATATGACCCCTCAGTAGCCCTCCATCAAGTAAAGTGCCCTCTACATTAATAGGATCCATATCAGCCGTTACATAAGAGGTACCTGCAACCGAAGCTAAAAAGATTTTGATATTGAAGGGTGAGCTCCCATCCCAGCTCAGCAAGAAGTCAGGTATCCAATGTAATCTCCTATGCAATAATTTAATGAATGCAGTACTGAAGTAAATAAACAAGCAATTGTGAGTGGCAATCAAATGTGTATGCAATCATAGTTGGTCAGTACCCTAGCTCAACCAACCATCATTGATCTCAAGACGAACCTAGATAATTAATGATACCATTGATCGAAGCAACCCTCAATGGTCAATGGCTCATCATTGGGTGAGTCGTGATCAACCCCCAAGCAACCTTCGTAATGATCAATGGCACCACTGATCCTAGCAGCCCTCGATGATCAGTGGCTCATCCACCCTTCATTAAAGCACAAGTCGTTTGATCAAGTTAGTGCAGGATGCATGAGAATATAATAAATAGGGCTACACCCCAGCAGAGATCCCCATTCCACTCTAATGGATTGATCATGTCCCTACTAAGGTGTAATCGGGTATATGGCCATGTATCGTACTCCCATACGTTACCTGATCATATACCCCACACACAATCATATCCAAATCAATCAATCATCCAATATGGCATGTGCACGCAGTAAGTAAAACTATACTCCAGTTGGAATCCCCGTTCCACTCCAATGGACTGATCGTGTCCCCACTAGAGTATAGCATGCCAACATGGCCCATGTATTATGCTCCCACATGCTATACACCCATCATACACGGTCTTAACAAAGACTGCACCCAGTAGAGGACCTCGACTCCTCACTCCCATGGTTCATCGTGCCTTTACTAAGGTATAGCCAATCCCAACGTGATTTATAAAGTCATCCGTTATATGAACCACTATAAATGGGTGGCATCCCAACAAAGAACCCTGGATCCCCACTCCCATGGATCACTGTGTCTCCACTATGATATCGAAACACCAACATGGTATGCATGCCCGTGTTTCCACATGTCACAAGCACCATCATACATGGTCATGCACACAATGATATGAAAGATTACACCCCACAGGGAACCCCAGATCTCCACTTTCATGGATCACCGTATCCTTATTAGGGTGCGAATAACTAACAACACGGCCCGTGTATTGTGCTCCCACACTCCACATGTCCATCATGCAACAACAAGTATACATAGTTATTGTTATAATGTAAATGCATAAAAAATTATATTTACAATTCATTGGATGACATATTATAGCAAAGAAATGCACATACAACAAACACATGCTCAACCTCTACATGGCCCGACCCCTCACCTGTAGACACCAGTGGTATTGAAGAACCTTGAAGCCAACAGAAGGCTTCGTCCACTACCTATGGTGTTTTACCTAATTAGTTAAATAAGCTTCATTTGGTTGGTAAACATTTTTTAAACTAGTATAGACAAGTCCTAGTGTCCATGCACAAGTCTCAAGATAAGCTGGGAACCGAATGGTTGATCTTCCTATCATTACTAGGCTTATAAACCAAAATAGACTGAATCAAAGGATGTAACTGGTTGGTCATACCTCCGGTACAAGAGGTCGATGAACACTTAGTCATTTCTTAAGTATACTGGACCGGAGGATGAATCCAATGGTTGGTCATCCGGTAGACTATCCACTGTTATACAATATGGTTTCAGTATTTTTTTCAGAGGCTTTGTTAGGTGGTGTATCATCCAGCACTGCCTCTGGTTCCTACCTTCAGTTCATGCCCCCAGTACGAGGCTCTAATTGGTTCATTGGTCATAAGCCAAGGCATTGGCCTTGGTGGAGGCATGGTCTAAGCTTCTCGGAGGATTGTACATCTGGTTAGGTGGCTCTAATTATGTGGCTCCAATTAGGTGGCTTTGGTTAGGTGGCTTCGGTTAGGTGGCTTCAGTTATGTGGCTCCGATTAGGTGGCTCTGGTTATTACTTGGTCTGATGAGCTAAGGCATTGGCCCTAGCAGAGGATTGGTTTTTGTCAATCGGAGCTAGGGCCACTGCCAGGCCTCCGGTTCATGCCTCTGGTTCAGACCCAGAAGCCAAGCATGAATGGAGCTTGATCTCCAAGCTTAGGAATTTGATTCCCTACTTCATGGTACTCATTTTAGTTGGTGGAAATCATCCTTCCACCATTATTAAGTACAATAGGAGCCATTTATGACTCCATTAAACTCTATATGGAGTGGGTGAACACAAAACCTAACATTCTAGGTTTCCATCGGTCTCCATTGATGGAGACCATAAATTGTAACAATCACCAATGGGTTCTATACACCAACACCAAAGGAAAAGGAAAGAGGAGGCCATTGGACTTACCTCCAAGGAGTTAGGGCTTGATTTTGCTCTCTTGAGCTCTTCCACCTCTTCTCTTACTCTTCCATGGTTCCAAAAAGGAGAAAAAGAGGAACGAGACCTCCTTTTATAGAAATCGGGGAAAGAAAAAGGCCTAATCTGGTATTCAACCAGTTGTTGTCAACCAAGGGAAAGTTCATTTGGTTATGCCTCTAGTTGAGCTTAAAATAGTTTTAGACTTGATTTTATGGGCCCAATTCGATAGTGATGCTTCCTAGGTTTCATGTACCACCTCCCACATGTTCTAATATCACCAAGTGATCCAAGAAGTTGATCCAACATTATATGGAGGGCCAAACGTCAAGGTGCCAAAGGTTGGCCCAGTAAGACCCGATATAGAGGGATCCAAACTGGTGAGGATTTTGGATATGGGTCTTACACCTATCCTAGCATCCTTTAATATGAAACAGAGATAGAGCTAGAGTCTATTGGTTAGGCTATGGCCAACACTCTCAGCACTCCCCTTGATACTTGATCTAGTACTAAGCACGCTAAGATAGATGGCGATACAAAGCTATCGGTGCAGTAAATGGTTTGGGGCTTCAACCTCTCTTTACCCAACATATTAACCGTGCACAAAAATATGTTTATCTTCATCATCAATCATAACAAGAACAACATAATATAAATGAATAATAAATAGCAGATATTGGATGACATGTTATATACACGATCAAACAAACAACAATAAGCAGGGTTATTTGTTATTAACAATCTTGTCCCTCACCTGTTGAGTACTATTAACTCTCTCCAAGACCTTTAAAAGTACCTTGAGTTGATTATGAACCCTAAATAATCATTACAATTAAGTTAGGGGTTAATTTTATCAACTTCCTATTAACCGGACTGACTGTCTGGACTGATAAATAGTCATTTTGGACATTGTCTGGTGTGGCATATTATCCAATGTGATACCATATCGGACAACCCTAAGACACTTTTCGAGAGTATCCAGAACTATGACTAGCCTTACCTTAAGTGGGACCGATCATACAGACCGGACAACCTACAAGTTGTTTCTTTTATCCATGTTTTCTTCAGAGTTGATTCTCCAACTTATTCTAGGGTTTCTCTTATGTAGTTCTATGGTCAAGAACATGTTAGGGTTTCTACTGTAACCCCAGTTTTACACACCCTTGTCACTAGATCCTTGTAGATCATTCCTCATATGTTTTATACAGTAATAAAATTAGACTACAGTCTCTAATGGCTATGAGTCCAACCCTACACACATCCTATCCTAGTTATAGTGATGAGAGGACTTACCATTGGTTACTCGATGATGTATGCAAAAAATCGATGGTGAGTTTTTTTTCCCTCCTTTCACTGCCTTCTTCTTCTCCAGAGCCTTTTCTCTCAGATCTTCTTTCAGTTTTAGGGTTTATGACTGATCAAAGTGAGAGAAAATGGGCATAAGAAAGTTTATATATGGAGACAAGTCTCCTATTGTGGTTCTACTTCTTTTAGGAAATTGGTTCACTTCAATTAGGAGAGTTTTCAAATTCTTGGGCTGTATTTATGCTTGTTCGATCACATAATACGTAAATCAGACAACCACAACCAGTCCGATCGAATAAGGTTTAAGTTATCAGTTTCATATTTGTTGTGTGGTTCCATCATCTAATTGCTACGTCTGACCCAGTTATAATGGAAAGATTTGTCACGACACATTAACCCAAGTTAGAGTGGGTTAGTGGAGTGTAGGTCTTACAACTCCCCCTAAAAAGAAATTTTGTCCTCGAAATTTGAACCTAACTTTCGAGTTGAATAGATGAGGGTATTGTTTTTGCATTGCAACTTCTTCTTCCCATGTCACCTCTTTCATGTCTTGACTTCTCTAAGTTACTTTAACATAAAAGATATCCCAGTTTCAGAGTTTCTATGCCTTCTGACTTATATTCTCGGTCGGCACAACTTTGAATGTCAGTTCCTCTATCAAGTCTGGAGGATCTACTATCAATATGTAGGATGGATCTCTGATGTACTTCTTTAATAGAGACACGTGGAATACATCATGTACACCAGACTTAGATGGTGGTAGTGCAAGCTAATATGCCACTTTTCCACATCTCGCTAGCATCTCATATGGTCCCATATATCTTGGACATAACTTTTTTTCCTTACCGAACCGTTTTAAGCTTCTCATAGGTGAGAGCTTCATAAACACTTTGTCACCTATAGTGAACTTAAGGTCACGACGTCAATTATCTGCAAAATTCTTCTATCAAACTTGAGCAGTCTTCACCCTTTCATTGATCTTATATACTACTTAGCAGGTCTCTTCAATGAATTATGGCCCCATAATTCTTTGTTCACCAATTTCGTTCCAGAATAACAGGGTCCGACACTTCCTATCGTACAATGCCTCATAGGGTGACATCTGTATAGTAGCCTGATAACTGTTATTATAAGCAAACATAATCAGTGGTAGTTTCTCATCCCATACATTGCACAGGCTCAGAGCATGTCTTCTAAGATCTGAATGGTCCTTTCTGACTGACCATCCGTTTGAGGGTGAAAGGTTGTGCTAAACTTTAGCTTCATCCCCATAGCTACTTGTAGCCCTTACCAAAACTTAGAGGTAAAGCGAGGATCTCTATCTGACGCTATGCTCACAGGTACCCTGTGGAGTCTGACAATATTATCCATGTATAGTTTGGATAGTTTCTCCAAAGTATACTAAGGCCTTATAGTAATGAAGCGAGCTATCTTTGTAAGGCGATCTACAATTATCCAAACTATGTCAACTGATCTGGGAGTCAATGTTAACCCAGTAACGAAGTTCCATAGTGATGCAATCCCGTTTCCATGCTAGTTTAAGAAATGATTGTAGTAAACCTACTGGTCTCTGTTTTTCAACCTTTACATGCTGGTAATTTAAACACTGAAACACATGCCTCTCTACATCTACTTTCATTCCTCTCCACCAGTACAATCTTTTTAGGTCATGATATATCTTGGTACTTCTAGGATGTACTGAATAAGGAGTAGAATGGGCTTCTCTCATTATTCTGTCTCTGAGGTCTAAGTCTTCACTTTCAGGTATACACAACCTGCTTTTGTATCCAAGTATCTTCTTCACGTCCAAAGTAAAGTCAGGGTTTGGCTTACCCTGCTCCAAGTCCTCTTGCATTGTCTTTAGATATGGGTCTTGTCAGATTGCCACTTTCACTTTGTCGATCAAATTTGGTAGAATCTTCAATGCGGCCAACATAAGTAAAAACTTGTATATTAACCACTACTTTATTGGGTCATCTAGGGATTCCAATACGTGTTGTACTTTGTTCCTTTTAGAAGCCAATACCATGTAACCAGAGTGACATTCATTCTAGGTCTTACCTCTGGCTTCAGTATTACTTTCTTGCTCAACGCATTTACCACTATGTTGGCCTTGCCTGGGTGGACTGAATATTACAATCATAATCCTTCAGCAGTTTTAACCACCTTTTATGTTCCATGTTTAGCTCCTTCTAAGTAAAGAAATAAGTGAGGCTCTTGTGATCTGACTTGATCTGAAATTTCTCACCCTATAAGTAGTGTCTCCAAGTCTTAATTGCATAAATCACTGCTGTTAACTCCAAGTCATGTGTAGGCTAATTCTTCCCATGCTCCTTCAGTTTCCTTGAGGCATAGGGAATCACTTATTCATTTTTCATTATAGTACATCCCAAACTTAATCCAGAGGCATCTGTGTATAGGGTGAATGGTTGCCCTGGTGCCAGAACAGTCAAGATGAGAGCCGATATCAACTTCAACTTTAATGTTTGGAAACACTCTTCACTCTTATTAGTCCAAATGAACTTTTCCCATTTCTTGGTCAGCTTGGTAAGAGGTATTGCAATCCTTCAGTAGCCCTCTATAAATCATCTGTAATAGTCAGCTAATCCCAAAAAACTTCTTATTTCTGCAATGTTCTTAGGTGCTTCCCACCCTACAATTATTTTGATCTTAATGGGATCCACTTTTATTCCTTCTGACAACACTACCTGACCTAAGAAACTCACTTCGTTCAACTAGAACTGACACTTCTTAAACTTAGCATAAAGCTTCTCCCTTCTCAGCCATTGTAAGGCTGCTCTAAGATGTGTTGCATGTGTCCCGTTGTCTTTAGAGTAGACTAAAATGTCGTTTATGAAGACTATGACCGCTAACATGTCATGAAACACTCAATTCAAAAGCTCCATAAATGAAGCAGGGGGCATTAGTCATCCAAATGACATAACCAAGAACTCATAGTATCTGTACCTCGTTCCAAATGCTATCTTAAGAATGTCATCATCCTTGATCTTTAGCTAATGATAACTTGACGGAAGGTGGATCTTAGATAACACCTTTGTACCTTGCAATTGATCGAATAGTTCATTGATCCGAGGCAATGGGTACCTATTCTTTATGGTGAGCTTATTCAAATCTCAGTATCTATACATAGCCAAACACTACCATCTTTCTTCTACACAAACAGTACTGGTGCTCCCCACAGTAAGATACTCGGTCGTATAAAATCTTTATCCAATAGCTCCCATAGTTGGGTCTTCAGTTCCTTCAGTTTTGTAGGGGCCATTGGATAAGGTACCTTAGACACTAGTGTCGACCCTACTAGAAGGTCTATCTCAAACTCAGCTGCTCAATCAGGTGGCAACCCAGGTGAGTCTTCTAGAAACACATTAGGAAACTCCACACTACGTCAATGTCTTCCATTCATAGTGCTTTAGCAGTAACATCCACCATGGATACGAGATAGTCGATTTCACCCTTTTCGAGGCACCTCTTTACCTTGAGTGCAGAAAGTATAAGTTTCCACTTTCTTGGCAATTTTCTTCCAGTTAAACCAAATTTTGCCTCGTCTTTGCCCTTGAATGATAACTTCTTCTCGGCACATAGCAGCTTTGCTGAGTATTGAGTCAACCAGTCCATCCCCAAGATAACATCAAAGTCTAACATCTAAAGTCGAACTAGGTTTGAATCCAAATCCCGTCCATCAATGCAAATCGAACATGATCCGTAGCATTCATCTAACACTACATCTAATCCCAAAAGAGATCATACTAATAATTTTTGGTTTAAAGGTCTAACGGGTACATCTAATTTCTTTCCAAACGAGATGGATACAAAAGACTGGGTGGCCCCAGAGTCAAAGAGAACTCTAACGGGCATACTAGTATAATTATAGTACCTGTAGTTTTACCCATGTTTAGTCTACATGCTCACATAAGTGTACTATAAATAAAAGTTAGGTCATACCTATAACCACATCAAGTGATGCGACTGCATTTTCAGAGGTCATAGTGTATACCGTTCCTTGTTGTAGCTACTTTTTAGGTTGAGGGCACGTCTTCGCATAGTGCCCCATCTAGTTGCAGTTGTAGCACTTAATATTCCTAGCCTATCCACCTTCTTGTTATGCATTGATTGTGGTAGCCTTGGCTCGTCCTATCGTTGTCTGTGGCCTGAATGGTCTGAAAGGCTTTGAGTTTTCACCGATCGATGTACCATTGTTAGGCCTATTCAGTCCATGATTTTGAGCGAAGAAGCTCTCCTTCGGAGTGGACTCCAAAACTCAAGCAGTCTGTACTTCTTCATTGTATACTTTCTTCTCTAGACCCAGCACGTGCTCACAGATACTGTCTCTAAGTCCCATAGTAAACCGTCGGGTCTTTGTATCTTTTTTTTTGCATGCTAGTAGGGGCAAAGAAGAACAGTTCTTCATATCTCTGCTGGTATGCATCCATAGTCATCTATCCCTAGTACAGACTTAGAAATTCCCTCTCCATTGATCACGAAAGCTCCTAGGGAAATACTTTTTGAAAAATGCCTCCATGAATATAACCCAAGTCATCTGAGCATGCATACATCAGATAGGTGTGGGTGGATCTCCACCAGTGGTTTGCACCTTCCCTCAGCATGTAGGTGTCGTACAAGACCTTTTCTTCTTCTATTATAACCATCATTAGAAAGGTCTTCTCTAATTCGTCTATCCACAGTGCTGGCCACAATGGGTTCGATCCCTTACCTGAAAATGTCTGGGGCTTCATCTTTCCAAACCATTCGACTAACCTCATCAAATCATTCTATCTTGAAACAACCATCCCATACATTGGTGGTTGATATGGGTAACCGCCTTGGTAGCCACCTTGATATACACCCTGAAACTGTCCTAGGGTGTTCAGTATTGGAATATATGTTGTTGTGGTTGAGCTGCAGAGATGGTGTTACTGCCTACTGGTGTCGTATTAGTCTAACCTTGAGGTGTTGGTATAGTGTTAGCAGTGGGTAGCACAGTAGTGCCCAATGCAATTCGTAGCTCCATAAATACTTGATGCTATTCTTGCACCTGATGGGCCAAATTATTCAAAACTATTGCCAAGTCCCCTGGAGGTCTAGGTAAATTATTTTAGTTGGCTTGGCCAGTTGCCCCTGGATTTGCCCTCGTTGGATTTTCATTATTTGGGGTTGGGTTTCATTCTCGCTCCCCAATCCAGGTGATGGTGGTGGAGTCAGGTTACAGCTCCTTCGATTGCCTCCATGGTTACAGCATGCCATTTCAGTCTACTACAATTGAAAATCTACAGGGCCAATATGTATGAGACAATTATACAATATATTGACAATATACAGGGTTAGTCCCACACAGTGCATGAAAATCCCAGTGAAAACTGAGTAGCATAACATATATATGAATATAATTGTTCGATCGCCCTTAACCGGTCGCAGGTTTATGATGCTTCAACTCACCGGTCAGTCTACCAGACATATTCAGTCTAATTGAAAAAAATTTGTCTGGTCGGCTATCTGGTCTGGTTAATAGCTGCACTGGACATCAATCCAAATAAACCTTGTGACATTTCCCGAAAGTGTCTAGTAGTATGTTTAGTCGGCTATCCGGTCGCCTTTGGGAATCGAAAAGTCCGACCGAACAATCAAAATTTGCTTTAAATCCCATGATTTTGATTTATTCCTCACTTTTCTCCCTTTGCCCTCTCTGAGTTTGCAACTCCACTCAGCTCCGGTGAAATGCTACAGTCCCCCCGGATAATTTTTGAGGCATTTTTCTCTGGTCCAAGTGTGTGGCATCATCTTAGAGGTAAGTATCTTCCTCCTAACCTTTTCTTTTGGTAAATTTTTTAGGGTTTTAATGTCTTTTTCTAGTTTTTCTATGACTAAAACTTTTTCAACCGTAGAAAACTTGATTTCGTTGATTAGAATTACTATTGGGGACCCAACGAACGAAAGTCCTCAATCAATTTGGGGTTTCGTCAGTAGTTTCATTAAGAACCCCAAAAATTTTAAATTTGTACCCTGGGTTTTGGGAGAAATTCCAAATTTTAAAATTTTTCTTAATTTCTTTCAATTATTGATCAATCGGTTGTTTGATTGGCATGGTTGTATATTTTTTAATTGATGTAAGTCCTCCTGTCCGTATATTTGGGCCAATTCAAGGCTTTTGTCCATTTTACCCTGTTATGCTGTCGAATTTTCTAAAAATCACGACTAATACATGTTTGTTTTGTTTTGATTCTTAGAGGTTGTCATGTTTGGACATTGAGTAGCTACAAAGAATGTTGAACCTTCCAGTTCTCGAGGGCCACCCCCACCCACTAGACTCTATGATGGATACCGGTTTCTCTCAACAGAGGCTCAAGCTCTGTACCCTTGGTTCTAGGGTAAGAGCATAGAGGTGGGGCAGTTTGTGAACCTACGGTAGTTGGCCAGGTTCAATGTGGAGGCAGCATTCAGTGAGTTGGGTTAATTTCCAGTGATCTAGTATGAGGCATCTACTTGTCCAGATTTGGTATGGTAGTTTTACTACAACCTAAAGTTGGAGGGCCCCCAACGATTTTGACAGAGGTAGAGAGTTTTGCATCACCAATAGGGTAAAGGGTGTGGACATCTCTTCAATACCCAGTAGCTGACAGATTTATTGGGCATCTCCAATGCCAGTGAGCTCATATACAATGTGCCAAAGGAGTACAAATAACTATCTGAAGAGCTTTATGACATTGTATGGAGTCAGATCATGCAGTCTGGCCAACAGTTGATGAAGGTGGTCAACCTACGTCCTCTTCCTCGGATCCACTATCACATCATCCAGCACAACATCGTTCCCTAGAGCGGTTACTATAATGAGGTATCACAATTGACCCAGTACCTCACTTTTTGCATGGCCACTAGGCAAGAGGTGTTCCTCCACTACATCATCATCCACACCATGCATCATGCAACGATGCCCAGACTGAAGGAAAACTTTCCCTATGGTCGACTAATCATTACTCTGCTGGATTGCCTTCGAGTAGACATGGAAGGTGACCAGATGTATAAGGAGACAGTGATGGTCAATTTGGACTAAGAGGCCATTTACAAGATGGGCCTGCATGATGTAGTCCTCAGTGATGAGCAGCTGGAGGCACGTGAGGGTCCATTGCGAGGGGTAGTAGTTGTAGCAATAACAGCAGCTGAGGGGGGTAGGGGAGGACTTGTACATGGACGTGGATGACATCCCCCCTCCTATACCCTAGCCAGTACCTATAACTTGACCTTCGTAGTCGGTAACTAATCAGATCTTGTCTCATCTCTTGGCCATTTGGTGGGATCAGCAGACTCTCCTTGAGGCTCAACGGGCGACGGACCAGTGTATGGCTAGTTTCACTCAGAGTCTCCAAGTCATCCAGGAGTAGGTGCATTTTCTTTGGACTGCATACGAGTAGGATTAGAATCAAAACAAGCCGATTCTACCTCCCCCACCATTCCAGTAATGGATTTTCTTTTGTTTATTCTTTTATCACTTATCATTCTAGGGTAACTGTCTGACCTATGGACTGTACCTTATTATTTTGTCTCGACACATTATGATTCATTTTTACATATGGTTCTTTCTTTTATTATATGCATTATGATCTTGTTTAACTTTTATATCAACCAACATACGTGCTTAATTTGTGTGTTTATATTACGACTTTTAATTATCCTAACTCAGTTCATAGACACAGGTTAATGTACACAGGTTTAATTAGCAGAGCCTTCGAACTCTGATACCAAGTTGTCACACCCCAATTCTAGACGAACTAGAAGTATGATTGAATAGTCAACGAACCAATGACTCAAGCCAAGATCACATAAGGCTGTGCCAACAATTCACACCATACATTAAATCAATAAATCAAAATAAAGAAGTAATTAGCGGAAGTCTTTATCAAATAATGAGTTGAGTATCTAAGGTGATAAAATAATAAATATACCAGTTATTCAAATATTAACCAAAACATATGTAACAATATCCATTACATGTCTTATACTCCTAAACATAAAAGTAAACCTAAAGGTAAACACAATAATAGCACTCGTATGACAAGTCATGCTAGTTTTCCATCGACTGCATGTTTATAGCTGCCATCGGTCCATAAGAAGGTGCATTGACACCGTCTTCAACCGTAGTACTTGCATAATCAACTAAAATGAGTACAAATTCATGGGGTGAGCTCACAACTTAGCTCAGTAAGAAAAAAAAACAATGTAGCAAGCAATATGCATGATGTGCCATTCAATTATTTAGTCTGGTTTTGTAAGACCCACTCTGAAATCCTCATGATTCAGACCTCTCCGTATCGGGTCTTACTCTGCCAACCCTTAGCACCTACTCTTGTGACCCTCCATATGATATGGGTCAGCCCCTTAGGTCATCTAGTGATACTAAGTTATGTGGGAAGAGGTATTTAAAGCCTGGGAAGCATCACCATCAAATTAAACCCATGAAACTAAGCCCAAACGTATTTTCAGCTCAATCGGAGGCATAATCTGATGAACAATCCTCCGCTTAACTTCCATCAGTTAAACAAGAAGGGCACTTTCTCTCTCCACGGGTCCTATAAAAGGGAACCCATGTTCCCTTATTTCTCTCTTGTTGAACCATGGAAAGGAGCGTGAGTGGGAAGAAGTAAAACTACAAGCTTGGAGCTTAAGTACCGGTTCTCCTTGAGGTAGGTTTTCTTCCTTCATTCCCTACCATTTACTAAGAGGAATGTATGTAAGGCCATGGTGAAGTTTCACCATTAATGGGCTCTATGAATGGAGATCGAGATGATAATGCGGTCTAAATAACTCCCATTGCATTCTGTAATGATAGGTAAGTGTTTCCCACCACTTAGAGTATAGGAAACCAAGGTGAAAAACCTTGCCTAAGAAGGAAACCTTCTCTGGTTCGTGTTTGGCTTCTGGGCCAAAATCAGAGGCACAAATCGACGGGCTAGTAGTGGCCCTAACACAAGTTAACTCATGACCAGTCCTCTACTAGGGCAATTTGTCTCTAATTCTGTACTATTCAGAATGGTGTGATGAACCGCTAATAAACCAACGGTTCAACCAGGATCTCGAATAGGCAGTGTTCGTTTGCTTAAACCATACACATCCACAACAAAAAATCAAAATAAATACACGATAGTATAAGTCTTTAATATTAAATGAACTAAGAGTCTAGCTGTGATAAAGTAAATAAATTATCCATTTTTCTCTGAAAAGGACTAAGACATAAATTAAAAAAATTAAATCAATTATATTGTCTATATAACTTAAACAAAATCTAATAAAAAACATAGGAGTTGCACTTGCATGATGAATCATGCGACTCCATCATCACTTCTGCCTCTATTGCCACTGCATGCCCTTATGTTGGAGCATTCATATAATCTTTCACTGTCATACCTGCATCATCAATTAAAAATATTCGAATTCAAAAAGGGTGAGCACACATCACGGCTCAGTGAGCAAACAAAATAATGCAACAAACATATGCATGCATTCAATTCATATCTTTGGTCTGGTTCATAAGTTTGCAATGTGCAATAGAAAGGATAGGTAGCCGCTGCACCTCTATACACGAATGTGTGGAACCACCCAACGGATCAAACACCATTGCCGCCCCACATGCACCCACCATGGAATAGAGATAGAGCTAAAGTGCTTAGGACCGCACCACATCACACTTCCCCTGATGCTCCATCCATACCAACACGTAAGCCCCTGTTGGCGAGGGCTTGCAAACTGGACTCGTAATTAATCAATCCTAATGTCAAACAGTGTATCCAAGGCCTCACCCCAGCATCCCTCAATACGTCCATAGAGATAGAGCTAAGGCCCCCCGGCAGAGTCAGAGACTACAAGGTCCGAGACCACCTCCCCTGATGCCCTACGACGTAATAGTTCTGCTAAGGTAATGGCGATACAACGATGTTAGTGGACAAGACTTGAGTAGAGATAGAGCTAGAGTCTAGTGACCAGGATGAACCACAGTGTCACGTCCTCCCCCTGATGCTCCACTCGCATCAAGTACACTTACCACACACATACATTCACATGTCTATTCCTAGTACCATCATCATCATCATGTTATAATAAACGAAATTAAATATGCATGAACAGTAATAACAGGAATAGTGGATGACATGTGATATGCACATTACAATCATACAAGCATAGAATCATTCATGGTATTGGACTCAATAAACAAAAATAGTTTATTATTAGTTAATTAGTTTAGGTCTTGTTCCCTCACCTTTGATTGAGCGTAGATCCTCGTTCAAGCCTTATGAATCACTTTTAAATCACTAAAAAGACCTAACAAGTCGATAGGATTTTAATTAGAATTAATTCCAATATGTTTAGACTAACAGAAGCTGAGGGATCGCAGGTAAGGTAGCACCTAGGGTAGCAGTTTCTATGACCCCAGGGTGTAGGGTCGCAGGTAGGGTCGGATACCATTCGACCCTACATGCGACCACACCCTCCCTGGGACTTCCCGAGGGCATGTGGTCGATCATATGGTCTCGTAGGGTCAGATATCATTCGACCCTACGTGCGACCACATGTATTCTGAGTCGACCTTTCATTCTAAAGTCCATCCCTTCATGTTTGGATCCTTTGACTTACTATCATGGTCCATTCTATGATTGTTCTATGGCTCAAAACTACAATTTATACACCATTCAATGTCCATAATGTTTTCCTCCATGGAATCTCTTGGAACTCGTCCATGGATAGATGATTTGGGTTTCTCCTAATCCTAAATTCTTCATAACTATTCTAGGCCCTCTTATTCAGGTAGGGAATTAGGTCCATACCTTAATTCAGAGGTTTCTCTGAACTTCCTCCTCATCCTTAGTCTTCTTCTTCAAGTTTCCTTCTCTTCTTCTCTTCCTTCTCTTTCTCTTGCTCTCACTTTCAATTAGGGTTCTAAAGGAGTGAAAAAGGCTAAGGGATGTCCTATTTATAGAGAAAAACTCTCCATAATAAGTCCCAATGAGTTTAGGAAAGACCCCCTTTGAATTAGGAAGGTTCCCTAATTTTCAGATTCTGTCTGCTATCGTAGGGTCACATATAGGGTCACAAAATCCTTCGACCCTATGTTTTTCTAGTCATGCGACCCCATGACTAAAAAGTCATGGGCTGGACTCTTTTGAGGTGGGGTCGACCACACCTGTTTAGGCATAAGACCCTACTCTAACATTTGACTATTTTTGGGTTAGACTTCATACCTGGTTTTGTGGTTTCTTCACGCACTTGGTCTACTTGGCTCGACCATGATAGGTAGACCTGGTACAAGGTGGTAAGACCGGTTAGTTTGATACGGGTCTTACAACTCCCCCCCTCTTATTAAAAATTTCATCCTCGAAATTTGTACATACCTTCCGAGTCGAAAAGGTGAGGATATTACTTTCGCATAGCATTCTCTTCTTCCCATGTAATCTCTTCTATATCTCGGCTCCTCCAGGTGACTTTAACATAGTATATGTTACGATTGCATAGACGTTGAACCTTTCGACTAGTGATTTTAGTCGGTGCTACTTCGAATGTCAAATCATCAGTTAGATCTGGTGGATCCGCTATCAAAACGTGTGTTGAATCTCTAACGTAGTTCTTTAATAATGAGATATGAAATACATCATGCACACTTGACATAGATGGTGGTAGTACTAACTGATAAGCCACTTTTCCACGTTTAGCTAGAATCTCATATGGCCCGACATATCTCAGACTTAGCTTCCCTTTCTGTCCGAATCGTTTTAAACCTAGCATAGGTGATACTTTCAAGAATACCTTATTACCTACGACAAATTCAAGGTCTCGACGTTGAGTATCTGCATACTATTTCTGACGATTCTGAACTGTTCTAACCCTTTCCTTGATAATGTCGACTACTTGACAAGTCTCTTCAACAAACTCTAGTCCAACGATACTACGTTCTCCAACTTCATTCCAAAATAGAGGAGTTCGACATTTCCTACCATACAGTGCTTCATAGGGTGACATCTATATAGTAGCCTGATAGCTGTTGTTATAAGCGAACTCGATCAATGGTAGTTTCTCATCCCATGAGCCTTTGAAATCAATTACACAGGCTCAAAGCATGTCTTCTAAAATCTGAATGGTACACTCCGACTGTCCATCTGTCTGAGGATGGAATGCAGTATTGAACTTCAATGTTGTACCCATGGTCTTTTGCAATCCTTCCCAAAAACTTTGAAGTAAAGCGTGGGTCTCTATCGGACACAATGCTTTCAGGTACACCATGTAATCTGACAATGTTATCCACTTATAGCTTGGCTAACCTCTCCAAGGTATACTGTGGTCATATTGCTATAAAGTGAGCTGTCTTAGTCAGACGATCTACAATCACCCAGACCGCGTCAACTACTCGAAGAGTCAATGGTAACCCGGTGACGAAGTCCACAGTGATGCAGTCCCATTTCCATGCTGGTTCAGGCAGCGGCTGCAACAGTCCTGCAGGTCTTTGTCGTTCAGCCTTCACCCTCTGACAATTTAGGCATTGAGACACAAATTTAGCTACATCTGCTTTTATTCCTCTCCACCAATATAATTTCTTCAAATCATTATACATATTTGTACTTCCAAGATGTACCGAATAGGCGGTGGTGTGAGTTTCCTTCATTAGTTGGTGTCTAATGTCCAAATTTTCTGTTTCAGGAACACATACTATTCTTTTGTACTTCAATACCTTTTCATCGTCCAAGGTGAACTCAAGAATTATCCTACCTTTTTCGATGTCTTCTTGTACCGTTCTCAGATAAGGGTTTGATTTAATAGTGGCTTTCACTTCATCTATTATATCGGTACAATCTTCAATGTTGCGAACATATTTGAAAATCGATGAATAAACCCTTGGTTGGTTGATCCACCCGGTGCATCTATCACAAACTGCTCATTACCATAATTGAATACTTTCCCTGTAGCACACATTTCTGCAGTCATGTTAACTTCTCCTTGAGATTTTATCATTGCTTTTCTGCTTAGCACATCAACAACTACATTAGCCTTTCCTGGATGATACTAGATATCGCAATCATATTCCTTCAATTATTCCAGCCATCTTCTTTGTCTCATGTTCAACTCCTTCTGATTAAAAAGATAAGTAAGACTTTTATGATCAGATTTAATCTGAAATTTTTCTCCATACAAATAATGTCTCCATATCTTGAGAGCATGTACTACTACTGCTAATTCCAAGTCATGAGTGGGATAGTTCTTCTCATGTGTCTTCAGTTGTCTTGAGGCATACACAATTACTTGTTATCCTTGCATAAGTACACAACCTAAACCCAATCTCGATGCATCAGTGTACAAGACAAATGGCTGTCCTGGAATAGGAATAGTCAAGATCGGAGCAGATATCAATCTAGCCTTCAATGTTTGGAAACTTTTCTCACATTTATCAGTCCAAACAAACTTTTCTCCTTTCTTAGTCAAACTGGTGAGAGGTACGGTAATTCTGGAATAGTCTTCCACAAATCGTCGATAATACCCAGCTAGACCTAGGAAACTTCTAATTTTTGCAACGCTCTTTGGTGCTTCCCACTTCACAATGGCTTCAATCTTGCTGGGACCACTTTAATTCCTTCAGCGGATACAACATGGCCTAAGAAAGCAACCTCATTTAGCCAAAACTCACACTTTGTAAATTTGGCGTAAAGCTTCTCTTTCCTTAATCGCTGCAGAGCGGCTCTTAAATTCATGACCTGAGTTTCCTTGTCCTTGGAGTAGACCGATATATCATCAATAAACACAATTCTCGACGTATCCAACATATCATGGAATACCCGATTCATGAGTTCCATAAAAGTTGTGGGTGCGTTAGTCAATCCAAAAGGCATGACTAAAATTTCATAATGTCCATATCTTGTTATGAATGCTGTCTTTGGAATATCACCGTCCTTAATCTTCAACTGATGGTATCCTGACCGAAGATCGATCTTGGAGAACACCTTGGCACCTTGTAACTGATCGAACAAGTCATCAATCTGAGGAAATGGGTACCGATTCTTGATTGTTAGCTTATTCAATTCCCGGTAGTCTATACACAGTCAAACGCTACCGTCCTTCTTCTTTACAAACAATACTGGCGCTCCCCATGGTGATATGCTAGGTCTGATGTAACCCTTGTCCAGTAATTCCTATAAGTGTACTTTTAATTCCTTCAATTCAGTGTGAGCCATTCTATAGGGTACTTTAAATACTGGTGCGGCTCCAGGTATCAGATCTATAACGAACTCTGTAGCTCGATCGGGTGGTAGTCTGGGTAGTTTCTCAAGAAATACATCTGGAAAGTCACGTACAACATCAATATTCTTCATTCGTGGTGCTTCCTTGGTGAGGTCGACCACTGATACTAGATACCCAACTCTTCCTTTCTCGAAGCATTTTCTAACCTTTAATGCAGGGAGGATGAGTTTTCGTTTACGGGGAAGTTTGGTTCCCGCAAAACTAAACTCTACTCCTTCCTTGTCTTTAAATGTCAGCTTCTTTTCTGCACATAATAGGTTTTGCAAAATGCCAAGCTAACCAGTCCATTCCCAAGATGACGTCAAAGTCTGTCATCTCAAGTTGAATCAAGGTTGCATCCAAAGTTTTCTCATCAATAAGAACTGGACATGGCCCATAACCTTTTTCTAATGTCACTTCTAACTGGACATGGCCCATAACCTTTTTCTAATGTCACTTCTAATCCCATAGGCGATCGTACAAGCAGTTTGTAGTCTAAAGATTTAAGGGGTAGATTCAGTTTCTTTCCAAATGACATAGATATAAAAGAATGAGTAGCTCCAGAATCAAAGAGTACTCTAGCGGGTATGCCATTAATAGGTACGATACTTGTGATTTGTTTTAATTTAGTCTACATGCTCACACAATGTAATACAAAAATGAAAGGTTTAGGTCATACCTGTGACCACATCAGGCGATGCGGTAGCATCCTCAGATGTAACAACATAAACCTTTCCTTGCTGTAGCTGCTTTCTAGGCTTAGGACACTCCCTTGAATAATGTCCTACTTGGTTGCAGTTAAAGCATTTTACTCCTTCGTTATTTTTCTTTTGTTGCGGTTGAGCTGCTGGAGTAGTCTTGGTTGTAGTATTGAAGCCTTGAGTACGGAAGGGTTTGAATGTCCTTGTATTCCCTCCATTGTATGAATTTCCGTTTGGCCTTTTAATGCCCCTATTTTGAGCAAAATAGCTCTCTTTCTGGCTCGACTCTATCACTCGAGCAACCTGTACTGCTTCATTGTAAACTTTCTTCTCCAGTCCCAGAACATGCTCGCAAATGCTTCCCCTAAGTCCCATGATGAACCATCGGGTCTTAGTATTTTCCTCTTGCATACTGGCGGGTGCAAAGAAAAACAGCTATTCATAACGCTGTTGGTATGCATCCACAATCATCTGGCCCTGATATAAACTCAGGAACTCTCTCTCCATAGAATCTCTGAAACTTCTGGGGAAGTACTTCTCAAAGAATGCCTCTTTATAGATAGCCCAGGTCAATTGGGCGTGCTTGGTTAACAAATAAGTCCATGTGGACTTCCACCAGTGGTGTGGATCACCTTTTAGCATGAATGTTGCACACAGTACTTTCTCCTCCTCATTTACTGTCATCATCATAAAATTCCTCTCCATTTTGTCGATCCAATGTACTGGCCACAAGGGATCAACTGGTTTACCATTATATTCTTTAGGCTTCATCTTCAGGAAACGCTCGATCAGTCGGGAGTGGTCCAGCTGATACTGAGCATAGGCCCCATACATAAGTGGTTGGTACTGATAACTGCCTTGAGCTACCTCATGATTCTGCATTGGAGCCTGCATCATTGGTGTTTGAGGTACGTGGGGTACCGTGTTGCTTCCCCCTGGTATTGTGCTAGCTTTCCCTGTGGCATAGGTGTCGTATGGGCAGCTGGAAAAGCCATTCCTATAGCAGCTTGCATATTGGCTTGCACCTGTTGTATTTGCTGCAGCTGTTGTGCCAAGTTTATTACGGCTAAGCCAAATCCGTATGTGGGGCTGGCAAGTTTGTAGGATTTTCCTGACCATTAGCTACTGGCGGTGCCATATTCAGATTCTCTTGTGCTTCATTATTTACATGGATGTCTTCCTCCACAAGTGGTGGTGGTGAAACTGGGTTATGGCCTCGTCTGGTCACTCTTCGCCCAGCCATTTCCTGTTCTGGTGGTAGTAGTGTCTGAAAACAATCATAGAACATGTGAGGCAATTAATATAAGTTGTTCGCAAGTCAAAATCCAACTAAACAATATAAATTTCTAATTTTTCAAGTCATTCTGACAAAATACTATATTTTTCATCGTAGGGTCGATGGTAGGGTCGCTTCTTATGCGACCCTAAGAACACTGTCAGCTCACCGAGAGCCTAGGGTCGATCGTAGGGTCGATATATGTCCGACCCTAGGTCCGACCCATGGTTCTCTGTCAGATCACCGAAAGGCTAGGGTCGATGGTAGGGTCGGTCGTAGGGTCGCACATTTTGGTCTAATTCTGCGACCCTACGATCCAAAATCAGGTTTTTAAACCTAATTTTGGTTTCATTTCCTATTCTTCCTCTTTTCCTCCAACTCAACTCGCTTCTCCTGAGTTGCTACAGTATCGACCCCAAGGGTTTGGTGATTATTTTTTTCGTTCACGACTCCCGCTCTGTCTCTTCAGGTATGCTCTCTACTGTTTCCCATTTTCAAGCTTTCTAAACTAGGTTTTCATTCATTTACATCATTTTCTTCAAATTAAAATTTTTCTAATCATAAAAATTTAATTTTTATTGGGGGCTTTTTCTATTGGTCACCCAATGGATGAAAGCCCTCAAAAATATTTGAGTTTCATCGGTTGGTTACCGAGAAACTTGAAAATTTTCATTTTTGACCTAATTTTTGAGATTTTTTGAATTTATTGAAATTTCTTCAAATTCGATCTTTCTAGATTAAATTTTCAACTGTATGAGATTTGCAGGATGGTTTGGAACCTATGTAAGTCCTCTTGCCCAGTTGTTTGGGTGAAAAGTGAGGCTTTTGGCCAAATCATGCTATTATAATGCCGAAATTTTTTGAGTTTTTCACCATTACTAATATCTTTTTTGTTTTTCTATGTCTTGGCAGATAGTATGACTCGTACCAAGGTTCCTAGGGCTCATGACCCCGTTCATTTCCACTTCTAACGAGGCAGAAGCTCAGTATGCTCGCTATGAGCATAAGAAAGTAGAAGGGGGTCGCTCTGTAAACTTGGCTAGTCTAGCCTTATTTAACGTGGAGGGTGCTTTTGGTGACATGGGCTGGCTTCTTGTGATCACCTATGAGGCTTGTACTCATCCTGCTTTGGTGAAGCAGTTCTATTGCAATCTCCAGGTAGTGGGGGATCACAATGACACAGAGAGGGGTAGGGAGCTCAGGATCACTAGCTACGTCAAAGGGGTGGAGGTTTCATTTAACTGCCAGCAGTTGGCTGATCTTTTGGGCATATCAAATGATGGCCCTTTAGTGTACTGTGCTCCCAAGGAACCCCAGTTCCTATCCTTGGCGATGCATGCTGAGATTGATAGTCATCTCATTAGAGATGATCGCTGGGAGATGAAAGCGATCAACCTACGTCCAGAGCCTCAGGTATACTGCAAAATTATCCAGCACAACCTGATCCCCCAGAGTGGATACTATGATAGGATTTCTCAGTTGACTTAGTATGTCCTCTACTGCATTTGCACCAGACAGCCTGTCTGCCTTCCTTATATTATCATCCGGACGATGATCCGCGCTATATTTCCTGGTCAGTTAGGAAACCTACCCTACGGACGTCTGATCACTACACTGCTCACATGCCTATACGTTGATTTATTGGATGAGAGGATTCAAGAGAAGACCTTCTCATCGGACCTTGACTGGGAGGCCATCTGTAGGATGGGTATGTGGGATGTTCAGGTCAGTCATGATGAGAGGAACTCTCTGGTGTGTCCTCGTACTCGAGTAGAGGTAGCAGACACTGAGGCGGCAGCAGCAGCAGCGGGAGCAGGGGTCCATGTGGGAGATGCTGAGGATGAGGATCGTATGTTCATAGATGTAGACGCCATACCTCCTCCTTCACCTCTACATTCTACTGGAGCTGGTCCATCTCGGGCTCCTTCACACACTGCTGGTCCTTCACGCCCACCCTCTGATGATATGATGGGGCTACGGCGTGAGATTAGAAAGGCCCAACGTGCGTCGGATCAGCGGATGGCCGAGGTGGCAGCTAGTCTCCAAGTGACCCAGACTCAGGTAGCCTGGCTGACTAGAGTGTATGCGGAGGACTATGACCGAGATCGTAAGGCACCTCCTCCTCTAGTACCTCCAGCTCTATTATGTATATTTTCTTTTGTTTTTCCTTGTACTACAGAGTAACTGTCCAAACTGTGGACCGTACTCTGATTTGGATATGTATGTACGTTGCTTTTTTTTATGTATATAAAACTTGTTTCTCCTTTTAATAGTACGTTATTCTTTTTCTTAATTTTGTCTCATACAACATAGGTGCTTATAGTATGTTCTTATTACAGCTTTTACATTTTAATCCTAACTCAGTTCACGAACTTTTGTGAAAATATATCGGTTTAATAGACAAGGCCTGAGAGCTCTGATACCATGTTATCACACCCCAATTCCGTACTATTCAGAATGGTGTGATGAACCGCTAATAAACCAATGGTTCAATCAGGATCTCGAATAGGCTGTGTCTGTTTGCTTAAACCATACACATCCACAACCAAAAATCAAAATAAATACACGATAGCGGAAGTCTTTAATAATAAATGTACTGAGAGTCTAGCTGTGATAAAGTAAATAAATTATCCAATTATCTCCCAAAAGGACTAAGACATAAATTAAAATAATTAAATCAATTACATTGTCTGTATAACTTAAATAAAATATAATAAAAAACACAAGAGTTGCACTCACATGATGAATCATGCGACTCCATCATCACTTCTGCCTCCATTGCCGCCGCATGCCCGTATGTTGGAGCATTCATATAATCTTTCACTGTCGTACCTGCATCATCAACTAAAAATATTCGAATTCGAAAAGGGTGAGCACACATCACGGCTCAGTGAGCAAACAAAACAATGCAACAAACATATGCATGCATTCAATTCATATCTTTGGTCTGGTTCATAAGTTTGCAATGTGCAATAGAAAGGATAGGTAGCCGCTGCACCTCTATACACGAATGTTTGGAACCACCCAATGGATCAAACACCATTGCCTCCCCCACATGCACCCACCACGGAATAGAAATAGGGCTAAAGTGTTTAGGATTGCATCGCATCACATTTCCCCTGATGCTCTACCCATACAAGGGCTTGCAAACTGGGCTCGTAACTAACCAATCCTAATGTCAAACAATGTATCCAAGGCCTCACCCCAGCATCCCTCAATACGTCCATAGAGATTGAGCTAAGGCCCCCCGACAGAGTCAGAGACTATACGGTCCGAGACCACCTCCCCTGATGCCCTACGACGTAATAGTTCTGCTAAGGTAATGGTGATACGATGATGTTAGTAGACAAGACTTGAGTAGAGATAGAGCTAGAGTCTGGTGACCAGGATGAACCACAGTGTCACGTCCTCCCCCTGATGCTCCACTCGCATCAAGTACACTAACCACACACATACATTCACAGGTCTATTCCTAGCATCATCATCATCATCATGTTATAATAAACAAAATTAAATATGCATGAACAGTAATAACAGGAATAGTAGATGACATGTGATATGCACATTACAATCATACAAGCATAGAATCATTCATGGTATTGGACTCAATAAATGAAAATAGTTTATTATTAGCCAATTAGTTTAGGTCTTGTTCCCTTACCATTGATTGAGCATAGATCCTTATTCAAGCTTTATGAATCACTTTTAAATCACTAAAAAGACCTAACAAGTTGATAGATTTTAATTAAAATTAATTCCAATATGTTTAGAGTAATAGAAGCTGAGGGGTCGTAGGTAAGGTATCACCTAGGGTAGCAGTTTCTGCGACCCCAGGGTGTAGGGTCGTAGGTGGCGTCGGATACCATTCGACCCTATGTGCGACCACACCCTCCCTAGGACTTCCCGAGGGCAAGTGGTCGATCATATGGTCTTGTAGGGTCAGATATCATTCGACCCTATGTGCGACCACACGTATTCTGAGTCGACCTTTTATTCTAAAGTCCATCCCTTCATGTTTGGATCCTTTGACTTACTATCATGGTCCATTCTATGATTGTTCTATGGCTCAGAACTACAATTTATACACCATTCATTGTCCGTAATGTTTTTCTCCATGGAATCTCTTAGAACTCGTCCATGAATGGATGATTTGAGTTTCTCCTAATCCTAAATTCTTCATAAGTATTCTAGGCTCTCTTATTCAGGTAGGAAATTAGGTTCATACCTTAATTCAAAGGTTTCTCTGAACTTCCTCCTATTCCTTAATCTTATTTTTTAAATTTCCTTCTCTTCTTCTCTTCCTTCTCTTTCTCTTGCTCTCACTTTCAATTAGGGTTCTAAAGGAGTAAAAAAGGCTAAAGGACGTCCTATTTATAGAGGAAAACCCTCCATAATAAGTCCCAATGGGTTTAGGAAAGACCCCTTTGAATTAAGAAGGTTTCCTAATTTCTGGATTCTGTCTGCAATCGTAGGGTCGCATGTAGGGTCGCAGAATCCGTCGACCCTACGTTTTTCTTGTCTTGTGACCCCACTACTAAAAAATCATGGGTTGGACTCTTTTGAGGTGGGGTCAACCACACCTGTTTAGGCATACGACCCTACTGTCACATTTGACTATTTTTGGGTTAGACTTCATACCTGGTCTTGTGGTTTCTTCACGCACTTGGTCCACTTGGCTCGACCATGATAGGTAGACCTGGTACAAGGTGGTAAGACCGGTTAGTTTGATACGGGTCTTACATAATTACGTTGGCATGTCAGACTAAGTAATAGCCAGAGTTACATACCTGAAGTCTCATAACTGGTGTCACCCTAACTGGTACCACCTGATCGAAAGAACGACTCATCGGGTATGTCATACAGGTCATGTGCATGGCACCATTTGGTTGTGCCTCCACGTAGGCTTAATTACAAGTGGAGCCATTACTGGATGACCGATCACCCCGCCTAGCTTCCGAATAACCTACAGGAACCCTTACTACTATAACCGGATGACCAACCGGGTGATCAATCATCCAATTCATTTTTCGGTTCAGTATACGTAAGAAATGACTAAGCGTTAACCAGCCTTATGTACCAAAGGAATGCCCAACTGGTTCTATCTACAGGTTCAATCTATTTGACTTATAAGCCTAGAAATGATTAGGAAGACCCACCTTTTGGTTCTCAGCTTATCTTGGGACCTGTACATGGACTCTAGGACTGGTCTATGCTGGTTTAAAAGATGTTCAGCAACCTAATGAAGCTTATTTAATTAAATTCAAGCATGTGATTGCTATGTGTGTATTTAATTTTTTTGTAACATGTCATCCAACAAATTTTATTACTGTTCATGCTTTTGCATATAACTATAACTATGTATGTTGATAGTTGTTGTTACCTTGGAAGAGACACAACGTGTGGTCGCATGTTTTGGTTGTATGGTCGACGGATTATGCGACTGCACGATCGATCGTATGAACCCAGAACTGACTCTGTGTTTAGGAAACTTTCCTAATTTGAGGACTCCTTCCTAATTGAAAGAGGACCCTATATGGAGGTTTTCTTCTATATAAAGGATGTCCCAGAGCCTCTCCCACTCTTTTAGAACCCAAATTGAAACTCTAAACCTAAGAGAGAAAGAGAGAAAGGAAGAGAAGGAGAAGGAGATTTTGAGAAGAAGGCTGAGAGGAAGGTTTTTATAGAGAAGAGTTTTATCTCTCTACGGCAAGCTTAAGGTATAGATTTGACTCTGTAGGGTAGATCAGATAGAATAGGTTATGTTCAAGTTGATATTTGGGACCTAATACAACGATTTCGATTATCAAATTTCTAAACAAAACCATGAGAGAATAGGTTAGGAATAATTGATAAGGATAAACTATGATTAAAGGCCATAGAATGATTTTAGGATGAATCCCATTGATGAGCCAAGAGGAGAAACTCGTATGAGAAGTAAAAATTAACCTGACTACATATGGTCGCAGCTTTGATCGACCAAAGGATGAAAAGAGAGTCGACCATAGCCATTCGGGAAGAATTCAGGAAAAGTATTGTCACAGGTACGGTGGCATATAGTATGATCATAGGGTATCGACCGTACGTCGTATGGTCGCATATATTGAGACCATAGGGTCAACCATAGGGTATCGACTACACGATAACAGCAAGTATATTTTGAGACAAAATAAGGTTTTCAACTACTGTAACTTAGTACAATCGAACCCTAATTTAAATACATTAATTGTTGAGGTTCCCAATAGATTCAAAGTGACTTCTAAAGCTTGAGAGAGGAACAAACATCAATCAAAGGTAAAGGAATAAGACCAAAACTAATTAGATAATAACAAACTGTTTTATTTTATTTGTCCAATGCAATGAATGCTTCTATGCTTGTATGCTTGTAATGTGCATCTCACATGTCATCTAGTATTACTGTTATTTCTGTTCATGTATATTTATTTCTGTCTATTTATAACATGATGATGATGATGCTAGGAATAAACATGTGATTGTGTATGTGTGGTTAGTGTGTTGGATGCGAGTGGGGCATCAGGGGGAGGACGTGGCATTGTGGTTCAGCTTGGTCACCAGACTCTTACTCTATCTCTACTCAAGTCTTGCCTACTGACATTGTCGTATCGCCATTACCTTAGCAGAACTATTACGTTGTAGGACATCAGGGGAGATGGTCTCGGACCATGTGGTCATTGACTCTGTCAGGGGGCCTTAGCTCTATCTCTATAGACGTATTGAGGGATGTTGCGGTAAGGCCTTGGATACATTTGGATGGCATTAGGATTGGTTAGTTGAGAGCCCAGTTTGCAAGCCCTTGCCAGCAGGGGCTTACGTATTGGTATGAGTAAGGCATCAGGGGAAGTATTGGTGGTGTGTAATCTAGATACTTTAGCTCTATCTCTATTCCATGGTGGGTGCATGTGGGACGACAATGGTGTTTGATCTATTGGAGGATTCACACACTTGTGTATAGAGGTGCAGTGGCCACCAATCCTTTCTATAGCACATTACAAACTTATAAACCAGACCAAAGATGTGAATTGAATGAATGCATATGTTTGTTGCATTGTTTTGTTCACTTACTGAGCTCGTATTGGAGAGCTGACCCTCGTGCATGTAATTCTTTTAGTTTCTGATGTCACAGGTATTACTATCGAAGATTATATCGATGCGGCAACATATGAAAAAATGGTGTCTATGGATGTGCAAGCTGTGGAGGCGAATATGACTCGTCAAGCGAGTGTTTCAACTATGTCTATGCTTAGTCGTTAACTTTCGTATTTTGATATTTGTAATAGTTTGATATAATTATGTTTCGGTTACTTGGAGATAACTGGTTTATTATTTACTTATCATTATAGACATTCAGTTCATTGTTAATAAGACCTCTATTATTTAATTATTATCTCTGATTATTACTGTGGAATGTATTTTGGTTTAACATGGTTGGCACAGCCTATACAAGATCCTGGTTTGAACCGTTGATTCTCATGATGGTTCATCACACCACTGGTTAGTCTAGAATTGGGGTGTGATAGCTTGGTATCATAGCTCTAAGGCTTTGCCCATCAAACCTGAATACTCCCACAAGAGTCCATGAACTGAATTAGGATAAATTAAAAGCTTTAATACAAACACACCATAAGCACCTGTGTTGGTTGAGACAGAACTTAAACAAGACAATAATGTACATATAAAAGGTGGAACCATATTTATATACAGACAAAAAAAAAATCTAAATATATCCTGATAAACAAATAACATAGAGTACAATCTACCAGTTGAACAGTTGCATGAGTATACAAAGGATATAGTACAATAACAAGAAGGAAGCATCTGTAAAGAAAAAAATTAGAATACCGAGTTGGTACTCATGAGATGTGGAACTTGATGTATGATAGAGAGAAGAAAAATAGCCTGTAACACCTAAATCCCTGTAGAGGTAAAGGAAAAGATCCCGGGCTAAATCCAATAGAGATAGGAGAACCATGGCCATACACTAAAAACAAGAGTAACTATAAAAGGAGATAAAGCTCAACTCTTGGGTGACATAGAAACTCAGAGTGAGGTCCACCATATGCTGATCCATCACCCACTGAGCATTAAGAAGAGGTCACAACCTGACCCCACCATTATCTGGGTCAAGAATGGATAATGGAAATCCCTTTGAGCTGATGCCAAATAATGATTATTAAACTAGAGCAAATCAAAGGGGTGAATAACCAGACCACTCCAGCTAATCTACTTGGACCACCAAGCACCTTGTCTACGATTGTAATAAACTTGGCCTGACAAAATGTAAAAGCAACAACAGATGATACCGGCTATGCAAGTTACCATGGGAATCGCTACCCAAGTTGTCGATGCTACACCAATACCTCTGGGTCAAACCAAGTATAGTACCTATTGGTAGCAACACTATATCTCCAGCACCTGTTAGCCATAACATAGTGCCTACCATACAGTAGGTCCTAGTAACGCACACCTTAGTATAGAATCCTGGTACACAACAAGTAGTGTATCAAGGTGGTTACCCTTATCAGCTACCGATGTATGGGATAGCTATCCCTTGGTAAAATGATCCGATAAGGATTGAGGAATGTTTTCTGAAGATAAAGCTCGGATATTTTTATCAAGGGATCAAATCTATTGTGGCCATATCTCTAGACAGGTGTATATTAGATGCGGTGCATCGTTGACTTACCTTATGATTATAGAAGATGCACATACCTGATTCTAAATTATCGTACCTTGACAGGATACCTTCCCGATTCAACCTGTCAATTAAGTTATAGATGTTGTTTCCTTAGAATTAGTCCTGACTATACCAATCTAAGCTACTTTCATGATCGACAATATGAATAGAGATATGAACCGAATGAATAGTTAAAGGTTTAATCATTCTGAATGTACATCTTTTCGATTTTATACCTAATTTATTGATGTATCAAAACTTTCTCTAGATTTATTCCCGTAGTACCTTGACCAATGGCATTATATACTCGATAAAACCTATAAATCATGAGGTTAAGAGCTGTAGAACCTCTATTTCCATGTGTTCGGACCACCTTGTAACCTAACGGTCCTTGGTTGTTGGTTCAGAAACCATAGATTTACTCCTGATCATTTAAATCGAGGTTCACTAGATAAAACAAAATGATTGTCATCGTATCAAATTTGAAAGAAAGAAGTGAATTGCTTTTTGGATAAACATTCTGATTCTTACATTCCCAACCTCCATTGATAAATATACTTAGTTAATAAGGAAATTATTGGAGGAAAGTTGATTGGATTCAGATAAATCTCTATAGCCTAGAAACCTTAGATGAAGTAATGGAGAATCTGTTCTGAGATTGCTAGATAGATGGATTTGAGTCACGGTTTGTAAAAGAGTGCATAAGAATGAAGTGAGAACTACCAAGAGTATCCAGTAAAGAGTAGATAACACTCAAGTAGAGTTACAGATGGCTATATCGGTATGAATCTTGAAAAGGAAAAAGATTTCTAAAAACATATCTAAGAGTAGATACAAGGAAAAAGTCAAAAATCATGGCATTGATGGTATTCGGATTAGTACAAGTAATACTAAGTTATGCCCAATGTCGAGTGAGATGATCAAGTAAAGACCAAGAGAGTTTGGCATAATTAAGGGAATTACAAGCATATACCCTAATGGTTATAGATAGACTTGGGATATGTAGTGAGTAAACAATCAAAAGATACTGTTCGGGATGTATGAGAGAAAGATCAAGGTAGAGCAGCAGTGATAAAAGAGATGTAAGCTAATGAGTGTAATATGAGATTACTGGTGACAGACCATAAGAGGTAAAGGGGTTAGACGTGCTCTTAAAACCTTTAGACCAGAATTTGCTAGTTTAAGCCCTTTTTGGACTAGATATTGCATTGGATGACTGTTATGAACAATGTTTGAATCCTATAGATAGATGAAATATGGATGCAACCTAATTCGACTTGAGATGGTAGACTTTGATGTCATCTTGGGGATGGACTGGTTGTCTCACTACTCTACAAAGATGTTATGTGCATAGAAGAGGTGGTCGTTTCAGAACAAAGATGACACATAATTTAGTTTTATGGGAAGCACATTACCTAGGGAGCGAAAGCTTATCCTCTCTGCACTAAAGGCGAAGAGATGCCTTGAAAAGAAAGGAGTTGAATATATGGTATCTGTGGTGGACGTTCCAAAGAAACACTACATATGGAAGAAATTGATGTGATGCATAAATTCACTATTGTGTTTCCAAGAGACTTACCCGGGTTGCCACCTAATCGTGCAACCGAGCTCATTATCGACTTGTTACCAGGGAGGGCACCTGTGTCAAAGGCACCCTATAGAATAGCTCCTATAGAGTTGAAAGAACTGAAGACTCAACTACAAGAGTTATTAGACATAGGTTCTAATCGGTTAAGTATTCCATCACGAGGAACGCCAGTGTTATTCATGATGGAGAAGGACGGTAGTGTTCGGCTATGTATAGACTATCAAAAATTAAACAAGCTAATTATCAAGAACCGATATCCACTACCTCAGATCGATGACTTGTTTAATCAGCTATAAAGTGCAAAGGTATTTTCTAAGATTGATCTTCGATCAAGGTATCATCAATTGAAGAATTTGGACAGCGATATTCCAAAGATAGCTTTTAAAATCGAGAATGGGCATTATGAGTTTCTGGTTATGTCTTTTGGTTTGACCAATGCCCTTACATCTTTTATGGAGCTGATAAATCAGATGTTTCATGACATGTTGGACACGTCGGTCATAGTTTTCATAGACTATATATTGGTTTATTCCAAAGACGAAGAAAATTTTGTAACGGACCTTAGAGCAGCCTTACAATGGTTGAGAACGGAAAAGTTTTATGCCAAGTTCATGAAGTGTGAGTTCTGGTTAAACGAGGTTACATTCTCGGGGTCACATAGTGTCATCAGAAGGGATAAAAGTGGACCCCAATAAGATAGAAAGGAATCGTAGAAGCACCTAAGGACATTGCAGAGATCAGAAGTTTCTTAGGTTTAGCTGATTATTACAAATGATTCATAGAGGACTACTCTAGGATCGCAATACCTCTTACTAAGCTAACCAAGAAGGGAGAGAAGTTTATTTGGATTGACAAGTGTAAAGAATGTTTCCAGACTCTAAGAGCAAGGGTGATATTACCTCCCATCTTGATCGTTCCGGCACCAGGGGAACCTTTTACCTTACACACCGATGTTTCTGGATTGGGTCTAGGATGCAGGTTGATGCAAGGTGAACACGCGATTGCATATGCTTCAAGACAACTGAAAGAGCATGAGAAGAGTTACCCTACCCATTGTGAAGACAAAAGGATATCCACCCATCTTTGATGGAAGAAAAATGATTTGGAGTCGCCACCTATATTAAGGTCTAAGACCTATAACAATGTAGTCTCATCATAAGACAAGACTTCTATTGACTCATTTGACCCAATATATTGGCTTTGATCTATCAGAGAACGGGTAAGCGTTCAAGGTACAGTTTTGGAAGGTGTTAAGCATCCAAAGCTGCCCGATCCGAAATCAGCCTCCTATGTGATTCTACTTTTCTTAGACTCTATGATTTTGACTATTCATGGTCAATGGATGATGACTAGAGCTCATGGGGGATCCTATTCCAAGTTGCTATGTTCTTCTAACCTAAGTTTAGCCAAACATGTTCTCAAGCAAACTAACGTCGTAACGAGCGGTTCAAAGGCTGGATCAGTCCACTGAACACCAACAAAATCGAAAGCTTAATCTAGCGACTATTCATTCAGTACCAATACAAAATCTACACAAAAGTGGAAGGGCCACTATAGAAGCATCAAGTAGCCTATACTATAGTAGAGTAGTCGGCTTAACCAAAGCGTCATCGATTCTCCCGAGAGGCCACAATTACCACTAGCAAACATATTAATGACGAGGAGCGCATTTTTGTTATGCTACTAATACTTGAACTGGCTCTGCTATTCTGCCCCCAGCCCGTAATTCCTGTCACACCCCAATTCCGCACTGTTTAGAATGGTGTGATGAACCGCTAAATAACCAACGGTTCAACCAGGATCTCGAATAGGCTATCCCCGTTTTACCCAAACTTTCACACATCCAAAATCATAATCAGAGTAATACACAATAGCGGAAAATTTATAAATAAATGAACTGATAACTAAGATGATACCATTAAATAAATAGTAAATTATTTTGTTTCCAACTGAGACATACTTATGTAAATATCCAATACATGTCTTTATAAATCCAAAGAAACCTATAAAAATATCTAATCAAATACACACGAGTTGCACTCGCAAGAGGGGTCGTGTGTATCGTCTTCAGCTCCAGCGTCCATTGCTGCTACCGTCCCGTACATAGAAGCATTCATGTAGTCTTCAACTGTGTAACCTGCATCATCAACTAAAAATATTCGACGTCGAGGGGTGAGCACACAACACGGCTCAGTGAGTAGCCAAAACAATGCAACAATACATATGCATGCAAAAATCAATTTATATCTTTGGTCTGGTTTATAGTTTGCAATGCGCAATAGAAAGGTTAGGTGGTCAAAGGTTAACGTTTATTGACACCGCCTCTATACACAGGGTGTGGAAGCCTGCCCGAAGGCTAACGTTTATCGTCGTCCCCATCCACCCTACCATAACATTATACAACAAAGGTTAACGTGTATTGCTATATAATGCTATACCAACACGTAAGCCCATGTTAGTGAGGGCTTGCAAACTGGGCTCGCTACTAACCAATCCTAATGCCAAACAGTGTATCCAAGGCCTCACCCCATCATCCCTCAGAATGCCCATAGAGATAGAGCTAAGGCCCCCCGGTAGAGTCAGAGACTACAAGGACCGAGACCACCTCCCCTGATACTCTACGACATAATAGTTCCGCTAAGGTAATGGCGATACGACGATGTCAATGCACAAGACTTGAGTTAGAGACAGAGCTAAAGTGTTGAGACCCGCCAAAGGTTAACGTTTATTGACGTTCTCATCACACCTCCCCTGATACTCGCTCGCATCAAGCACATCAATCACACACATACAAGCACATGCCTATTCCTATCATCATCATCATCATCATGTTATAAACAATAAAGTAAATTTGCATGAACAAGTAATAGAAATATTGGATGGCATGCTGTATGCACATTACAAACATATTCGCATAGAATCAAACATAGCATAGGACTCAAGAAAAGAAAACAGTTTATTATTAACCAATTTAATTTGGGGTTAAGGTTCCTCACCTTAGCTTGCTAATAGATGTTTTTCCAAGCTTTAGAATCACCTTTATAGTGTTATTATATTGCTAGAAGACCTAACAAAGTTGATAAAATTTAATTAGAATTAATTCCGAATTTAAAAACCATTCCATCAGCGAGGGTCGATGCTAGGGTCGATGGGTCTATCGACCCTCCCCTCTTCCGAACTTCCCGAATCTCGAGGGTCGATGGTCAGAAACACCTAGGGTCGGATGGCCTATCGACCCTCGGTGCGACCCTCGGTGCACTCTGGTCTAATTTCCATTTTTTAATCCATTCTTCGTGTTTGGGGTCCTATGGCTTGCTTCCTACATTCACTCAACATTCATTCCATGGTCTAGAACCATGTATAAACCATCTAAATAGTTTTCGTGCATCCTCCTATGGTTTTCCATGAAAACCTAACCATGGATGGATGGTTTGGGTTTCTCCGAGATCACTTTCTCTTCAATTACTAACCTAAGGTCTGTAGAAACTCATGGAATTAGTATCCATACCTGAGAAGATTACTTTTCCTCTGAATTTCTCTTCCTTTTTGCTAGGTTCTCTTCCTTGCCTCTCTTCTTCCTCTTTTCCTTCTTCTCTCTTTCTCTCAATTCAATTAGGGTTGTGAAAGGAGTGAAAGTGGCTTAGGGACGTCCTTTAAATAGGCTATAAACATCCTAAAATAAGCCCCTTTGAGATTAGGAAGGAATCCAATCGAAAATCTCAAAGTTTCCTATTTTCTATTGGGCGGGATCCAGGGTCGATGGGAGGGTCGATGATCCCGTCGACTCTAGGGTCTTAAGCTGTCCAACCCTCCCCTAAAATCTGAGGGTCTGACATTCTGTTTTGGGAGGTCCGACCCTACTTAGCTGGGTATGCGACCCTCCCTTAGAATTAAGTGTTTTTGGGTCGATTTGATACATGGGATCTCGATCTCCTTCATGCCCTTGGTCCATTTGACTCGACCATGATGGGTAAACCTGGTTCAAGGTGGTAAGACCGGGTTAGATTGACACGGGTCTTACAACTCCCCCCAACTTATAAAAATTTCATCCTCGAAATTGTATGTACCTTCTGAATCAAACAAGTGAGGGTATTGCTTTCTCATAGCATTTTCTTCTTCCCATGTAATCTCTTCCATGTCTCTACTTTTCCAAGTGACCTTAACATAGTAGATATCTCTGTTGCGTAGACGTTGAACCTTTCGACTAATGATTTCTGTTGGTGTTACTTCGAATGTCAAATCATCAGTCAATTCTGGCAAATCTACTGTCAACACGTGCGTTGGGTCCTTGACATACTTCTTCAATAGAGAAATGTGAAATACGTCATGCACAGTTAACATAGATGGTGGTAGTGCTAATTGATAAGCCACTTTTCCATGCTTAACTAGAATTTCATATGGCCCGACATATCTCAAACTTAGCTTCCCTTTTTGTCCAAACCTCTTCAATCCTCACATAGGTGATACTTTCAAAAATACTTTATCACCTACGGCGAACTCTAGATCTCTTCATCGAGTATCTGCGTATTGTTTCTGACGGTGCTGAGCTACTCTTACTCTTTCCTTGATGGTGTCGACCACTCGACAAGTTTCTTCCACAAATTCCGGTCCAACAATACTACGTTCTCCGACTTCATTTCAAAACAAGGGAGTTCGACACTTTTGGCCATACAGTGCTTCATAAGGTGACATCTGTATAGTAGCCTGATAGCTGTTGTTATAGGTGAACTCAATCAATGGTAACTTTTCGTCCCATGATCCTTTGAAATCAATCACACATGCACGTAGCATATCTTCTAGGATCTGGAATGTACGCTCTGACTGTCCGTCTGTCTGTGGGTGGAATGCAGTACTGAACTTCAACGTTGTACCCATAGCCTTTTGCAGTCCTTCCCAAAATTTGGAAGTAAATCGTGGATCTCTATCCGACACAATACTTTCTGGTACACCGTGTAACCGAACAATATTATCCACATACAGCTTTGCTAACCTTTCGAGTGTATATTGGGGTCGTATCGGTATGAAGCGAGCTATCTTAGTCAGACGGTCCACAATCACCCAAACTGCATCAACTACTCGAGGAGTCAATGGTAGTTCTGTGACGAAGTCCATAGTGATGCAGTCCCATTTCTATGCTGGTTCTAGTAATGGCTGTAATAGTCCTGCGGGTCTTTGTCGCTCAGCCTTTACTTTCTGACAATTTAGGCATTGAGACACGAACTTGGCTACATCTACTTTCATTCCCCTCCACCAATATAGTTTCTTTAGATCATGATACATTTTTGTGCTTCCAGGATGTATCGAATAGATGGTGGTATGGGCTTCCTTCATCAGTCGGTGTCTAATGTCCATATTTTCTGTTTCAGGTACACATATTCTTCCTTTGTATTTTAGTACCTTCTCGTCATCCAAGGTGAACTCAGGGTTAGTCCTACCTTTCTCAATATCTTCTTGTACTATTCTTAGATAAGGATCTGATTTGATAGCTGTCTTTACTTCGTCTACTATATCTGGTATAATCTTCAATGCCGCGAATATATTCGAAAACCGATGAATAAACCCTTGGTTGGCTGATCCATCCGTTGTATCTATCACATACTGCTCGTTGCCATGACTGAATACCATTCCGGTAGTACACATTGCTGCAGTTGTGCTAGCTTTTCCTTGAGATTTTATCATTGCTTTTCTGCTCAATGCATCTGCTACTACGTTCGCTTTTCCCGGATGATACTGGATATCACAATCATAGTCTTTCAATAGTTCCAGCCATCTTCTTTGTCTCATATTAAACTCCTTCTGTTTAAATAGATAAGTAAGACTTTTTATGGTCCGACTTAATCTGAAATTTCTCTCCGTATAGGTAGTGTCTCCATATCTTGACAGCATGTACTACTGCCGCTAATTCCAAATCATGAGTGGGGTAATTTTTCTCATGTACCTTTAACTGTCTCGAGGCATACGCAATTACTTGATCTCCTTGCATAAGCACACATCCTAGTCCCAATCCCGATGCATCAGTGTATAAGGTAAACGTCTGTCCTGGAATAGGAATAGTCAAAATCGGAGCGGATATCAATCTGGTCTTTAGTGTTTGAAAACTCTTTTCACACTTATCCGTCCATACAAATTTTTCTCCTTTCTTGGTCAAACTGGTGAGAGGTACGGCAATCCGAGAATAGTCTTCTACGAATCTCCGATAATAACCAGCTAGACCTAAAAAACTTCTAATTTCTGAAACACTCTTTGGTGCTTCCCACTTCACAATAGCCTCAATCTTACTGGGGTCCACTTTGATTCCTTCTGCGGATACTACATGGCCTAGAAAGGCGACTTCAATTAGCCAAAACTCACACTTCGAAAATTTGGCGTATAACTTCTCTTTCCTTAAACGTTGTAGGGCTGCGTTTAGGTTTTTGACATGGGTTTCCTTGTCCTTGGAGTATACCAATATGTCATCAATAAATACTATAACCGACGTATCCAACATATCGTGGAAAACTCGGTTCATTAGTTCCATAAAAGTTGCTGGTGCGTTTGTTAATCCAAAAGACATGACCAAAAACTCATATCCATCCATTTAGCAATCACAAAATAGATCCTCCATTACTTCATCTGAGGTTCATTGGTCATAGCATTTAATCTGAATCCAATCATCTTTCTTCCAATAATTCTATTACCACTAATCATCTTTATCAACAAAGGTCAGGGAGTGTATAAATCAGAATGTTCCTCTAAAAGCAATTCACTTCCTTCTTTCAAATTTAGTATAACGGCAAACACTTGCTTTATCTAGTGAACCTAGGTTTTAAAGAATCAGGAGTAAATCTGTGGTAATCCAACCGGCATCAAAAGATCGTTGAGTTGCACGGTGGTCCAAATGCATAGAGGTTTTATTGTTCTTAACCTCATGGTTACAGGTTCTATTGAGTATATATAATGCCATTGGTCAAGGCACTATAGGAATAAATCTAGAGAAGATTTTCTATAGGAATAAATCTAGAGAAGATTTCATACATCAGTATATCAGGTATAAATCTGGAGAAAATTTTTGTACATCAATAAATCAGGTATAAATCAGTAGATGTACGCTCAACATGATTAAGTATTTAACTGTTCATTCAGTTCGTATCTCTATTCATGTTGTCGATCATGAGAATGGTGTAGATTGGTATAATCAGGACTAAGACTAAAGAAACAATATCTATAACTCCAAATGACAGGTTAAATCAAGAAGGTATCATGTCAAGGTACGAGAATTAAAATCAAGTATGTGCATCCTCTATAATCATAAGAGTAAGTCAATAATGCACCGCATCCTATATAAACATATCTACTTACATGGCCATTATCCTCTTATCTCTGTTTGGATTTAGCCCAAGATCTTTTCCTTTACCTTTGTAGGGAATTAGGCACTACTAGCCATTTTCTCCTTCCTTTGTTATACATCGAGTTTCACATCTTGTGAGTACCAACTCGGTATTTAATTTTCTGCTTTACAGAAGCTCCCTTCTTGCTACTGTACTATATCCTGCTATACTTGGAAAACTACCCAACTTAGAGATAATACCCTAAATGATTTGTTTATTAGGATAATTTTTTGTCTTCTCTTTCTGTGTGAGTGTATATATATGGTTCCACCTTTTATATGTACATTATCGTCTTGTTTAATTTCTGTCTCAACCAACACAGGTGCTTATGGTTTGTTTGTATTAGAGCTTTTAATTGATCCTATCTCAGTTCACAATGGTCTTGTATGTATGTTAGTTTTGGCGGGCAAGGCCTGAGATGCTCTGATACCAAGTTGTCACACCCCAATTCCGCACTGTTCAGAATGGTGTGATGAACCGCTAAATAACCAACGGTTCAACCAGGATCTCGAATAGGCTATCCCCGTTTTACCCAAACTTTCACACATCCAAAATTATAATCAGAGTAATACACAATAGCGGAAAATTTATAAATAAATGAACTGATAACTAAGATGATACCATTAAATAAATAGTAAATTATTTTGTTTCCAGCTGAGACATACTTATGTAAATATCAAATACATGTCTTTATAAATCCAAAGAAACCTATAAAAATATCTAATCAAATACACACGAGTTGCACTCGCAAGAGGGGTCGTGTGTATCGTCTTCAGCTCCAGCGTCTATTGCTGCTACCGTCCCATACGTAGAAGCATTCATGTAGTCTTCAACTGTGTAACCTGCATCATCAACTAAAAATATTCGACGTCGAGGGGTGAGCACACAACACGGCTCAGTGAGTAGCCAAAACAATGCAATAAAACATATGCATGCAAAAATCAATTTATATCTTTGGTCTGGTTTATAGTTTGCAATGCGCAATAGAAAGGTTGGGTGGTCATAGGTTAACGTTTATTGATACCTCCTCTATACACATGGTGTGGAAGCCCACCAGAAGGTTAACGTTTATCGTCGTCCCCATCCACCCTACCATAACATTATACAACAAAGATTAACGTTTATTGCTATATAATGCTATACCAACACGTAAGCCCCTGTTAGCGAGGGATTGCAAACTGGGCTCGCTACTAACCAATCCTAATGCCAAACAGTGTATCCAAGGCCTCACCCCAGCATCCCTCAGAATGCCCATAGAGATAGAGCTAAGGCCCCCCGGTAGAGTCAGAGACTACAAGGACCGAGATCACCTCCCCTGATACTCTACGACATAATAGTTCCGCTAAAGTAATGGCGATACGACGATGTCAATGCACAAGACTTGAGTTAGAGATAGAGCTAAAGTGCTAAGACCTGCCAAAGGTTAACGTTTATTGACGTTCTCATCACACCTCCCCTGATACTCGCTCGCATCAAGCACATCAACCACACACATACAAGCACATGCCTATTCCTAACATCATCATCATCATCATCATGTTATAAACAATAAAGTAAATATGCATGAACAAGTAATAGAAATATTGGATGGCATGTTGTATGCACATTACAAACATATTCACATAGAATCAAACATAGCATAGGAATCAAGAAAAGAAAACAATTTATTATTAACCAATTTAATTTGGGGTTAAAGTTCCTCACCTTAGCTTGCTAATAGATGTTTTTCCAAGCTTTAGAATCACCTTTATAGTGTTATTATATTGCTAGAAGACCTAACAAAGTTGATAAAATTTAATTAGAATTAATTCCGAATTTAAAAACCATTCTGTCAACTGAGGGTCGATGCTAGGGTCGATGGGTCTATCGACCCTCCCCTCTTTCTGAACTTCCCGAATGCTGAGGGTCGATGGTCAGAAACACCTAGGGTCGGATGGCCTATCGACCCTCGGTGCGACCCTCGGTGCACTCTGGTCTAATTTTCACTTTTTAATCCATTCTTCGTGTTTGGGGTCCTATGGCTTGCTTCCTACATTCACTCAACATTCATTCCATGGTCTAGAACCATGTATAAACCATCTAAATAGTTTTCGTGCATCCTCTTATGGTTTTCCATGAAAACCTAACCATGGATGGATGGTTTGGGTTTCTCCGAGATCACTTTCTCTTCAATTACTAACCTAAGGTCTGTAGAAAATCATGAAATTAGTATCCATACCTGAGAAGATTACTTTTCCTCTGAATTTCTCTTCCTTTTTGCTAGGTTCTCTTCCTTGCCTCTCTTCTTCCTCTTTTCCTTCTTCTCTCTTTCTCTCAATTCAATTAGGGTTGTGAAAGGAGTGAAAGTGGCTTAGGGACATCCTTTAAATAGGCTATAAACATCCTAAAATAAGCCCCTTTGAGATTAGGAAGGAATCCAATCAAAAATTTCAAAGTTTCCTATTTTCTGTTTTCGACAGGATCCGAGGGTCGATGGGAGGGTCGATGATCCCGTCGACCCTAGGGTCTTAAGCTGTCCGACCCTCCCCTAAAATCTGAGGGTCTGACATTCTGTTTTGGGAGGTCCGACCCTACTTAGCTGGGTATGCGACCCTCCCTTAGAATTAAGTGTTTTTGGGTCGATTTGATACATGGGATCTCGATCTCCTTCATGCCCTTGGTCCATTTGACTCGGCCATGATGGGTAAACCTGGTTCAAGGTGGTAAGACCGGGTTAGATTGACACGGGTTTTACAATTCCTGATTCGCAGCATCAAGGTCTGACCCAAATTGAGCAAGGGCGGCCACTTCGCGATATTGTGCCAATTCCAGTTTTGAACTACAGCGGACTTGTTTCCCGAATCTCCTTTAACGGAAGAAATAAAAGCTTGAGAAGGTAGTTTACTCGCTAGTTCACTTGCTGAGATTGACAGTTCATGCCGGAAAGGTACGAAGTTGGACTAATTTGGAAACATTGGGCGCGATAACTGGTACACCAGAGGTGCGTCCTTTTCGGTCCTCTCGTACTAGGGAAAGGTCCTCTCAATGCTCTAATGCCTTGTACCCAAAACCGACACAGGTGGGTAGGTAGAGAATACCTAGGGGCACGAGACAACTCTCTCTTGAACCTCTTCAAACGGGGCTTATTGCTATTGATTCGATGATTCCTATAGGACTCGGTCAGCGAGAATTAATTATTGGGGTCTGATAGACGGGTAAAACGGCAGTTTTTCCAAATGTCAAACCGAGATCAATAACCACCAATGGCAGATGCAAATGCAATCCATAACCATGAATAAATGGACCCACGATTGAAGCACCCATTGGGTACCTATTGACCTATCTAACACTAAACGGAAAAAGTAATATACAGTGAACCAAACCATGGTGATGCACTGAATCTGAGATGTCTAGGACATCTCAAATTGCTTATGTATTCCAATCTTGGAAATCAAGTCCATAATGTAGCTCGAATGGAATGTGATTAAGGTTTATGGATGTAGTTTATGCTTAAACTTTCTTAGATTCAATTGTTCAAGTTGAAGTTTATGCTTGATAGATGATTGAGATTGAATCTAGAGATAGCCTATGTGGATCGAAGTGAAGATGGATAACAAAACGGGTATGGATATGGATGTAGGGGACCTAAAGATACTAAGATGTGGTACGATACTTAGAGAGGTCCTCCAAGTTGCCTAAGTATTTTAGAGGTCCTGAAAATCAGGTACAACATAGTTCATTATGATGGGTTATGGATGGATGTGGATAAATTGATGATAGATATGGATAACCAAAAGAAGACTAAAGAAGGCTAAATTGCGTTCAACCCAAGTGGATCAAAGGTATGATTTTGGACCTAAGGGGTGTACAATCCGAGTGAACCATAGGTATAGATTTAGAATCTAAGGGATGTACAGTTCGAGTAAACCGTAGGTACAGATTGAAGTGAACCTAAGGGATGTACAGTTCGAGTGAACCACAGGTACAGATTCAAGAGAATCTAAAGAGTATAGAGTTCGAGTGAACCACAAGTACAGATTCGAGAGAACCTAAAGAGAGTATAGTTTGAGTGAACAACAGGTACAGATTCAAGAGAACCTAAAGGGTGTACAGTTCGAGTGAACCACAGGTATAGATTCGAGTGAACCTAAGGAATGTATAGTTCGAGTGAACCACAGGTACAGATTGGAGTGAACCTAAAGGGTGTACAGTTCAAGTGAACCACAGGTATAGATTTGAGAGAACCTAAAGGGTGTACAGTTCGAGTAACCACAGGTACAGATTCGAGAGAACCTATAGAGTGTATAGTTCGAGTAAACCACAGGTACAGGATAAGTGCGTACAGTCCGAGAGAACCACAAGTACGACTTAGAATAGAGGTTGTGGAACCGTGTTTGGGAATCTCTCCAAACTACCTACGTATCTTAGGGTGCTACCCTAAGAATCAGGATCCGCGTAGTTTGAAAGATTCAATCATTGATGTTCTTCTTTCAATATCAAAGTATGAAACCTAAATACTCTATGGTTTGATTCACATCACACCTATCTAGTTCTCTGCTTCCTAGAGGAAAATGAGCTTATGGGTAGGGATCGTCCTAAAGCTACCCTTGACCTAAAACCCTAATTTGGCATTTGTTGGGCTAGGCTTCATATCTCTTGATTAAAATTTATCATTTTTATTTTTACCCTTCCCGAGAATCTATGTGCCTACTTGCACGTCCCCATACCTAATATGTTTTCTAAGTGTACAGATATGGCAGTTCGATTAAGGTGTTATAGAAATTAAGTTTGTGCCAACAATATGTATCATTCAAGTATGACAGGTAACAACATATATCATCTCAAGTATAGCAATAAACCATGTGAATCAATATAGCAGCATGTGAACATTAAAAGGATAGACATAGCATCTCATGTATTATTCTCAACAAGGTATGTCTCAGTATGTCTCAGATGGAATTCTCTAGATCTATAGTTGAGATCTAATGTGAATCTCTCAATATCTCAAGATCAGATCCTTGATCAATGGTTTGGATTCAATTTATCTCTTTAATAATGTATCAAGATCGAATCCTCAATCTAACAATCAGATCTCTTCAAAATATTATAATTATGATCAAGGGCTCTTGTATCTTCAAAACAGCCAAAATCAAAGGTTAGATCTTACATCAAATTTAGTTATGATCAGACTAAGATCCAATGGTTCAAATTCTTTTAAATCACTTCTTCATGATCAGAATAGGAAATCAATGGCTCAGATCACTCCTAATGTCAGTCCAATTGTACAAATCTCTTAAAATCATAATCTAACCATTCGGACTCATTTAAATCACTCTTGATCAAAATTTAATGGTTCAGATTCCTTTAAAACACTCATGATCATGATCTAATGGTTCAGATTCCTCTAAGACACTCATGATCAAAATCTAACGATTTAAATCATTCCTGATGATAATCCAACCGTTCAAATTTATTTCAATCACTCCCAAGATAATCTAATGGTTCAGATCGCTTATCATGATAATCGAACCGCTCATATTCATTTAAATCACTTTTGATAACAATCCAATGGTTCAGATTACTCAAATTAATAATCTAACCATTCAGATTATTCAAATCAAAGTAAATTTTGATCAATGGATCAAATCAAAATTCTAAGATCAATAATCCAATTTTATCAAAATTTCAAAAATAACATCAATCATCCAACCAAATAGCTCATATTTAATCACCCAAAATTCGAAGATCAATGGCCAATAATTTTTTCTTTTTTTTTCCTTTTTTTTTGTTTCTTTCCAAGTGGCTGGCCGAGTCTCTCCTCTTCCTTTTCAATTCGATTTTTCTTTCCTTTCCTAAAAGTGAAATCCTTCCTCTCTCTTTCCTTATGGTCGATTATCTCCTCTCTTTTTTCCATAATTTTCTTTTCAGCTAACCTTTCTTTCTTTCCTTATGGCCGATTCTCTCCTTTCCTTTTCTCAATTCTTTCTATTTAGAAATCAGCCCACTTCTTTCCTATTTTCCATCCTCTCAAATTTCCATCAAAGTATATATATATATATATAATATATAAATAACATATATGATAATATACATATACATTACTATATAATATATGGTAATATAATAACACATATATAAAGTATATGCACATGGGACTAAACCGGTTGGATCCGGACTGGTTTGGGCTGAGTTGATCTATTCAAGGTTGACTGAGCCTGACTAACCTGTTTGGATTGAATCGACATGAGTTGACTTGGTTAAATTGATATGGGTTGAGCTGGGTTGGGCCAAGATTGATTTTTCTCTCACTATCATTTCATAGGTTATTTTGGTTGCCATTCCGTATGGAATCTTTGGAAAGACTCTGTCCTAAATTTTTTATGTTCACTTTGTAGAATACTGAAAATGAGAAATACTAGAGTTTGAATTATCTCATTTGGACGTAAAATGGCCAATTTATGAATTTTTGAAGTTTAAACAGACTAATTTACGATAGTTCGGCTAGCAACACTGCATGGGATGCCTCGGAGACCTTTACCTCAAATTCTCCACATCCACTTTGTAGAGCGCTAAAAATAAGGAATACTGGCACTGAAATCATCGGATTTGAAAGTCGGATGAGCAAGATATGAGAAGATGAAGTTTAAATAATTAAACTTACGATAATTTACATGCAGGCCCTTGGATGATTTTTATTAATTTTTAGAAAATACCCTTATTCTTATTCCCAGACTAAAATTGTCATATCTTCTCCATTTGATATCGGAATTGAGTGATTATGGTCTCATTTTGAAGGTATTTCCTAGACTTACATATCCATGCAGGTTGCAGCCCATGTCCTTACTGTGCGGTCCACCAAAAACCTCCTCAAAGTAGTAGTCAAAATCCAAACCTTGTATTGAGATCCACCAACCTACCGTATGATTTCACTTAGGCTCTTGGACACTAGGGACCATTTCAGCTCTTTCTCAAAACACTATAGAGAGCATGCTGGGGCTAATTGACTATCATTTTGTAGAGAGTTTCACTCGCCTCCCCTGTACTTTTCAAAGTTTCTCTCACCTCTCCCACTTTGTTGCCTACACTCCAGTAAGACTTTGTTCAGCTGGGGATGGCAAAAATAGGGTGCTTACACTCATGCCTTGGAGTTAGCGGCAATGATTCATGCAATCAAGACTTGAAAACATTATCTATACGGAGAATAATTTCAGATTAAATCGTATTATAAGAGTTTTACTTATCTCTTCACCTAGAAAGAGTTGAACATGAGGCTAAGGAAATGGTTGGAACTCCTGAAGGATTAAGACTCTGATATTAGTATCACCCAAGCAAGGTTAATGTGGTAGTTGAGGCTTTGAGCAAAAAGGAGAATAATGAAGCTAGAAGGAGGACCTAGTACAAATGCTGCCTTATGTTTCACAGTAACATATTCAGATTTAGGAGAAGAGCAACATATGATAACAACTTGAGATGATCCAATTGAACGAGAACTTATGGATGAACTTATAGAGCAATACTTCCTAACTTGCATTTGTAGTGTTAAAGATCGTCTCTGATTTGATGGACGAACTAAAGGCAATAATTTTGTTAGATCCGTATCTAAGAACGATGCAAGAAGATTTAGGGAAAGGAAAACCTAACCCTGACTTACTTTAAATGCGGAGAAGGTCCTGAGATACAGAGGAGGATTATGCATACCTGAAAGTGAAAAAAAAACTTGGATCTTAGATACAAAATAATGCTAAAAGCCCATTCCATTTCGTATTGGTACATCCTAGAAATACAAAAATGTACCAAAACATGAAGAGATTATTTTGGTGGAAGGGAATGGAAGTGGTTGTGGCTAGATACGTGTTCCAATATCTGAAATACTGGCAAGTAATGGCTGAAAGACAAAGACCAACAGGCTTACTATAACCACTACCTTAACCAGCCTGAAAGTGGAACTGCATTACAATGGACTATGTCACCGGTTTAACACTGACTCCCAGATCGGTTAACGCAGTTTAGGTGATTATTGACAGCCTTATAAGATGGCTCGTTTCATTGCTATACAACCTTGGTGTATTTTAGAACGGCTAGCTAAGCTATATGTGAATAATATTGTCAGATTAAATGTTATGCCTGAGAGCATAGTGTCAGAGAGAGGCTCATGCTTTACCTCAAAGTTTTGGAAGGGACTATAGAAAGCGATGGAAACAAAATTGAAGTTTAGTACCGTATTTCACCCTCAAACCGACAGACAGTCGGAGCGAACTATATAGATCCTAGGAGGTATTCTCCGAGCTTGTGAAATTATTTTAAAAGGAGCTTGAGTTGAGAAGTTACCGCTAATTGATTTTGCTACCAAGCTACCATATAGATGTCCCCTATGAAGCATGGTACGATAAAAATGTCAAACTCCTTTGTTTTGGAATGAAGCTAGGGAGCGAAGAATTGTAGGACCTATTGAGTAGCAGACAAGATAAAAGAAAAAGGGCCAAGACAGCTCAAGTTTGTCAGAAAAGACGCCAAGACCTTGAGTTAACCATAATTGACAAAGTGTTCTTAAAGATATCACTTATGTTGTTTAAAATGATTTGGAAAAAAGGAAAAGTTGTGCCCTATATATGTTTTGAACCTTATAAAATTTTAGAGAGCCGTGAAAAAGTTACATATCAACTAGCTTTACCGTCATCCATGTCTAGTGTGGACAACGTATTTCACGTGTCTCTATTGAAAAAGTACGTTAAAAATCCATCACGGGTATTGACTGGGGATCCACGGATTTGATAGAAGACTTAACTTTTGAAAGGGTACTAGCCTAGATCACCAGTTAGAAGGTACAACATCTCCGAAGCTATGATATTTATTATGTGAAAGTAACCTGGCAAGGCCAAGACATGGAAGAGGTTGCATGGGAAGAGGAAAAATGTCATGAAGAAATAATATTCCCACCTATTCGACTCAGAAGGTACATCTAAATTTTGAGGACGAAATTTCTGTTAAGGGTGGTGGAGTTGTAAGATCTGTACGCCACGAACTCGGTTTAACCTTACGTTCTCGTGTCATGACCGGTATTTCCATCATAATCGGCTCAAGTAAACCAATTGTATGAAGAAACCACAAGATGAGATAAGCAATAAGTCAAATTTAGTGGGTGTGGTTGACTGTTTAAGTTTGTGTTGAAGCAACCAGTCAAAAACTAAAAATCAATAAATTTTAGAAGTATGGTCGCATTTTTGAGGGGTATGGTCGACCGTATGGTCGACTAAGTTGTGACCGCAGAACGTGTGTTCGCATGTTTTGGTTGTATGGTCAACAGATTATGCTACCGCACGATCGACTGTATGAACCCATAACTGACTCCGGGTTTAGGAAACTTTCTTAATTTAAGGAGGACTCTTTCTTAATTGAAAAATGACTCTATATGGAGGTTTTCTTCTATATAAAGGACGTCCCTTAGCCTCTCCCACTCTTTTAGAACCCAAATTGAAACTCTAAACCTAAGAGAGAAAGAAAGAATGGAAGAGAAGGAGATTTAGAGAAGAAGGCTGAGAGGAAGGTTTTTGTAGAGAAGAGTTTTATCTCTCTACAGCAAGCCTAAGGTATGGACTTTACTCTGTAGAGTAGATCAGATAGAATAGGTCCTTTTCAAGTTGATATGTGGAACCTAATACAATGATTTTGGTTATGAAATTTTTAAGCAAAACCATGAGAGAATAGGTTAGGGATAATTGATAAGGATAAACTATGATTAAAGGCCATAGAATGATTTTAGGATGAATTCCATTGATGAGCCAAGAGGAGGAACTCCTATGAGAAGTAAAAATTAACTTGACTACGTATGGTTGTAGCTATGGTCGACCATAAGATGAGAAGAGAGTTGACCACAGCCATTTGGAAAGAATTTAGGAAACGTATGGTCATAGGTACGGTCGCATATAGTGTGACCATAGGGTATCGACAGTACGTCGTATGGTCGCATGTATTGAGACCATAGGGTCGACCATAGGGTATCGACCATACGATAACAACAAGTATATTTTGAGACGAAACAAGGTTTTCGACTACTATAACTTAGTACAATCGAACCCTAACTTAAATACATTAATTGTTTAGGTTTCCAATAGATTCAAAGTGACTTTTAAAGCTTGGGAGAGGAACAAACATCAATCAAAGGTGAGGGAACAAGACCTAAACTAATTGGATAATAACAAACTGTTTTATTTTATTTGTCCAATGCAATGAATGCTTTTATGCTTGTATGCTTGTAATTTGCATCATACATGTCATCCAATATTATTGTTATTTCGGCTCATGCATATTTAATTTTGTTTATTTATAACACGATGATGATGATGATAGGAATAAGAATGATTTTGTGTGTGTGGTTAGTGTGTTGGATGCGAGTGGGGCATCAAGGGGAGGACGTGGCATTATGGTTCAGCCTGGTCACCAGACTCTAGCTCTATCTCTACTCAAGTCTTTTCCACTGATATCTTTGTATAGCCATTACCTTAGCAAAACTATTACGTCGTAGGGCATCGGGGGAGGTGGTCTCAGACCGTGTGGTCTTTGACTCTGTCGGGGGCCTTAGCTCTATCTCTATGGACGTATTGAGGGATGCTAGGGTGAGGCCTTGGATCCATTTGGATGGCATTAGGATTATTTAGTTGCGAGCCCAGTTTGCGAGCCCTTGCCAGCAGGGGCATACGTGTTGGTATGGGTAGGGCATCAGGGGAAGTGTTGACGGTGTGTGATCCGAACACTTTAGCTCTATCTTTATCCCATGGTGGATGCATGTAGGACTGCAATGGTGTTTGATCCATTGGACGGATTCACACACTCGTATATAGAGGTGCGGTGGCCATCAATCATTTCTATAGCACATTATAAACTTACAAATCGGACCAAAGATGTGAATTGAATGCATGCATATGTTTGTTGCATTGTTTTGTTCACTCATTGAGCTCGTGTTGGAGAACTGACCCTCGTGCGTAATTCTTTTTAGTTTCTGATGTTGCAGGTATTACTGTCGAAGATTATATCGATGCGGCAACATATGGACAAATGGTGGCTATGGATGTGCAAGCTGTGGAGGCTGAATATGACTTGTCAAGCGAGTGTTTCAACTATGTCTACGCTTAGTAGTTAACTTTCATATTTTGATATTTGTAATAGTTTGTTATAATTATGTTTTGGTTACTTAGAGATAACTGGTTTATTATTTACTTATCATTGTAGACATTCAATTCATTGTTAATAAGACATCCGCTATTTAATTATTATCTCTGATTATTACTGTAGAATGTATTTTGGTTTAACATGGTTGGCACAGCCTATACGAGATCCTGGTTTGAACCGTTGGTTCTCATGACGGTTCATCACACCACTGTTAGTCCAGATTTGGAGTGTGACAGTAACCCTAATTCTACACACCCTTATCACTAGATCCTTGTGGATCATTCGTCATATGTTTTATACAGTAGTGAAATTAGACTACAGTCTTTGATGGCTGTGAGTCCAACCTCACACACATCCTATCCTAGTTATAGTGATGAGAGGATTTACCGTTGGTTTCTCAACGATGTATGCTGGAAACTAACAGTGAGTTCTTCTTCTCCTCCTCTCTTCTCCTTTTACAGCCTTCTTCTTCTCCAGAGCCTTTTCTTTCAAATCTCCTCTTATTTCTAGAGTTTCTGATCAATGTGAGAGAGAATGGGCATAAGGAAGTTTATATACGGAGATAAGTCTCCTGTTGTGACTCCACTTCGTTTAGGAAAGTGGTTCACTTCAATTAGAAAATATTCTAAATTCTTATACTGTATTTATGCTTGTCTGATCGCACAATAAGTAGATCAGATAACCTCAACAAGTCTGACCGGACAAGGTTTAAGTTATTAGTTTCATACCTTGTTGTGTGGTTCTGTCATCCAATTACCACGTCCAACCCAGTTATGAAGGGAAGACTTATCACGACAAGTTAACCTAGGTTAGACCGGGTTAGTAGAGTGCGGATTTTACAACAGTATTAGATACTTTCATTGTTGTAGAGGGATCAATACTATAGTTGAGAAAAGCAGCCAACGAGAGAAGATCTTATATCTGGAATAAATGACCTGATGTAGTAGCTAGAGAGGCTATGTGGGATGCTTCACACATGTCTCAATATAGATTTGAGTATTTTGTTATGTGTTCTCCCTGGAGGTCTCCTACTAATGGCAATGCCGAAAATGGGAGTACTTTCCATAGAAGGATTTTGTAATTTCTTTTTTTGAATTTTTAATACAAATTTGTTTTCTAGCAAAACTAAAAAGTCTATCAACTTCTCTGAGCCCCTAAACTCGGTTGCGACATTCTTGATTTTGTTGGGCATGCTCTCTACTACATCTCAAAGCCTAGTCTCCAGCTCAGCTTTCTCCTTCTTAAGAGCAGAAATTTCTTAAAGCCTCTTCAGTCATCTACTTCTCCTTATCAACTCTCAGCTCCTCTTCTTTACCTTTCTTTCTCTCATCTTCTACAATTTTCTTCTCCCTCTCAATTGCATTTTTGGTCAACCTCAAATTCTTTGATAGTAGACTTACCTCTTGGGTTTGTAACAACTTCTGCTCAGTCATTTTAGAGAAACTCAAGCCTCCGCACAACATTATGCACAGGTTGATCAGCTAAAATCAGATCAATAAAGTCATTCAGATAAGAGACTTAAAAAAAAACAATTCAAAATTTAACAAAGTGGTACTTACATTGCTGAAAGAAAGGTATATTGACTCGGTGAGTTGTCTTGGACTCATTGAGTTTCAGAATTCTTGATCTTTGGCCAGGAAGGTACCACTAGCGAGTTCTCAAGCAATTAAAAACTTGGCAATCCCGCAGTCTGAAGTCTTCACCATCCAACTCAGGATGTATATCTCACCCTCTTCTATCCCCTCCAAGTTGATATGAGGGGAAATGAAAGGTGGTAGGAAGAGGAGAAGATTGAGAAAAACTCGATTGAGCCTCGATTTCTAGCTTACCTTCCTTTTTCTCTCTGGTAGGCTCAACATCCTTGACTCCCTTGTCTGTTATAGAAGACATTACCTCTTGCGTTTAGGCATCTTTCAGGGCAGATATCGGCATATCTAGCTAACCGAGGGGAAGTCTTGATGACGATCCCCTTCTATGAGGTGCTCTAAGGAGACACCTTCTATTTCTTGGAGAACTCCATTTCAATTGCTCCCTTACCCTTCCTTTTAAGGGCTTCCATATCTATCTTTGGCTTTCCCACTACAAAACACAAGAGATACACAGGCTTCAAATTTTGAGTCGGCTATTAAAGCAAAAGAGTTCAAGAATTCTACTTAAGGCTTACCAAAGTCAGTGGGTTCGCCAGACTCGGCCCATGCATCGATTGTCGTAAACTCGTCCTCATCATCGGCAACACTGACTTTTGAAGATAGCTTGAATCCAGCGTCTAAGCTCGTAGCAGCTCATGCAGAAAGATGAGAAAATGTTTCTTCTATTGGGGGAAGACTTTCAGTTTGAACTTCAGTGAACTCGTAGTATACATCTTTCCCCCCAATAAGTCCATACGACTTCAAAACACTATTGGCCATCAGTTTCTAATGGTTTAGGTTCTAACCTTTTGTAAGGTCTTTGGCAGAATTATATGACTCTAGTCATATTTGGACAACTTAGGCTTCTAATTCAGCCTTTGGACTTCAGGAAACCTCCACAGATTACTAATAGGCATATTTGTCTTGTCAACTCTACCTACAAAGAAAATTTTTTTGTTCCAGTTATGAATGAAGGACCTCTTGGAACTTAGAACCTCAGGGGCCTTAAATCTCCTTTTGAAATAATACCAGCAGGTCTTAACTTTGCCCTCTGGTTTTTCGACTACTTCCTTGTCGTCATTTAGAATGACGATATTTTTAAATAAATCGACAGATGCAACCCTCTTGCGCCTTTTGAAGAATATTTTAAAGGGCATAATTTGGCACCAAGAGTTCGACAATAGTTAAGCAGGGGCAAGTTCATAGGCTTTCAAGATCCTAATGGTTAATGGGAAGTGGAAGTCTGAATCCAGAGAATAGCATTTCTTTATAGACACTTATCTCTATAAGGCTTAAGTTACAAGGAGCTTCATGTCTGCCTGGAAGTCGGCTGACATATCTTTTGGGGATTTTGTATTTATCGTCCAATTTGTCTAGACCAGCTTTGGTTAAGTCTGATCGATTCGTAGCACAAGCTAACTCATGCTGGGAAGGACTAACAAAAATGGCAGGGGCTGGAGGATCTGAAGAATTAACTACAACTGCTTCGGCACTCGATAAATTTCTTGCCGTATAGTCTCACTAGAAACAACAATGGTGAGACGGCCTAACTCTTTCTCAGGGTTCTCACGTATATCATTAGAAGACATGATTAACAAGGAATGAGAGAAAATAAAAACTTACTATTTCCTTGGCAAAAGAAGTTGACGATTATTAAAGTTGTAGAGCGGCTTTCATAACAAGTAAAGAAGTTGGGGCTTGAAGATGAAGGAAAATCCCCAAACCCTTGCTTTTATAGGTTTGCAAGGGTTACAACCCTTCGAATTTCAAATATTTTGAATCCAAGAGCAATCATGAAGAACTATTAAATCAAGCTTGGATAGTCACAACTTTTAAAATTAGTGCTTTAGACAACTTCGAGGGGATGTTGATCATTGGCTGCGAGTACAATGCACCTCATGTTATCGGCAGCTTTCTCATTGAGTTAAAGCCAACTATGTCTGCTCGATTTCGACATTTCTGCATCTTATTATGAGAAAAGGATGCAACTTTACATGTGTCCTCACCCCAATACTCAATAGATCAAAGTTGCATTTAATTAAGGTCTACACATTCGACGAAATTAGGGATTTGAGCCCAAAAATCTTTTCGAAAAGGTAACCATCGTTTCAACATTCGAGGATGAAGGTTGTTGTGTAATGTGGACTTTAAATCAAAGCTTAACTCTAAAGGAGCATTCAGTCAACTTGCGAGTGATTGTTGAAGTCGGCCAAGGAAGTATCAAATATTGAATTCGGAATTACAATTGCTTTCTCACATTTTTACAAATCTGAAAAAGCAAGGGGCAACTGTTAATACTATATTCCACCAACCAATTGTGGAGTGACAGTGTCCAAGAATTTGAGGACATCAACAACGCAGCACATGTCTTACACATGGTAGAGTGCAAATCGAATTAGGAAGTTTCCCACTTTGGAGGGATACGTTCCTCAATCGGTGCCTATAGGCCTTGTTTAATGACCTGTACATTGGCAACTACTTTCATGATGATCGTAAGATCATCGTCCAACAGTGTACAGTTGAAGGCACAATTATCAACCGTTCTATAACTAAAAAGGTAATTCGGACCACACTAGACGGTTAGACACTCCTATATATACTCACAGAAACAAAGGTACAAGGACGGATAATTTTTCTACTGACTCAAACCTTACCCCACTCTCAAAGAAGCATTTCCCTTTCATTTTGCTTCATACTACTTGCTCTGTAAATTAACTTAATCATCGGAGTGGCCACCGGATTACCCAATCCATTCCTCGGTGAAATTCCATTTGTCTTTAGATTCTTACCTTGAACTCGACTAAACCGTGTGAAGTCGGCTTGTACATGGCCAACTCGGATACAACGTGATCAGTTTGACCAGAAGGTCCACAACTCGGCTAGACCAGTTTTTAGCAGCAACAACTGGAACTAAGCTTTCAAAAAGAAATTAATGAAAAATATAATTTTGGACATTAAAAGGAAAGTTATATAATACAAGAAGGATCATACAATTGAATTAGCCCATCAAGAACCCAGTTTGATAAGTGATTAGTACAGATTCCATCTTTTTTCTAGGGGAAAGGCAAGAATGATAAGGGAAAAAAAAAGGAATTTACAACCTAAGATAAAAGTATCCTCTTTAGTCTTTCTCTATCAAATTTAAAAGACCAGGGGGAGTGTTTTCTATACAAAAAATTTGTTATCATGCATGTTAACAATACAATTTGGTTTTGCCGAATGGTATGGCACGTGGAAAACTTGTAAATGTTAGAATTACATTCACATTTATCCACTGATTTACATCCTTTTTTGCCCAAAAGGCTAGAGAAATTTCCATGTTTAATTGTTGTTTCCTTTTTTGCCATTCCATCTATGTAACTGGAAAAGCATAATCTTATGAGCACCCTCGGTCATTACAAAGTGTGGACTTTAATAATTGGTAGATCTTATATATGAGCACCTTAGGTCACTACAGTGTCAGTTTTATTAGAAGATGGCAATTTGCATAGTAGACATAGATATGTTTTATGTATTGAATTGCTTGAATGACACATGTATAGGTATCTCTAGATTATGACAACTTTTAACTATTCTTATCTTCTTATTTCTTAAGGGTTTTAGGTCAAAAGTAAAATAAACTTTTTACAATCTTTTTGAAAATAATTTTCTATTATGTCATTTTCAAAATATGTTATTATCTAACACGTTTTTCAATTCAACATGAGAAATGACAATTATTACTTTCAATAAAAAAAATCATTGTATCATACTAAAAAAATGAAAAAAATCTAAATTACTTGACCCGTCAATAAGAAAGTCCTTTTATGTATAATAATAGAGTAATGGGTTAATTGATAATCATGTTTGGCTTTGCCACGTGCTAACCTAAAATTTCCAAAATTTTCCATAACTGTAATGGAATTACATTAATTGCTAAAAAAGAGTAGAACAAACTAGGTGATACACGACTGAAATGGGGCACTAAATTACATGTGCGGCATATTAAAACTCCCACTTCGTTTTCAATTATCAAAATGGCAAAATCATTTGTACATGTAGTAGAAATAACTGCCATACAAAAAAGCTCTAATGGATATAAAGGGAAAGTCTGTGCCACGAGAGACAAGACTCTTAGCATACATATGTCTTGGGTGGCTAGAACTAATCACGTGTCACATGTTTAGAGAATAAAAGTAAGCAATGGGGAATTTTTATTTTTATTTTTTTGTTGAAAAGAAATTCATTAAAAATTAACTACAAAAGCAAAATAGCTTCAGCAACTCAAGAAGGGAAAACATTCAATCAAACTCAATATCGTTCCGTTGTGTCTGATTGCAAGGGACATTGAAGGAAGGGACAAGAAATTTTTTAATTTTAAAAGAAAATTTTTATAGTGGTAACACAAAATGATTGCATAAATTACCTAATTCTCATAACATATAAATAATGATACTAATAAGATATAAATTTTATTTTAATTTTTAAATGCAAGAGATTTAAATGCAAAGTGAAGTGTAAGTTAATAACTAAATATGGAAAGATTTGGAATTAATTAGAGAGCAATGTGATAGCATGTGTTGTAATAATTACGAAAATTTTTTTTTAAATTAAAAATTTTCACTTTTCTTCCCTTCAATTTCTCTTCCAACCAAACACAACCTAGCTAACAAAATTGACAACTAAGTGAGTAGGCTTACTGGATCCCTACTCACCCAAAAAAGTATTAAATAAAAAGAAGATAAGACATTTATATGGTGTGTGGAGTCTTATCAGTCAGCATATTTTCAACGAAGACACCAATTTAGAGATCATTTTTATTCCATTAGTAAAAAAGATATGGAATATCACAAATTAATCAAAAAGAGATTCAACAATTAAAAGGGATATTGATTTTTTTTAAAATCTAGTATCTCAATCAAGAGATTAAGATCAGGGAGAGAAATTGCTACCCGTCAGAGTTTCTTTTCAATTTCTTACATGTTACAGTGAGATGATTACCCTGTCCCTCCTCAAGAGGCTCAAGCAAACACTGTCAGAAAACAGCCATTTTCCTTTAAGATTATTAGAATGAACAGTCATCTCCAATTCGTTTGAAATACTTTTCCTTTGGAATTAGGTAGAAGAATTGCATTAGAGTTGCCACATCTTGCTTGTTAATTTCGTCCCTCCAAATATTATAATAGTCTCACCTTCACATTCAGCCTGTGTCACACCCTAATTCTGGATTAACTAGAATAGTATGATGAACCGTCAATAAATCAACGGTTCAATCAGGATCTCCATTAGATAGTACTCACCATATCAACCACACACGCATTCCACAATAATAATCAGATATAATAAATAAATAAGCAGAAAGTGTTTATAAATAATGAACTGAGCATCTAACCATGATATATAATTATTTAATCCAATTATCTTCAAAACTCAAAACATAAAAGTAATTAATCCATTACATGTTCTAATAATCAAATATAGCTAAACTCATCAAAAATACATTGATTCCACTAGCATGAAGGATCATGCGTATCTTCTACAGCTTCAACATCCATGGCCGCCATGTGTCCATATGTCGGAGCATTCACGTACTCTTCTACAGTAAGACCTGCATCATCAACTAAAAATATTCAACGTCGAAAGGGTGAGCACACAACACGGCTCAGTGAGTAAAACAAAGCAATGCAATAAACATATGCATGCGTTCAATTCATATTTTTTGTCTGATTTTTAAGTTGTAATATGCTATAGAAATGATTGGTGGTCACCGCACCTCTATACACGAGTGTGTGAATTCACCCCATGGATCAAACACCATTGTCGTCCCACATTCACCCACCATGAAATAGAGATAGAGATAAAGTGTCTGGATCAAACACCGCCAACACTTCCCCTGATGCCCTACCTATACCAACACATAAGCCCCTATTGGCGAGGGTTTGCAAACTGGACTCGCAACTAACCAATCCTAAATGTCATCCAGTATATCCAAGGCCTCACCCCAGCATCCCTCAATACATCCATAAAGATAGAGCTAAGGCCCCCCGACAAAGTCAGAGACTACACAGTCCGAGACCACCTCCCCTGATGCCCTACGATGTAATAGTTCTACTAAGGTAATGGTGATACGACGATATCAGTGGGCAAGACTTAAGTAGAGATAGAGCTAGAGTCTGGTGATCAGGTCAAAGACCACAATGCCACATCATCCCCTGATGCCCCACTCGCATCAAGCACACTAACCACACACAATCACATACTTATTCCTATCATCATCAATCAACATGGTAGCAAATAAACAGAAGTAATATGTATGAGCAGTAATAACAGTATTATTGGATGACATGTGAGATGCACATTACAACCATACAATCATAGAATCGAGTATGGCATTGGACTCAATAAAATAACGTTTTATTATTATCCAATTAATTTAGGTCTTGTTCCCTCACTTGTTAGCAGAGCTCGATCTCTTTCCAAGCCTTGTAACTCTTTTCGAATCACTTTAATAACCTAACAGTTATATAGATTTAAGTTAGGATTCCTATGTAACATGTTACAGTAGTTGAAAATCGAAAATAGATCACCGATAGGTGTCTGATCAGTCTTATGGTCTCATTCTATGTCGACCTTACTGCCTACGGTCGATACCCTACGGTCGTATCATATGCGACCATACCTGCGACCTTATGATTTCTTAATTCTTACCGAATGCCTTTGGTCGATCCTCTGGTCATGCTATGGTCAACCGTAGCTGCGACCTTAAGATTTTTTATCACAGACTACATTCAATCCAAATATTTCCTCTTGGCTCTTCAATAGGGTCCTTCCTAATAATCATTCTAAGACTAAATTTCTTAGTTTTACCAATTAATCACTCTAACCCATTCTCCATGATTTCCATGAGATTTGCTTAGCAAATCACATGGTTGAATCCTTACATTGCTTTTGGTATCTCAATTTACATTAAAAACTCTTACTCTTAGCGTTCTAAGGCTACAGAGATAAGATTCATACCTTACTTATTGTAGAGAGTCTGTAGAACTCTTCTCTCAGTCTTCTCCTCAGTCTTCTCTTCTTCTACTTCTCTTCTTTTTATTTCCTTCTTTTTCTCTAGGGTTTGCTAATATTCCAAAAGAGTGAAAAATGGTTGAGGGACGTCCTCTATATAGAGAAAAACTCTCTATATAGAGTTCTCTAATAATAGGAAAGAATCCTCCTCAAGTTAAAAAAAATTTCAAACTCAGAGTTCAATCTAGGGTCTTACGGTCGATGGCCTACGATTGCAGAACCCGTTGACCGTAGGATCGAAAACATCGACCGTATGGTCATCGATCAGTGACCATTGTTTCTTTCCATATGGTCGACAGTACCTACCTAGGTATGCGACCCTACGTATACTTTTAATGTTTTTAACTCAATTCTCATACCTGGTTTATGATCCTACTTCACACGGTCGATCCACTTGATCCAGCAATGATGGGAAGACCTAGTACGACACGATTAAACCGGATTAATAGAGTGCGGGTCTTACAGCATGTCTTTTGTGTAGGAATGTTTTATAGTTATAGCACAAATTTGAGTGCCATATTGTAATATAGTTGGGACATCCTGTTAGTCTAGTAATATATCTGTTGTGCATTTGTGCTACCACCTTCTCTCAAGTATGACGTTTTCCATCTATCAAAAAAAAAAAAAAAAAAATATATATATATATATATATATATATATATATATATATATATATATATATATATATATATATATATATATGTTCTTGTTGACATAGTTAAGGTATCAAATAATTAGTCTTATTTTCCATTGCCATAATAATATAGCATTTTTTTTTCTGTGAAGATAAAAAATGTGCCATTTCACATGTATACTCATAAAGACAAGTTGCTTGCAAATTATTTTGAATGTCTTATTTTACTCTTGATTTAAAGACATATTTGAAGGCATTTGAAAGAAGAATACAGGATCTAAATATACCTATAGAGTTATTAAGATTCTTCAAGTATGGGAGATATGTGTGGAAAAGTTTTTCTAGATAAATAGACACCAAGCTTTGCTACATGGAAGGGTGATAAGGAAATTTTGACTATATAGATGTCTTGGTAATAATCTAGATTAACCACATCTTAAATTTTAAGTTTAGATTCAATTATATACCTTCCTATATATATATATATATATATATATATGAAGATTTCTTTCTTTTCACTTTATCCATTTATTCTCAGAAAAAAAATTTTCTCTATATTTTAATGAGTTTTGTTTTGTGATTTGGTCAAATCTATTTTGTTTGGAATATAACCAAGGACAATGAGGTTTTTACCTAGGGGTGTCAGAATTGGGCCCAAATTGAAAATTGAAACCGAATAAGCATGATTCAGTCTAGACCAAGCCAAAACTGAATCTTATTAGACAGTAATTGGGTTGTGTTTTTGTAGTCCAATGAAAAATCGATCCAAACCAAACCAATTGATAAACTGAAACAAAATCAGACCAATAGACCAATAGGTCCGATAGTAGATCGATAAGGCCCCGTTTGATAACACTTTAGCTCCCGTGGAGCTACTTCTGGTCCGGAGTCGTTTTCCACTTCTTCTCCAGAGTCAGGATTTTTGGAGTGGAATAGTGTTTGATAACACTGCTCCAAAATCAAAAGACTATGCTTCCAGAATGCTGTTTGGTGGTGGTGGTATTGGTGGCGGTTGAAGGGGGGTGGTGGTGGTAGTGGTGGTGGTGGTGGTGGTGGGTGGTGGTGGTAGCGGTGGTGGTGGTGGGTGGTGGTGACGGTGGCGGTGGCGGTGGGTGGTGGCAGTGGTGGTAGGTGGTGGTGGCGGTGGTGGTAGTAGGTGGTGGGTGGTGGTGGTGGCGGTGGTAGTGGTAGGTGGTGGGTGGTGGTGGCGGCGTCGGTGGTAAGTGGTGGGGGTGGTGGTGGCGGAGGTGGTGGTGGTGGGTGAAGGGTGGTGGTAGTGGTGGTGGGTGGAGGGTGGTGGTGGTGGCGGCGGCTATGGGTGGTGGTGGGGATGGTGGCGGTTGAGGGGTGGTGGTGGGATTGGCAGTGCCAGTGGTGGTGGTGATGGCAGTCGATAGTGGTAATAGTTCCGGAGCAAGAGAAGTAAGTTTTTTTAGCTCCAGTTTTTTAACACCCATAGACATTTTTGGAGCGGTTCACTCTATGGGAGTTAAAACTTGAACCGTGTTTATCAATCGTCATTCTACTCCGAATTAGCTCCGGAACTAAGAAATAAGGAGCTGGAGTATTATCAAACGGGGCCTAAGAGTCCAATAAGCTAACATTTTACTAAAGGAAAAAGACGGTTGCCTCCCCTGTTCTATGCCCAAAGGACAAAAACCCCTAAAAGTTTATGGAAAAGACAAATGTCTCCTATTTTTAACGGTGTTAAAGTAAATTTTTTTGTGGACAATTCTACTTTGAACGTTTTATTACTTTAAAAACCTATTAATGATAAAAGACTAATATAACCCTCCTATCCCAATTAAAATTAACTCTCCTCTCATCTTCCTTCTCATTGTCCCTCACCTTCTTTTCGATGAGACAGAGATGCGTGGATTCTCGTGGGAAAAATGAGAAGGAAGATCAGAGGAGAGTTAATTTTCAAATTGTTAGAAAGAATAACAAGAAACAAGAATACTTCACATTCAATTGAAAGCTTTTAACTTTTAAACAAGATTTTGCTAATAAGATTATAGCCGTGGAAAACTTATCAAACCATTAATGAACAGAAAGAAAAATTTCCAAATCATCATTGATCAATTGAAACAGAACATCCTTGAAAACCAAATAACCCCCACAGAAGCCTAAAAATAAATCAACTGAACAAAAGCAATGCAGGGAGGGCAACCAGTGTAAAAAGAAAATTACAAAAGTGAGAGTAAGAATCAAAGAAATAGTCAGCATTGGTCTTGTCGCCACCAACGAGGGTATCACCAGGTTCATCAGAGATGGGATTGTCAAGGTTAGAACTCTCAGTCATCTCGTCCAAGTTTTCATCTTCGACCATCATCTCCGTCTCTTGTTGGTGGCTAGTGCAGGCATTGTTGGTGTTGTTGCTAGAAGAGGTATGCTTGTTATTACTCCTTTGCCGACCCATTCTCTTTCTTCGTTTGCTTTTTCAGCTCTTCTCCACTCCACGATTAATCGATTAGGGCATCTGGGGTTTCTGCCTCGCTGAAGTGCTGCTGGTGTCCGAAATCCTACCGTAGATTTTTCAATTCTACTCCACTCCACGATTAATAGATTTGGGCTTCTGGGATTTCGTTTGCTTTTTTCAACTCTAAAGGATTAATTTAGTCATTAAAAAATTGGCCTCCCAACCTTGGTGTCTAATGAAATATTCTTAACGACATGGGTCTATTTGTATTTTAGTACTATTTCTTGGGGAGGCATTTGTCTTTTTTAGAAACTTTTGGGAGTATTTGTCCTTTAAGCACAGTACAGGCAACCATTTTTTTCCTTTTATTAAATATACAATTAGGAAATTAACCCTAGATAATGGCCCAATAGAGCCCATTAAACCAACTTGTTACTATATACACATATAGTAAATCGAAACCAAATTAAGACGGAACTGATAGCGAACCAATAAAAACCTATTGGGCCAACCAGATTAAAACCCACAACCATACCAAAATCGATTATTTTTTATTGGACAATAATTGGAAAGAGGTGTACAGGGTCGAATTTGAAATCAACCCAAACCAAAACCGGACCAAATCAACCCGTTAACACCCCTAGTTTTACCTATTTTTAAAATTTATTAAATTTTATCAAATCTGTCTTATCTAGACCTGCTACAGTACAAGAACTTCTCCCCCACATGTATAATGTATTTAGATTTAAAATACACATTGTCTACTGAATTTTCACTGACCAGCCTTAAAATTAATCAGATTAAAAATCTTGTAAGCTGCAAATTAATATCCTCATGGAAGATGTATCGCTACCCAATTGCGTGGCCCTTGCCCTAGCACAGGGCCAACAAGAGTGCATGTGAGGGCATCAGCACGCATGAGATTTTCCTTTTCACAAATATCAGAGTAGTAATTTCGTCTTTGTTTTTACCACAAGAAAAAAAAATCGTCTTTGTTGTATCTTGGCTTCGACTCCAAGAATGATGCAATTTGGAATCTTTTTTTTTTTTTTACTCATTCTTAAATTGTGAATATTGACCAAGGCATGATATTTTGCTATCCGTGAGTCAGCAATACCCACGATCAGAAGCTACCAATGAAATTCCCCACAATTGCCACAATGCCACATCCACATTATTGTTGCGTAAGTTCTAAAGTCCACATTTAAAAAAATAAATAAATAAATAAAAGGTCCTGCTTTACGTCAAGTCACTTATCCGGTGTTAGAAGTACTGTTATTATTATTATTATTTTTTTTTTTGGGTAAGCTTAAAGTATTGTTATTCATTCCTTTTGATGCTTACTTATCGGCTGGAAACAACAATATAAATAGGAAAATTTTCACTTATCACTTAAAAAGATTTAGATAAATCATCTACTATCTAAGTTTTTAAAAAAATATCTATCACCCAAATTATACAAACGTTTATCAAAAAGACCCAAAAGCAACTAACAGAGTTGTTAGTTAGTGATGTCAGCCGTTAGAAAATACATGAATGACAATAATATCCTTATTGTAAAGGAAAAAAAATCCAATTTACCCTCTTTTTTTTTACCCTACCTCATCTTTTCGTGTTTTGTTTATAATCCAAAATCCCCAATTTTCATTGTTCCTCCCAAACTAGGAATCTAAAATCTCCAATTTTTCTAGTAATTAGGGTTTCTAACGTCTTTCAGTCTCTGTAGAGCTTTGGAGTTGTAGTAATGGCGATGGAACCAGACATGAGTAGCTGGACCGACCTGCTCCACACATCCACGAAGCTTCTTGAACATGCTGCTCTGTGTACTCAGTCAACAAAAGCTCTATCTTGGGCTAGTGAACTCATAGTTGCTTTTCGATTGCGGAGAAAGAAAAAACTTATCAAATCGGATGGATAGTTTCACTCTCACCCCAAACTGCTTCAATGGCTGCTGTCTTCCATCTTTTTCTTTTTCTTCAAGAGGAAGAGCAACCTTTTTTTGTCTCTGTGATTCCCAGGTTGACACTGAGAGGGGGGTGAATCAGTGACCACTAAAATTCTTTTCAACTATGTGAAGTTTGCCCAATCAAAAACACACACTGCTGCCAAGAGCTGTTTGTTAATGCTTTGTTGTCTTGAGCTGACTGGGGTGGTCATTCATACATTTGCTCTGTTAACACATTTCATGTAACACACCATACCACACACCTATAGGTATCCATCCTGAGGCTTGGCCTACCAAGTGTGTACACCTAGACCTGCAATCCACGCACTTCACATGCATAACAAAAATAGGTACATCCACATGACACACTATGTAATGTGGTTCACCTATCACACACTGTGATGGCTACTCCACGGGGTAATACCCTAACCAAGGTTTCGTATTATACACAATACGCTGCTTTAATGCTATAGTTGCACCTACAACCCAGATGCTACAACACCAACCACATTTTCAGTTGCAATTGAGTCCTAGGCAACAACCCCCACTCCAGTCAAGCCCCGAACTTGACAGGTTACAAAGTATTTATCAAATAGAAATTACAAACCCTTCCCATATAGCATTGGCACAAATAAATAGGGTCTGTGTGTGTGATTACCTTCCCAGCGTGATCACGGCATATGTGTGGTGCTCACCAAATGAGTTTCTCAGGCTCTCCAATGGTAGTAGGTGAGCTTCTTCAACAATATGGGAGTTTGGCACTCTCCCAATACCTCTCATACAATCTGAATCTTACCAAAACCTCACAACATACTCACACTACCTCTCTCATGCTTTATATGGCAATTAAACTCAGAGAGAGGTGAGTGGAGATGGATTTTACACACCAAATGAGCTCAAGAACTTTTTTCTTCACAAACCCAAAGCCACACACCAAACCCCCATTTTTATTGCAGGTTGATAGATTTTGAAGAGACGAGTCCAGAGCAATTTGATTCACTCAAATCCGAGATCGGACGGCCAAGATATGGCCATCCAAAGTCCAGCCGTTAGGATTATAAGAAATGGAATCTTCAGAAGAGCATTCATGCACCCGCGATGCACCGTAGCCGCGCCGCCGCTGACACAGCAGGTCCGCTGTCGAGTAACGATTGGCTGGCTAGAGAATCTTGAAGATCCGTCGTTGGATCGGTCAGAGGAAAGCGGGAAATCAGTTTGGCCGTCAGATCTTCCTCATCGCGTCAGACATGATCGGGATTCATTGTGGCCGTCAGATCCGTATCTTTCCGCCGCCATTTCATACGCACGCCACACTAAATCCTGGATCTAGCTCCACACGACGCGGACTATGGTATTAAGATGCTCCATCCAATGAGCACAAGCGCGGGAGCATCTTGACGCATCAACGAGCATACACCCGATCCCACCTTTTTTTAAACCGTCGATTTAGAATCGAGATAGCGTGGCTTGATCTAGGGCACCCATTTCGAATCCATACCTTTTTGTTTATCGAAAATACCCCTGATAATGAGTGGTAATGCCCTGTAGATACATTTTTTCCAGAAGGTTGTCTGTTGAGTTTTTCTCTGCGGCATTTCGTCGAGCAGGTGAGATGCAAGTTGTTCAAGCCTTGCGGTCCGCACGCGCGGCTAGGCCCTGCGAGCCTTGCGAGAGCCAGCTGCTGCTGTGTGGTGGTCTTGCCAGGCTGGCTATGTGCTGGCCTTACGAGGCTGGCTGCTGGCTGGCCTTGTGGGGCTGGCTGCTGGCTGGCCTTGCGAGGCTTGTTGTTGGCTGGCCTTGCGAGGCTCGCTGCTGCCTGGCCTTGTGGGGCTGGCTAGTGGCTAGCAGGCCATACTGTCTTGCTGCTGGCTTGGTGCCAAGGGCTTCGGCCATGCTGGCCTGGGCTGGTGCCAAGGTGGCAAGCCACATCCTGTGGGACCCATATGGCCCATTTTCTCTCTCTTCTTTCTCTCTCCTCATTCTCTCTCTTATTTCTCTCTCCTCTTTCTCTCTCTTCTTTCTCTCTCCTCATTTTCTCTCTCTTTTATTTCTTTCATCTTCTTTCCTCTTCAGGTGTTGTCAGTGCACCAACCCTGTCACCATGTCTGTCAGTGGGACTTCAGTGGGACCCACAGACATTCTCTCTCCTCTTTCTTTCTCTATTTTCTCTTTCGACTTTTTCTGTCTTCTTTCACTGAACTACAAGCACATAGAGCTATATACTGGCTTCCATATGGGCTTCTGACAATCCAACCATGCCTGTCCACTCTATTTGCTGACTGGATACACTGTTTGTTGACATTCTCTCTCCTCCATATCACTCTGCCAACCCAAGGTTGCCAACAATGACAACACATACAAAGTTGCTCTCAGCTGCTCAACTTGACCAAGGTTCCAACATTCTCCTTCTCTCGTCGACCCTTATCTTTGGTTTTAGCTTCCAAAGACGAACCTCAGCTCGACCATTTGGAGGAAATGGAACTCAAGTTTTGGCGAATGCTTGGCGAAGACCCAAAACTAACCATGACTAAGGTTCCATCTTTCAGTGGCTAAATTCTTCTTTTCAGAATTATCCCTTTGAAATTTTCTTAATTGTGTGAAACCAGAGAAATTCTTGCACTCAAGAATCAAAGCAAGAAAATAACACTTGCAGAACAAAGAAATTGATAGAAGAAATACAGGGAAGAGAAGAAATTTCAAGAACTTTCAAAGAAAAAGAGCAAGAAGAAAATCACCAAGAGGATTTGCACCGGAGATAAATTAATAATTATGTTGCCCCAATCAGTTTTTTTTATTTTTTTTTTCTTTGCACACCATAAAATCTGTGAAACAAAGAGGAAAGTAACGATTCACATATTAGAGAAGGTCTTCACCATTATTAGTTGATGGGGGTAGGGATGGTGGTCATGGAGAAGACACAGGTGAGGATGGTGGTCCACCAGAATCACAAGAACACCGGAGCTTTACCAAGAAAAGAAAACAATCTCCACTCTCTCTCTCTCTCTCTCTCTCTCTCTCTCTCTCTCCTTTCCAGTTTCCACTCCTCAAAAGACAGAAACAACCAGAAGATCCCATTTCATTCTCGATTCTTCAGCTTCTCTTGCTAATCATCAATCAATTAAAACAAGCATCAAACACCCAGAAGAAAATTGTCAATTAATTAAATCTTAGAAATTCCTTTGTAGCAGTAGATGAATTACAGAAGCCTTTGGTAACATCGAAACCTAGCTTCAAAGCAGACGTTGTGGAAGTGAAGAGAGATATCTAGATAATTAGTAGAAAACCTTGTTCAATTCAATTGTTTGCTCATATTCCAATCTGTATTTCCTTTCTTCCTGGACTGCAAAGGAAAACTGCTTGACTCTGTGCTTTTAGTTTCATGGTTGCTCCACCCTTTGGTCACCAAAATGGCAGAAAATGAAAGGAAAACAGCTCTCGGATCTAGATTTGCAAGATGTTTAACAAAAAAAACCAAGATCTAAAGAAATCCATACCATCTCTCTAGGGGGATTTCAATAGATTCTAGAGGTGAAATAAAAAAAAAAATAAAAAAAAAAAAAACCCAAGTAGATTCTGAACAAGAAATCGAAAAAAAAAAAATCCAATTTTGATTTCTGTTGAAACTCTCACATTCAGATTGCTTGTTTTCAAATAATGGGGAGAAAATCCAACCCAGATGTCTCTTATATGGACATCGAGAAATCCTTTCGGAAGAACAAAGGCAAATTGAACTATGATGATTACGAAGATATTCCATTTGATGGGAGCATCGAAGAAGATCAGTCGTCTAGATCCTTGTAGAGTTTGACTCTTCAAGGATATCGCCATTGCCAGAAAAAAAAATCAAAATTTTTTTAACTCTCTCACTCAGAGCTCCGATCAAAGCCGAAATCTAGGGTTTTCTGAAGCTCTTCTCAGATTACTGATTCAGTTCGATTCTCTATTCTTTCTAATTGCTGTGAGTGTATTCATTCTTTTTTTTTTTTTAAAGATCTGTTTTGACTTTCTTTTTCCTTTCGTTTAAAATAACAAGGGTATAAACGTCTACACACAATTTCAACTCTTTTTCCGTCAGTTAATCGACTAACGTTTGTGTAATTTGGGTGGTAGGTATTTTTTTAAAAAACTTGGATGGTAGATGATTTGTCCAAATCTTTTTAGGTGATAGGTGAAAATTTCCAATATAAATAAGTTGGGTAGTTTGACTCTTTATTTTTTTTTTCTTTTTGGGAAAATTACTAGTACCTCTTTTGGACTTAGGTCTAAATACATCAACTACCCTAAAGTTCTCAATAATTATATGTACTATCCTTAAATGCCAAGTGTTACATAGAAGCCTATTCCGTTAGGTTTTTTCTGTTAGATGCTGATGTCAGCACGAAATGTATTTTTGAAGGTAAAAAATACCCTATGGGTATTGTGAAAAGACCATACTAGCATTTTATGAAGTGAAAAGACATTTCGACCCTTTCACTTACTTTCCCTTTTTCCTATACTTTCTTCTCCATTTTTCCTAGCTTTCTCTGAAATCGCAAACTAATAGAGAACCAGCGGTGACTGTCCCTCCACCTCCAATTCCAGTGAACTCTCTGCCTTCTCCTCCACTTGCATTATTTGGAGGAACCAAACCTCTTTGGGGCAGAATTCACCCCAGGATTCAAGGAAGGAATTGGAGGTCAAAAGTTTGTTCCAATACTTGTAGAAGCAGCGGCATTGGAAGACGGTGGAGATTGAGAAGTGAGAGAGGATTCTCTCTATTAATTCTTCATTTTACAATTAAAAATGAAGCACCGGCCAAGTATTAAGTATACTTGAGACAAATTCGAACAACATGCAATATAAATGTGTAACCCTGAGTTCAATAAAACAAAGACATGAAATTGAAGGGTACTATTGAATCATCAATAAAAAAAAATTCCAACGGAAAACAGTTCTTGAGGGATTTCTCACATCAAACAACTAAATACAATAATATGCAAATCTTGAACTTAAAGCCTATTATCATTGAAATCTTTGTTCACCCTGCCAACCCTCTTGATTGAATGTCAGCACTTTAATGGTTTAACAATTTAAACATAACCTAATAGAATCACAGATTCAAAATCCCTCGTCTTTCATTACCTCTTTGCAAAATTTGTAGAGACTTTATTAACAAGATGCTACTATCTACAATTATCATTGGAGCCACTATAACTAACCAAAGCGTCCATCGCAATGCTATCCATTGTTGCCCCAATTATAACAATCGCAACCCTTGTTCTCTATTCTACTGTCAGAACCACAATTCTTGCCAAAGACACGCTTTCCTGCAGAGGTACACTGTCGTCACAAGTGAAACGCCTCAAGGGAAGCAATGTCTCTAGAACCCTAACTCTCAAACTCAAACTAAAACTGAAACCTTTCATCTCATCATCGATGCTGGTTCCAGTGAGGGAGGAGAGAGAGAGGATGCTGGTTCCAGTGTTCTTATTTTTAGAAGATAGGGAAAGTCAGTTCAACATATTTTGCTTGTAAATGCAACAATGGTAAATTGGCTTTAAATTTTTTTTACTTAACACTATTAAAATATGGGATGCAATTATAATTATTGTGAACTTTAAGGTAGTAGGTGTATTTGGAGCCAATTCCAAAGGTGGTGCGAGTAATTTTTTCTTTTCTTTTTTTCTTTCTTTTTTTTTTTTTTTGATAAGTAAGGGTAGTCTTACTGTTTTAGTATTCCAAGGGACCGGTTGTCCATCTTGTTGATTTAATGGTTAAAACTCTAAGATGACAAGTTTAGACGGATAGTTTTTTTTTTTTTTTTTTTTTTTTGGTTTTTTATCAAAATTAAATTTAGGAAGTCGGACACAAAAAGGGGGAGATTTTGGTGGAGAGACTGAAACCGATGCCCCAGCCTGTGATATGCAATCTAACTAAGTGGATTCTTTTTACCCAAAAAAATAATCAAAAACACTAAATGGACTCCTAAATCTAATCAAATTCGAGCTCTTAATCAAGGTTACTTAGATTAAATGGATTCTTACTTTATTTATTTTTTTACCAATTTATCCCGAGGTAGACTTATTCTCCACTCCTGTAACTCTCCATTAATTCACATTCCACCCTAAAATCCTGCGGACTCCTCTCCAAGTAAAGCAGCAAAAGAAGAAGGTCTTTTCTCTCCCCAAGTAATATCAAGTATTTAATTAGCTCTTCTTCAATGGCTTTGGTGCTGTCTTTTTCTTTTTCATGTGCTCTTCTTTATCGTTGTTTGGATGATAGAATTAACTGGTTTACTTCAATCTTAAAAAATTTTGATGCTTAGCTTACATCATCATCTAACGGATTTCATCTAATGGATTGAGTCTGTTTGTTACATGTTTTTTCATATATTCGAATATTTCTCTATTTTCAGTTTGCCCATTTCTTCTTGTAAAAAAATATTTATTTTTCTCTACATTTTAATAATTTTTGTAGTGTGATTGATCAACTCTATTTAACAACCAGCCTTACAAATATTCAAATTGGTCAACTCTATTTTGTTTGAAATTTGGGATGTAAAGCAAAGACACTGGGGCCGGTTTACCTATTTATAAAATTTTCAGTTTTATCCAAATTATCATGTGCCATATATTTTTCTTACCTCTAGACATGCTACAGTACAAAACTTCATGTATATGCATTTAAAATACACCTGTATCATCAACCAGCCTTAAAATTATCCAGATTATAATTCTTGTAAGCTAAATTCGAGGGGGATCATTCTCCAACTTTGTTGCCCTACACCAGCAGGCAGGAAGCGGATATTTTTATTTCTCCAAGATGGATAATTATTTTATCCCACTTGTGTCTTGACATGTCTTGACAGAGACATCCCTACCATAGACTTCTTTTTTCTTATTCAATTGATATTTTGCTATCTAACACCCACGCAGAAACTACCAACGAAAATATCCACAATTGCAATAAGATCTCAAAAGTCCACATTCATCCAA